>CAJRST010000001.1:6677322-6743389 GCA_907169785.1 Menidia menidia
ATCTATCTATCTATCTATCTATCTATCTATCTATCTATCTATCTATCTATCTATCTATCTATCTATCTATCTATCTATCTAGAAGAGTGGGGAAGCGTAGATGTGGGCTGAGTCTCGGTGAAACACTTTTCAGCTAATGTGATAAATCATGCGCTCACCTGAGAGTTCTTCAGAAAAGTTCCTACTTAACTGCGTGTAGGTGGAAGTAGGTTGATAAATGTGTCTTTTATACTTTTATACTCCGAGGCCGACTCATTAGACTCTACTTTTATGAGTTTGATGAATGCAGGCTCAGGTCACAAACCAACAACTACGATAAAAAAAAAACGTGTTCGTATCCAACCCCGAATTGTATTCTTTGAGAAAGCTTTTTTTTTTTTATTCATTCATTTATTTATTTATTTTTGCTTATATTTATTACTGCTGTCTAGGCAACAGTTTCTCACAGTTCTATCATCAGAGGCTGAAACAAGAACCCCAGGGTTCCCCGTTCATAGCTCACTGTATTATCTTTATGGGTAAAATGAGCTACACCTCCTACTGCTAAGCTCTCTCCTCTAAGAATCAACCTCCGTCGATATATTACGATGATTGCAGTTTGTTCTTTTAAGTGGATGCCATTTGCTCTGTCTAATGGGGAGATGAACATGAACTATATGCTTATATGATTGAAATGTACTTCTCAGACTCTGCTCTGTAAAATGGTTTCTAATAGAGTATGCTTGGTAAGCCAAACTTTGAAGTCAAACCTACAGGTTGACAACCAAATGCAGACTCTAAAAACACTTAAGCGTGAAAGCGTGCAATTGGAACCGTTTATTTTTGCAAGTACAGATGTTTTTGCATACATTTTTATACTGTAAAGACACACATCTGTAGCGAGGTAGCATGAAGGAAGTCAATAATGAGAGAAAAATTAAACGCACAAAAGTTACAATAGACCTTAGCCATACAATTACAAGCCCAATAGATGCCAAACACATCAGGGAAAGATAAATATTAGAGGGGGAAAAAATGTTCAAGAGAGTGAAGTTAAATTGAACTCTGAGCGAACCAGTGGAGTAAAGCTAAGGAGTGAAAAATCTGGGATACCAATAAAAAAAAAAGGTTTTCACACTGAAGAACATTGGCAATCGCATAACAAAGTTAAATCAGAACGGCGGTTGTCATTTACCATTTGACTCCTAAACAGGACATTAGACAAACAAAAAAAACAGCCTAATATTGATCAGCTGATGGTTCCACTTTGCATTAAGTACTATGAAAAATATATAGTCTAATAGAAATGTCATAAATGTGGGAGAGTGAGAATTAATCAAAACAGACATGGAAGATGAACTATGAAATTAGAAGAGACGACTTTAGGCATACAGTTCCCGTCTCTTTCTGGCTTAGCACTTATGAGTGCTTAGTCACTGTCGGGCCCTCGGCCTTACACTCCGGTGAGCTGACAGTAAAATGGAGTTTGAGGGAAACCACTGTTCTGCCAGCTTCCAATTCCCATCCATAACAAAATCCCATCCATTTCTTCCATCACTTCTCCTGTAGAAAGTTAGCCACTGTGTGCTAATGTCCGCTAACACCAGTAAAAGGTTTAGCAATGCAGGAGGAACTAATATTTCATTGGTTATCCTCACTTTACAAATTATTTTCTCCCCTCTATATATATATATTTTTTCTCATGGACTAAATCTACTGACAGGTAGAAACATTCAAAACTCTCACATCATCACATGCAAATAACAGTGTTAGCCCAGGAGAAACAAAATGGGGTCAGCTTCATCTCTTTTAATGCGTACCTTGGTGCGACTTTGTGTTCTTAAATTTTCATTCACTGAAGGATGATTACTTTCTTTAAAATTCTGCTGACATGAACGGGTGGGCCACCTTTATCTTTGACCTGTTTTTTTACAGGGATTTGCCTCGTCCAACTACGTCCATATTACAGCTGCATATTAATGCAACGTGTCAATCTTCAGCAGCCGGTTTGTTGCCCTGGAAAACAATTTTTCCTCCAACTTAAAATAATCACGCTTGACATTTTTCTCACATATTAACCATGCAGCTTTTGGCCTTAGCTCTCAGCGCGGAATGGAAACGATTCCACCCGAGTGAAATAGTGACTTCAGCCTGGTCGCCCTTTAGCATTAAACACTCTTTATGAGCGGTCGTTTTAAAAAATAAGCTTTCTTTTGAGCCGCGCCGCATTTGTTTGGCATTAAAATTGAGCAATTTACAAGCACAAAAGTGTTGTTAGCACTTCACTTTTGGTGGATTGCTCCTGATGAAAAAGCTACGCTGTCAGAAGCATTAAGCTGTACACATACAACAACCTCCTCCAGTGGCAGCCATGAATTACTCTTGGCAGGAAAACAGAGCGGCAAGCATCGAGGGGATGGCAGGCCTGGATGATGTATCTCGATGCTTGTAAGTGTGAGGCACTATAATGCCAGACCTTCCAAAAAAAGAAATCCCATAAGTCGGAGAGGACCTTTGCACTTTCTTTTCTGCCCTTCAAACAGGCAAACAGGCACCTCTTGTTCAGTTCATGAATAGACAAAAGCTCATTTTTTCTTTTTTTTTTCTTTTTCTTCTTCTTTTAAATGACCCTAGCATCCAGCACTTTTTCTCCCTTCTGAATAAGAATCTGTTTCTCTTCCCTCTCCTCCCTTATCTTTCCCTCTGCCACATTCTGATCTGAAAGTTGAAATGGGGAGTGTGTGTTTGGGGGCGAGCTTACGCATGCACACGTGTTGCAACCCCTTCTCCCGCTGTGACAAAGTGGCGTGTGATAGGCCGTGTCACTCGGTGGACAAAGTGGTGGATGGGAGCTCGCCAACCACAAGATAAAGCCTGTCAATCTCCCCGAGCGACATTAGTAGCCATCTGCCACCTCCTGTGCGGGCTAACACATGCAGTAACACACGCTCTTCCTGCTTTAGCCTTATAACAAAGCTGAAGTTGTTGTTTTAGCTTGTATTTTTCCTCCTTATAGACCTCCAAGTTTGATCAAGATAGTCTAGTAAACAGTTAAAGCTTCCATGCTGTACATTGAAGTTAAATCTGTGGACGCTTAAATAGTCCAGGATACCCAGTGACCCACAATTAGATTAGACTGGTATAGAAAGTGTATTGTAAGTATTGCTGATACTGCTCAACCAACATTACTTGTTTTTCTCCTAAATTCTATTTTATAGACTTATACAGGATATATATATATATATATATGTCTGTGTTTGTGTGTGTGTATACAGGATAGCAAAACCAGAGAAATCTAAAACTTTATCTAAAATTACAATTTCAACATGAGCCATAACTTTGTTCCTAACTTTATTATTCAGTGTCATCCATAGACCTTTTCTTAATTTGCTTGCCTTTCCATTTCTGTTTTGGTCATCTTTTTAAACTAATTTGATTCTAATTTTGGACTTTTATAAAAATAAAAAAAAGAATGTGCTACAAGAGTTATACAGCATTCTCAAAAAGTTTAATTTTTTTACCTGAAAAGTAGCTTACATAATAAACATGGACCCGGTGTTGGTAGGGATCCTAAACTCTCTATTAACATGTGTCTCTACAAAATACCTGCCACTCTTAGCTGTTGTGTAGTTGGTGGAAGAAATTACCAACTTTATTGCTTATTCAATTGCTTATTTGTTGGGAGAAACTGAGCTCTGTACTTTCATGTAGCCCAGACTACATTCAGGGAATATTTTATTCGAAGGAAGAAAAGAAAGTTATGAGTTCTCAAAAATGAATCATCAATTTCTCCTGGACCATTATGCAGGTCTCCTCTTTTTCATTTTTTTTCTCCATGACTGAAAGAGCCTGAAAAGCTGAATTTAGTCCTGTTTTAAGTTTTCAAAGAGATCTCTTAAAGCCGTCAAATATTTCTCGCCAAACTTTTCAACCTTTTTTAGTCTCATTCAAAGACATCAGAGAGCTCCCCTCATGAACTCTATCTATTCTCTTCTCCACCTTCTGTCAAAGGAAAAGCTCTCCATAAAGTCTGACTATCTCATTGCTTGTCATTGGCTGTGCAATCTGAATTTCTAGACTCAGCATGAATAGACTTGGCCAATGCTGTCAAAAGATTAGTGATCTTTTTTTCTACAAAAGCAATATAAAGTGAACTGTACACTCACTCATTACAGAATCAATTGACTAAACCAGTGCAAAGAAAATATGGGACTGAAATTAAAATCTCTTTTTTGTCTTCTGAGCTTAAGAAGAGAAAACAAAGAGCAGTCAGATCTTCCTTACAGGCAAGTTTTTGTAAAAACGCATCTGCTCTTGGTATTTTATACAGAATTAATCTGGTTCAATAACACATATTCACTTTTCTTTTTACAAAATTTGATTATAACCGTTACACTCTAATCAAAAGGTGCTGAGGAAACATTATAGATGTTTGTGTTGCTACTGATCCACCCATTTTTCACAAAAGCTCCATGAGAGCAGTTGAATGTAGACCAGCTATTTGAAAACAAAATTTGCAGACACCGCCACGTGCCCAGTGGCAACAAGTGACACAGCTAAGTACAATTTTAATAGGTTTTGTGTTTTAAAAGACTTGCTGCTGGCCTTTCATTCTCAAAGTTCTATTCATTGTAAAAAGACGATGGATCTATCTTTATTCATGCCTTCCTTGCATTGTCCATGCTAAATAATGCCCCATCTTCTATTCAAAGCATGAAAGAATTGATACAGAAGAGCTCAGAATGTGGTCAGCCATGCTTTTAAAGACTGTGAAGGACTCATTATGGTAAATATTAGTACCTCAGGTATTGTCATATAAAAACTGAATTCAACAAGATTGAAACATTTTTTGAACGGCATTATGGTAAAAACAAAAAGAGAGTCACAAACAAATCCCCAAAATGTTGGCATTTTCTCCCGGTTTGAGCCCATTTGAATGGATTAAGTCAGACGATGAAACATCATTGTCACACAACAAAATCTAAAATTAATGGGAAATGATAATTATTTTTGAAAAGGACCATCCATTAACCTACAGATTAAAAAATTTAAGCAAAGCGCAACTGGCATGGGTAAGGCCACACATAGGTCTCACACTTTAGGGCTGCAATGGTCTGAGCTCTTCTAAAACTACAAGTGCGATATCTGGCATTGGTAAAGTGATTTACGGGTTTAAGGCGTGAGAACGGGAGCCGGGAGCTTCACTCTTGCTATTTTTCAGCTGTCAGCAGGAGAAACTCTCAGACAAAAAAAAAACCAGCGTTAGAAGCATCTGCTTCTCCAAATCTGCTGTTAGTCTGTTTTCGCTCGTCATCTTCTCCCTTTTTCCCTTCTGTCTCTCATTGTCTCTGGCTGCCGTCATTCTCGTCTTCTGTGAATTTTAAAGGCCCTTGAGTGTGTGTCCACACACACACATACGCACATCTGTCCGTGCGCCTGACAATTCACGACCGGCCTTGTTTGTCCCAGTTGCGGGAGACAATTACGGTGGCCGACGCTCGCGGTGCAATTCACAGACTTAATGAATTAAGACTAAGTGCCGACATAAACTGTGCTCTCCCGTTCGATCCCCCCCCCCTTGTTTGTGAAGATTCAATGAATGGGAGCAGTTTGCACCTGATGGAAGAAGCTCAAACGCAGTAAAGGGAGGGTTTAGAGATAATTTCACGAGGCCCTGTTTAATAAGACTGTTGTCAAAGCCGTGTGGGTTTTTTTTCAGTGTGTGTTTTCTTCCTATCTGTCTATCGGGCTGCAGGTCGGCCCCAAGATGATAAACCTGCGAAACAAGCAGTGAATTAAACTTACAGGAGGACGGCATCATTAACTGCACGTAGTTAAATGTTAATGGGCAAAACCGCTTGTCTGTGAGGACAGAAAGAAGGAGGTGTAAAAGAGCACCAGGAGAGAAGGGCTGAAGAGAGGAAAAAGGGGATGAAAGCATGCTATTTGAAAACTTTTATTCATTAGGAGAAAGGTTTCCGACACCTTTTGCATTCTCCTTCAGATATAGTTGCACTCCACACCCCACAAAACAGATTTTTCAAAGTGGTAAATAACATTTTCAGCACCTCTTTCACATTGTTTTTTGTTTTTTGGGGGGTGTTTCCAACTTGGAATTCTGGTATTTTACCTTCAAGTATGAAGCGTGTCGAGTTTTGAGTCAAAATGAAAGATATTTTCTCGCCCGTCTTAATAAAAAATCTGGTTCCGGTTTCCCCCGTGCCTCTCCTAGCCTTGGATATACGAACTGAGCTTCCATAGCTGTAGCTGTCAAAGAAGTCGCTGTCATTTTGGATCCCTTTCCTTGCTTGAGCAAGGTAAATTGCTCTTAACTTTCTGGACAGTTCTCTTGTCATAGTTTAATTGCTGTTTATACAGTAAAGTGCCCTATGCAGATACAAAAACCTCATCAAAAGGCAATTTGGAGTTCTGGGACTTTGGAAATTGCTAAAATAACTAATGGAGGCCACTTATAAAGGTTGGTGCAATGTTTCAGAACACTTGACATGCATATATTTTTTTATTATGACATTGTTTGCCAGAGGGCTTTATTGAATTTGCAAGCCTGGAAATCACGAAAAGATACCAGGTGTGATGACTTTGGAGAAAACACCTGTCATATCGATTGCATTGAGCTATTCATAATGCCCTTTGAGATCTGGTTATGGCAAACAGCTGGAAAGTAATATAAACCTAATATGCAATGGGGGTTGAATAATTTCGCTGCCAACTGTAGATATGGGAGTTGCCGCATATCTGCTGGCAGCCACGGAGCCTTAAGGCATTTCACTGGTGGTGATAATGGGAAGAAAATGCATTAATTTAGCTGGTTTCTCCCAAACTGAAAAGTTTCCGTGCGGGGAAACTGAAATAAAATCGGGAAAGTTTTTTTAGTCAATAAAGCTTTTGATTGATTGTTTGACTTGTCTTCAGGCAATTTCAGGGAGCAACTGAATGCTAAAAATTACATTTTAAAGTTAAGCGAAGTCAAAAGCGATGGCAACGGGACCGGAATACCGCACCGCCGTGCTTCTCGACACTAACTAAAATCTATAGGTTCTATTTCCATGCCGCAGCAATATACGTAGAGACACATTTTTAGAAGTAATTGAAACACTTGGCAGCAGTGTTTCTAATTCTAATTCCTAATTGAGCTCTTCTCTGTGGCATTTATTAGTCTCTTTCATATCAGCGTATTCCCCCTCCACGCTGATTACCCCATCCGTCCATTTTCTATATTTTATTCGCAGTGGGCGGGCTGGAGCACAAAAACTGGGCGAGAGAGAGCCAGGGGTAGTTCAACAGGGCCACACAAAAGCAAACCAACACACACTCGTCTCTAGGGGCACTTTAGAGTGTTCAGTTGACTACATACCTGTGTTTCTGGACCATGGGAAGAAGCCAGAGTTCACAGGGAAAGGTCCCCCTATTGATTCTATCACATTTTTCTTTGTTTTGTTTGAGTTTCTGTAAGTTAACTTGTTCGGCAAATGGAATAACTATTGGCCTTCATCTTTCCTTGATTGATATAAAGATTTAATATACGTTTTCATACTGGTTTCATCATCTTCAGGGGAGGAATTGTTATCTGTTTATTGTAATAAAACGCCTTCATAGCATCAATAAAATTATCATGCAAAATTTCCCGACTAAAAAATAGATATGCTAATCATAGAGCCGTATAACAAGACCATGTTCCCTTTTTATGGAAACGTTTCAGTAATACTTATTTATATGCATTTGAAAGACACCTTTGCTCCCGTGGCTGCCCACACTTTCTAAAACAGCCGAAATATGAACTATTAAAATAAATAATGTCTGGTTAAGATCAGTGTAGCGTTTGAACAATAAGCCAATTAGTCTGATACAAATCAGACATCAAGATCAGACATTTTCTTTTGTGTCTTTTCTATTCTTTTGACTTTTTACCTCTTTGAACATGAGCAAACATCTTGTGAGACAATTTTCCCAAACTCCCCCACCCACCCCCCCCTTTCGTCGGCAAATTAGGAGGGAGGGCAACTATTTCTGTCGGCACTTGAGGGTCTTTTAAATAGCGGCTGATATCTGCCGTCTTGTCAGCCTTTTGTCATAGCGTTGCTTCCTTTTGTCGCTCCGAGTAATCCACATCAAGAGAGAAAGCCCTCCGAGCATCGTGTCATTACTGCGCTTGTCACGCTCAGCCTCCGAATCTTTTTTATATTCTTCGGCGTCGCTCATTTTGTGCCGTCAGTCGTTTTTTTTTTCCGGCAGAATTGGACACTTCAAGCCATTAGGGCTGTTTACCGGGATAAGGCTCTCTTGTTTGCTTTTGTCAAAGCGCTGCCGTAAATTGAATATATTTTTCTCTTTAAAAAAAAAAGGCAGATGCTGTTGACAATATGATCAACGAAATCTTCGCGAAAAGTCATCTCGAGAGCACGGCAATCAATGAGGCTTATTGAGCGTGCTGAGAGGAGGTTGTTTGCGTTTAATGCCCCTACAGAAAGAGTGTTTATTGGATAACTTGGCTGGGATTCTTTTTATTTAGTGAGGTAATAGGTTGGTGGCCATCGTTTTAGCTAGACTTGTCCTCTGCATGCGCTTTGCTATTGTCGTTTTGCCGTGTGTTTCTTCTCGATGTTGCCTTTTGTCTGGACCCCCTTTGCTCTTTGAAATTCCACCCAACTGTGTCGCCTAACAGAACGGTGGTGTCCAATTCTCTCTCCCTCTCTCTCACCCGTAGTTTCAGGGCGCCTGGTAAATCGTTCCTTTCCTCCGATCTTTGCCTCGCTTTTTATTCTCCGTCCCTCCATTCCCTGGTTTTCTCTCCAGAGGGTTTGTGACAGCTGTACAACCTTGTATCAAGGTGTTGACCCACGACGTGCGGCCCCTACCCTCCCCCCCCCCAACTCTCCTCCCCTTCACCCCTCCATTCTGTGAGTCACCCCTCCGACACTTTGTTGAAGTACACCCTCCCTCCTCCTCCTCCTCCTCGTCTCCACAACCAAGCTATCAGCAGCCGATGCCGTGGAGCTGATAACAGTCTCTTTTATCTGTCGCTTAGCAGCACAAAGGGGACCTGGGCATTGATCAAATGCCAGCAGACTGATGGCTGCTCAACAGGCTGCTTTTTTACACCCACGACACTGCCTGTGGGACCGAGGGGGGGAAGAAAGGAAGAGGATTCAGCGACGGCTAAAAAAAATACAAAGTCCAAACTGACAGTCTGAGTTTACAGTAACAGAGAAGAACAATACACAGAAAAACTGAACAGGTCTCTGTGGGTTCTTGGTGTATTGTGAGGAATGGAGTAAATGTGCTAGCTGCTTTATGGTTAATTTGATGCACACAAACCAATGGCAGTTGTAAGGTGAAAGATCACATGAAGTCAGAAGAGAGGCATTAAAGTACACGTTCATTTGGGTGGTAAACTGGTGGAAGGCTACTCAGAAGAAATCATGTATAGCACACATACTACACACTGTGTAGTAGGGTTGAAGTATCCAAATAAAGGGCCAGAGAAAAAAGGGAACCAATGAACAAGGAATGAACTAAGATTTAATTATACATGCTGGATACAAAGCATTAAACTCATCTGAAGGAACACAAAGAAAAAACAAGTGATGAGTAACGTAAACCACAATGAAACAGGGAATAGAACCCAAACTGACTTTAGGAACTAAGGGAATAATACAGAAACTAGAAACATGGAGACAAGATCAAGGAACTTAACCACAAGACGACAACAAACACAGAATAAAACCACAAGGAGAACTAAAACAGGAACAGAGAGAAACCGAGGGAACTTAAACCAGACTGAATTATTAGGAAATGTACAAAGAACCCAAGAAAATCTAGAAAACACAGAAAGCGAAACATATTCCATAATACGCAACCTATAAACTAAACAGAGGGAATTGTTTTTGTGTAATGTTGATAGTTTCTTTTTCTGTATGTGTGGGTTCTTGCCACGGGATTTTTATTCCCCTCACCATCCAAAAACGTGCATATTTGATTACTTGGCGACTCTAACCTGAACTTGGGTGTAGGCCCGAGGGTGCATGGTTATCCGTCTCATTTGTCCACGTGTGGCCCTGTGATTGGCTGATGACCTGTCCAGGGTGCATTCTCCAGTCACTCACCCATATACAACATCCCAGTGGTATTAAAAAAATGGATGGATGGATGCATAAAAAGCTTTTCAAGGAACATGAGATGAGAGGTTCCACTACCTGCTAAACTCATATTGGATTAGATAGCAAGCCAAATAAACCCTCCTTTGGTGGGTTCTGGTGGAAGACAACTTCAGATGCTCTTTGAAGACACCTTGGTCAAAGACCTTGATTAGAAGACCACATCCTTTATCAGTCAGATCTTTCATAATGACATGGCTGACTAGTGTGAATTGCTTCATCATCAGTGACTTGAATTGAATGCTGGCAATAGCCAATGAGGCTGAACGAACAGAGGGCTGATGTGGGATTGGTTTAAGATGATTGAATTCCAGATGCGCCGCATGGATTGGTGTAGAAGTTTAGCAACACGGGCCGGGAGACCAGTCAGGTGTCCGTTGCAAAAGTAAAGATGGGAAATGACCATTGACTGCACCAGGAGACGGGTGGCGTGTTGGTTAGCTACAGCCTGATCGTTTTTTTTCACGTTTAGTAATCTGAAGCGACACAGTTGAGCAACATAGGCGACATGATCAGCCTGTCATCAATCACAGCACCCAGGTTTCTAGCTGCCTTTGATGGAGAAAAACACAGAGATTTAGAAACAGGGCCTTATTTTCACCATCCACATTTAGCCCTTGAGACAAAGTGGGAAGTCAAGAATTGGCTCTTCATCATTGTTTTCTTTGGTGCTGAGGAAAAGTAAAAGGATGGAGGACATGGAAATGTTTTGGTAACCCATTCAGTGGTCAGTATGTATCTCACCTATTACCTAATCACAGATACAATAGACAATCTGACCTACAGTTGGTGAAATGAGCATATGAATTTCCTGTTTACCTGTTGATGAGAATTAAAAGGCCATATTTAGTAAATATTTAGAACTGCATTGCTCAGGAATTAGGTTCTGTTGCTTTAGCTAACCATAGGCAGCTCCCTCCACATCATGCCACAAACATTTGTCTGGCAACTGGCTGATGAGCCAAAAAAACCAACATGGAAGTCATGAAATGGTGATTTCATCTCCAAGTTTGTTTATGATATTGATAAAAATCTTTCCATCTCCGGTCACCAGAGCACAGCGGAGGTTCAATAAAAATATCACTTTTGGCTTATTAAAGTTTACTCTGACGTCTCGATACCTCATTGTTATCTTGTCTAGATAATCCCTTTCACTGCTGTGAGGAGGGTGCTGCCCGTGCACTCGTGTGTGTCACTCCGCGAGCGCATTATTAAATTCCTGTTAGACAATAGCGCATTAGTCTTTGGGAATTCACACAAAACGCCGAACTTTCGCAAAAACCGCATGTCACTTCTTCGAACAAAGCCCAGAGATGTGGGAGATCCCTGCAGCATTCTTAGCTAAGAATAGAGGCCCATAATGACATTTTAATTTTGTGCTGCTAACAAACCCACTGCTTCCTCCTCCTCTCGTTTTTTTTGTCTAAACTGTCAAATCTCGATCATTGCCGCTTTCAGAATAAAACAGAGGGTGTCAAGCAGGGAAATGTTAGATTGGCATTATTCTCAGACAGAGGCCACCTTTGGAGTTTTTCTAGGCTGATGCTCAGTTATTTTTGTGTCTGCTTTTAATGAGGGTGAGACTGCAAGGCTTTATTTGGCTGTAGCTTCCCCCCCATAAATGAGGCGAACAGCCTCCCTCAGTTGTTACCCGGCATCTTTCTTGCATTCTGAAGTAGCCTAATCAACAGAATTCTGTCTGTAAATAGACACTTCAGCCAAGCCCCGATTTTGGTTTTCATCTGCTGTAGTTCGGGGATGCGTGTGTCTCTGAGTATTTTGCTGCAATCCCGGTACAGCGGGGGGAGTGAAACGGTATCAAATTGACTTTTTCAAAGCTTTGAATCGCACAAACAAAAACCAACTTTCCCATAGGCCGCCTGTTACGACTGACTGAAAAGCCAGAAATAACTCAATTCAAGTGCATTTATTTGTTGTTCTGGTTTGCTTTTGGGGTTTGGACTCAACACTTTTACATCTGATTGGTGTATTGTTTGAAAAGACAACTTCATGCTCGATCCTGATTAAGTGCTCAGTGAGTGTTTGTCTACATTTGCAACATGATGTGTGGCCTCCAAGTGGACTCTACAAATACAATTACAATGTTTACCTTTGTTACTGTAGTCATATTCCGTTGTAATTTACACAAAATTACCATTTTATTGTTGGAGTCAGTCCAGCGACACATGTAAAGGCAGTTTCCTAAAAATCCGTTGGTCCTCATACAAAAAATACTGATCATTTTGGACTAAAACAGCATCTTATAACATAATATGACCCTTTTTAGTTTTTTTTTGTGGTAACTTATGCCAAAACAGCAATCAAACCAACTTTCATAGATGCCATAGCCCTGTTGTAACCTATTTAATTAATTTTAAATCTTTTCCTAAGCATTGAATATGGAAGGGCTCTACAAATTTGAATTCCAAACTGGGTTTTTTAAATCCCCTTTACCTAAATTTTGGTAAGACTTACATGTTTACATATGTCATTAAATGCCAGGTTCTGCCTGGATTGTGTGATTTAGCACACTTTAGCACACTTTAGCACACTCAATCAGCAGTTGCAGGGATTTCACATTTAATTAGCTGATGAAGTTTTTTTATTCTGCAAATTTCCATGCATCTTGCAAACAAATGTGTAGAGAGCCTTACTTGTGTTTTGGAACATAGCCTGTATAAAACGTGAAGTGACTGAAGTTTTATACAACAGATTTAAAGTGTTTTAGTTGACAACTAGGACTTGCATTAAGTATCTATATGCATCTCTGTTAACCACCTTTGATCAGATTCCTGCTTTATATGTAATCAAGTAAACAGTCTACTCTCAGCAGTTAGCAGTTATGGTTAATAAACCACTTCAATTCAGGATCAATATCTGTAGAAAAGCTGAAATAAAAAGTCAAATCCAACAACAAAAAGCAATATACTTGAGCTTGTAGCAACAAATAATCTCTTTGAATCAATCTACCATGTTCAGCTTTGTTACAATAAAGTGGCAGATTTAATATAACATTAATTTTTTTTATTTCTTCTGCAGACCTGAGAGTTAATGAAAGCTCCCAGGACTCGCAGAACGAAGTTAAAGCTTTGATTTTGCGCTCACAGCTATATATCGCTGTCTCAGTGGAAATTAAGACAAAGTTGAATATGTGCACACACACCTTGTGCATTTTTTTTCTTAATCAAAAAGAGAACATGGCCCAGGACGCATGTGTTCCATAAGAATATGGACATCCCAGAAACCTGTAAGCAAATCCTGACTGTGCATTGTGCATAAATCTTAGTTTAGCATGAATTCAACCAATGTCTTCGCCACCAAAATATTTCAAAGTGTTAATCAATGGGTTTAAATAAAACCTTTAAATGCAACGTACAAATACCATTAAAAAATAGTGCCGTGGGTGAGAGCTTAATCAGCATTTACTTTCTTGCCAAGTAACAGTCATAGTTACAAGCTCTAGCTCTGATCAGCGTTATTGGCTTGGTTTTCAATAAGGTCGCTGCACTAGGGCCAGCGAGAAAATGTCTCGCTAAATTTTTTCTTACCAGATCCACATTTATCGACTGGAACTCCTCACACAGAAACTCCGAGTATGACTGCAGTAACTAGGGGGCAAAAAACAGAAGAGACAGATATTTTTTTCTTTGTCTGAAGACTGCCCCAGTCATACTGTGTGGGCTATTTTTTGCCTAATTATCTCCAAAAGGCACCAGTACCAGAGCGCACCACGCCCTGCGGTACGATCCCCACATGTTGTCACAGCTTGCAGAACTTGTCACTGGAGATGTGGAAGTAGTTATCAAACTAGTCTGGCCTAGTCCCAAAGACTGGAAGCCCACTTTCGAGGTTGGGTTCTCTATCAGAGGTCTGGAAGTGTGAGGTTTCTCTCGCTGTGTCTAAGCTGTTCCTAGAATGAACAATTAAAAGTTGTGTTGCTACCAGCTAATTGCACCGAGACCGTACTTTCATCCAAACTGCCATCCTCAGAACAGAGTAAATTTTAAATTGAGAACACTTGAGCACTTGATTTTACAAACTTGATTTTTCCATCTCCAACACGTAAAAAAAATTCAAATAAGATATTATTTAAACTTCTTGTTATTGCCTATGCTAATCTAAGAATTCTTAGGTTTGGTAATACCCAGTCAACCTATATTTCATTCTCCATTTCCTTATTCATCTATTATTCTTGGACCATGGCGGTCATTTTTCCAAAAGATTTCATTAAAGATTAATTACTAAAGAGGATTCCTCTTTTTGCTGACTGTGAAACACTTGAAACGGCACTCATGTGGGGCGAGACACATATTGAACTTCCTTGCATTGCAGCTAAATCATCGTCTGATCAGAGAGAAAACAAGTTGGCACTGGTGAAAAGAGAAAATACGATAGATCAAACGAATGAGGTTGCCATCATGCTACCTCTAAAGTATTATCGGCTGAAGTTTTGCCAAGGGAAGCCAGTTGCTCTTGGCATCACTTCAGATCACAGCAATATATCCATATGTTGCAGTGTTATCAACGTTAGCGGGTTACGTACAGTCATGGAGGGTGTTTAAATGTAGAAAACTAAGGCTCCAAGAGGCTCCTAAACTGGACTGGCAAAGGTTCTGGTGCCCATGTTGCCGGCCATGCCTTTTTATTTGACAACAGGTCTGCCCACTGGACAACCCACGCGCCTATCACTCAGACATGGGACGTCACAGCATGGTTAATGACCACTTTGTGTCGGTGTAAGACGGAAGAATGAACATTCCTATTCAAACAGATTTGAGTGAAATGTAAAACCGCGCCACAGTCAGTTTGCCGTCGACTGAACTACCCATATGACAGTACGTCATTTTGAGCGCCTCGTGAGGGGAGTGAAAGGGTATTTTCTACAGTCGACAGTACCCATATAAACCTGTACAGATGAACAACTGTTCAGACTTTTACAGGTCTGAATATATAACAAAATATTCGCTGTATGACATTTTTTTATCAGTTCATCGTGCTGTACATGTGACCTGTTGATATTGATAAGATTGCCAACCCTTATTTTCTAATTCATTCTCTTACTTAATTGTTGCTTTACATCTATTCTGCTGCATTTGGGCACAATGTTTTTTTTTAAAGTATGAGGCTGTATGAATGAATATGAAGGGGAAACATGTTTTATTTACCTATTTATATTCACACCCTTTTCTCCAACACTTTACATTCAGAATGCATTTATGAATATATATATTTATACATATATAGATAAGATTGCATGGCTATCATTTATAACACATCTATAGATATATGATATATATACATATACTGTATCATATATCTGTGTGTGAATGACAGAAACTAAATAGCATCAATTGATCCGATACTATTGCGCGCTCCTCTTTTCCACAAATGCCCTGTTAGCCTCTCTCTGTCAATTTTCCACATGTATCCATCCATCTTTTTTCCCTTTCATTTTTTTCCCCCCTTAAAAATCACAATAGTGCTCATCCCTCATGCCATCACTGATGCTGCCGTAAATCTAACCTCTGAGAAGATTGGGGGGGGGAAAAAGCGTCTCGGCTGATTTATGAAACCTCCCTAACTATTGATACAAAATGCAAAATCCAATGTGGAAAGCAGCCCCGTGACATTTGTCTTGCAGCGACACCAGTCCGCATGCAGTTTTTCCGGCAAGAGAAAATAGGCCATCCTTGCAGTTTTTGGCACTAAGAGTCAGCTTCCCCAGTGAAATAATTTAGTTAACTCTCCCAAAGGCTATTCTTTTAAAGGGAACTGTTTTAGAGCACTGATTGTTGACAATAACACAAATAAATGCCGTCCATTTGTATACCTCGCTTGTACCTTGACCATTCACATTTGACGTGGGTGGCCGCTAATGATTCCATAAAGATATTTTACAGTATACCTCCCCTTTTCCATCCCCCCTTCTTTTCCTGCAGACATGAAATGCAAAAATAACATGAGAAGATGTGTACCCACTTGCCTCCCTGAGTATTCAGCTATCGGCTAATTTCAGAGTATTGCAGCCTCTTCAGTTCGTTCCTGTTCCCGTGCCACAAGTGGCTCTTGTGGGGTTTTTCATAGAAATTCAAGGAGGGTTTCTGGCCTTTCTGTGTAACACAGGTGCAGAGACAAAGACCAATTATTCCAACCTTTTTGTAAAAAGCAACACTGAGACGTGGGCAGTGGAAACTGCTTGTGTTATTTTCTGTCCTCCCCAATAAAGAACCGAACCATCCAGTGTTGGTTTGCTAGCTTCCATATATATTGCTTTTTATGTCCATTTGTGTTGATATATTTAGCAGAAAATATTACTTCATACTAGGAGTTGTTCTCTTAATATATGCATTTTTGTGTATAAGTATTACAACTCAGTCAACCAGCCTAAAATGAAAAGAAATTTGTTTGGGGTTTTTTGGAAAAATCACTTAAGGATTCTGACCTTTTCAATCACAGAACTGTTTATGTTTTACTTGATTTGATGAAAAATTGATTACAATATCCTACAAATTTCATGTGTGAAAATGTAACCTTTCTCACACACTTCTGATAAATAGAATGAAAAGCTTTCCATAGTTTTTTGTATGTTAAGATGCCACTCTCAGCTGAAAATAAACAGTATTTGGACTTTTACATTTATAAAAACTCCACTGATGTTTCATGTGGTGTCCCTTTTAGACTATATTTGGAGCTGACCGTCCCATTTGTTCTTAGATGTTAAAGGGTTAATGACAGTTTTTCTGTGTGTGGTTAGGATAAAGAAGCCCCATTGCCCACACACACACACCCTCTGATATAGTGAGATTGTGGAATCTTAAAGGTGTAACCATGAGTCACATCCAGTTTTTTCTTCCTTAAGATTTGTTCTAGATTTCACGTGCAAAAATGTAACAAATGAACAAGCTTGTGTTAGTTTAGGGTCAGGCACTGGACGTGTACCCAGTTGCATCACAGGGCTCATTAGCACATATTTAATTGTTCAGGAAAAGATATGGTTCCATAAGTTCCCTTCTACAATGTTGTCGAGCTGTCACAGTCTGTGAAACATCTGATTTTACTATATTTTAATAAGCACTAACAGAAAGATGAGAACGAGATCTCTTTTTTTCATTGTACTTTAACTCAAGCTATTTCCGTTTAAATAATTTGCTTTTGTTTGGTCAATTGAAAAATGGTTTGCATGTAATTTGGCCTTTATGGAAATATCGACGATTGAAGATAGTAAACAAACAAATCATTAAGATAATCCTCGTATGAGAAAAAACATTGCCTGAAAAACCAAAAAAGAGATGCCGTTGTCTCTTATCTCTTCAGGATGAGAAAGCGAAGAAATTGCTGTGACGCGCGCAATTCTACAGCGCCATGTCACGTGACCGGCTTAATCTGCATCCACCTGCTGCTTCCGACAATACTGTATTCCAGACCCCCCCGAACAGGGCCTGGGGGGGCGGGCGCCGGGCCGGAGGATGTCTTGCTTTGCAATCAGTCCCCAGCAGCACGCGGGGAGAGCCCCTCTGTAATTAAGGGAGAGGCGTCCCCCCGTGAATCCTTATCCATGAAACAGGACTTTAATTCCTCGCTAATTAAGGCTAACGTGGAAAAAAAAAAAGCAGAGGGAAAAAGGGGCGAAGTATCGGAGGGACTCCTGCCGGTCGGACCGACCACTGAGTCGGATGATTAGCCGCGTTGTGGCGAAGGTAACGAGGAAACTGAACCTCAACCGCACAGCCAGAGACACCTGCCCACCTCTGTTTACTCCTCTAACCCCCAACCACCACGCCTCCCTCCATATTCCTCTAACGAGGAAACCCAAGCCAATCCGAGGCCAACTTTCCCTCCCCAAATCCACTTTTATGGAGTGTTTTTCTCGGCTGGTGGGAGGCAGGTTGGGAAAGGTTGTGGGGGTGAGGAACTAGACTGATTAGCCCTCGTTTGATTGATTGCGTTTTAATGTCAACGTGATTGCTGTCGCGAGCTCCGCACGGTTCCGCGGAAAACTGCCGACGGAGCGCTCTGAGCTCGGAGTTCGACGTGGAATCTGTGCGGAATCCTCGCTAAAACGGAGGCCGTTCGCCGCGCCGTGTCCGACAATGTTATGGTGGCTTGCTCGTTTGCTCTACGCTTATCACATTTTCACCGATTAAGTTGACCTGCAAACTAGCTGCTCGAGCTAAAGAGAAGCGGGCCGTCAAATAAACGCACTCTGACCGTCGGTCGTCAGTTGATTTTTGCGATTGCGCCGATGTCTATTTTGGCTTGATGGCAGACCTCGGTCACTCTTAAAAGCACTGAGGAAGACATTAATAAGCACCAAAGCCCTCAAGGATTTTCTCTTTCTATACATAAGCATTGTCACGTCTTTATTTCCGTCTATACCACCCCATTCCCGGTCATAACACGTGTTTAACTGCAGCATGACTGAGCCAAAGCAGCCATTTAATTGAGTCTAACCTCAACCTGGTTTGATGAATCTTATTTCAGTTTTAAGATCTTAGTACAGCGACCTGTCAGAATGACGCATCAATGGGAAGATTCTCCCCTCTCTTAGTGAGCCAGAGACTCTCTCATTTTAGTCAAAATGGTGGCAAATAGCAGCAAATCTCGGGACGCTTTTGCTCGAGCTATTCGGTTTCATAAAGGCTCCCGATAAGATGAAAGTATGGCTGAAGTGAGCCTGTTGTGGACGCTCTTCATCCGCTCGGTGCGCCACTCGAACGCGACGGAACGTACGGCGAGAGGTCAAGTAAGAGGGAGTAGCCGGTGCTGGAGAGTACAGTCATTATATGTACGAGGATATCCGGAACTGTGTGGAAACCGTGCGCATTACAATGCAAGTGCGGCCGTGTCCTTGTTGCAAGTGCCGGTATTCTTTAGATTTATCTAGGTTTGTAACCTTGATCATTACCCACACACACACCCTCCAGTGCAATTTTTCCAGTATAAGTACACTTGTGTTGGTTGCCTTGCGCGCAAAAAGAGAAATCTACAGGTTAATTGGTGATATCTCAGACCTTGTGTCTTTGTGTGTCCCCCCCCTTTTCGACGATTATTTGCAATTCAACTTTGCCTTCAAACAGCAAGAGACGCTTCTATTTATTTCACTGGAGGTCCCACAATCAAACCTCTCTTGTTTTTACCTGTTCACCTTTTCATCCACAAGGAGCACAGAAAAAAAAAAGCGAAGGATGGCCTCAAAGCGGTACCAAAAAGGTCTGAAAAATTGATAAGTTTTGCGATTTACATATCTGTTGTAGAGCCGCGTTCTCGAGTGCTCAGTTCATCAATAAAATATGAACCCGCAAACACAGACGAGCTGCCTGTCCAAGTGAAGTTTTTTTGGGGAAAATGTGCATGTGTTTAAAAACAGGCAACAGAGGTCAACGGAGTTCTCGCTTATGTGTTTTTTAAGCAGCCGAGAAATCTGGGTGGATGTCAATTTGCATAGATCTAACTCTTAGGTGAGAGGCAGGCTTATTTTGATGCTGTTGTTTTTTTTTACTTTCTTTAACTCATTGGCTGCCAAAGACGTCTATAGAAGTCTTTTATGTTTTTTAACGCGAGTGGCTTGGGGGACGATCTGCTAAAGCTTGTCCGTAAATATCAGGCTTCTAGACAGAGTATGTACTAACAAATTGACCCTCTAGGTAGCAGTGCCACTTTTGATGGGAGATGAGCATAGATTGTAGGCCAATAAGTAAAAAGCAATGGTTCGAGGAAGAACGGAATAAGGTAGAAACAACATTTTTTTCCTGATGATAGAAGAGAGTCTACTCTTTCTTTTGGTGTGTTCGGTGTTTACATAGTCATAGCACAAACTTATTCTGTGGCTCTTGAAAAATCAGTCAAAATGCTCAAAAAACTCTGGCAGTATGGGACTCTCTGTTCTGAAAATGGTTGGCAGTCAATGAGTTAAAATGCAACTATGAGGACAACAAATCCCCCCTTTTTTTTGGCTGTGGGATTAATTAATGAGATCCTACTGCCCTCTGGTGGCCGTAACCGCTCGGTGTCCGGCCTCTGGCTTTACCAAAGAGCACGGTCACCTTGGCTGCTCGTGTGCAGATGTGTAAATAAGCGCATTCTTTATCTGCGTAATCAGGAGAGGATGAAGAAAACGCACCTCCAGAAGGGAAGAATAGCAGGATTTGGTTCAGGCGTCAAGCGAATGTTTTTTTTTTGTGTAGATGGAATTCCCATTGGGAGCGAACGTGATCGGGAAAGAGACACAAAAGGAGAAGGGGGTCTGTCTGCAGCCACTTGGATGCTGTTTCCTCAAGGGTACGGGGTTAACAGGCAGGTGGGCACTGCAGCAGCTGGTGCCTGCAGGGGAAAGGGAGGAGGGGGGAGGGTGGGGGGAGATCCTGATCAATTCTTACATTTCATGGGAAAATGATGAGAAACCAGCACTCAGAGAAAGATGGATGAGAACGAGTCGCTGTAAACACACAGATCGATAATATTCATAGCTCGGAGGGGAAAATGCGCTAAGTAAAAGCTTTTTACTCAAATGGATCTGAAGGTGGGGGGGGTGGGGGCAACTTTATGCTCCAGAGAGGGAGCGAGAGATTGAATGAATACAAAAAAAGGAAGAAAAAAAGTACTCAAGGTTTCTTTGGTCATATTTTTTTATTAGAGAAGTGATCGGTATTCAGCATGACAAACGGAGATGTTCCGTTGTTTCCAAAATGTTTTAGGAGAGCAGGGATTCGGGGAGGGTGCTGGGTTTTAGCCTCTGAACTGATAAAACCCAAAAAAGAGCAAACAGTTTAGCTTTGAACCTGAATTGGAAAAGGTGGAGGAATCTCGGATGTGACCCGCTGAATACCGAACGCGCGAAAATACAGCGAGGCTCTAAAGTTCTCTCTAAAGGAGCCCCAAAAAAGCCAAACGCGGTGAACTTCTCAGAGCGGGATAATAAAGGGATGATGATGAGATGAAACGATGTGTGCTGAGCTGGAAAAAATCCTCGTGTGGGACTCGAGGTGGGGTGAGTTAAGGTTGAGGCGAGGAGGATGTTAAAAACAGCGCCCACAATGAAAGAAAGATAAAGACGGATAGCAGAGGAGACTAATGAGAGACGGTGTGTGTGTGTGTGTGTGTGTGTGTGTGGAGGGGGGGGTTAAGCAACGATCCGGCAAGAGATCCGCGGGCTCTTTACTCGACTCTTAAATCATCCAGTTTGACAAGGAGTGGATGGGGGGGGGACAAAGGCCCGCTTTGACGCAGAGCTCTCAATCGTGGAGATCTGCGAGTGGGGGGTGAGGGCAGATCTCTTAACGTCAAAGGAGACGCCTGGCAGCAAGAGAAGGGACACACACCTCGACTCTATAGCCCTGCCAGAGCTGTGATCTACCTGCGACCCCCCCTGTAGCAAGAAAGTGTGTGTGTGTGTGGTACAGCTAGGTGAAGAAAGGTATCTTTTTTTATATCTATATATGTGGGCACGTGCCCGGTGAACTCTGCCCGATACAAGAGGACTGATGGGAGAGGTGACGTTTGAAATATGACAGCTCGCACTTGTGAAGCCCGCTCCCCCTGTAACAAATAGAGAGATCACTCTCACTTTCTCACATACACACACACACACACACAGACTCAGATGGTACTCTGTTAAGATGTGATTAGGCTGGCTGTCAGTCGCCAAGGGGTCCTATCAGGGTTCACTGCACGCGCCCGAGAGTGCACAAACGACGCTCTTAGCCGGACCCCCACACACACACACACACACACACACACACACACACACACACACACACACACCCCCTGGCGTGGAGGAGCTAGTTGAGGAATGTCAATGTTGGAGATAACAACCAGTTCTGACTTACAGCTGGAACGGGCAACTACTATATAAATAATATAAAACAACAACAAAAAGGAGCTCAATAGAATCTTTTTAACTGGGGAAGAAATACCAGCATCGATCAGCCCCGGCTTGGAGAGGCCGCCGAGAGAGACAGGCCCATTTTGGAGTTGACAGAGCAGAGTATCTGCTTTGGCTCGGTGTGCGCGTCGTGTCTTAACCTTCCCGGAGCGGTCAAAACGTTGCATTTACTTAACTTGCGACGCACCTTTTAGATGGGTTCTGACAGGCGGGGGGCAGAAAAAAAAAGAGGCAGATATGATGGCTGACGGGATGAATTTTTTAAAAGCAGATCCCCCGAGGGGCTCAAACCAATGATGCCAAATAAAGCCTCAACTCCACAAAGCTTTACAGGCTTCTGTGAACAAATGGGGACCAAATCGGCCTTCCACTATGTGGACAAAAATATAAAAAATGCACCTTAACTATCTACCATACCGTGGATTGCACTCTCTTATTCCCTTTATTGCCTAATTTATACATTTCCAGGTCATTTCTTTTTTGGATGTGGATGTGTTTTTATGTGGGTATGTCTCTCTGATTTGAGACATTAAAGCTTTGGGAAGCTACAACGGTGCTGTTGCAGCATGTGAATTAGATCTGTGTCCTGTAGCTGTCGTTTTGTGAAAGTATTTTAGTAACCTGGAGAGCTCAGATGATGATGATATATAAAATTATGTTTCAACAGCAGGAGGGTTGTTGTTGTTGTTTTTTTTGCTTTTTTTTTCATTAACTTTCAAGTTTCATATGTGAGGATGTCAGAAAAAGAGAAAGTGAATTGGAAAAAATTAACGATCTTTATGGTGTTTGAGCGTTTTTATGGCTGTGAACAAGTGTTCAGTTGTCTGGTTGTGTCAATGATCCTTTGGCTTTCCTGTCAAAGTGTCCTTAGGTAGGACACCCAGCTTGCTCGTGATGTTTCCATTGGTTTGTGTGTGTGTGATCAAGAAAAGGGACCCAGTTTCCTTTTTAGATTTATAGAAGCAAAGTCAACAAGACCAGAAAAGAGACACATGGATGAAATCCGCTTACCACTCATAGACAAAACCTTCATTTTTCTGTCTCGATTTGAATCGTGGTGCTTGTACCTCATAGTGTTAAGGTAGATGATGCGTTTGATCATGAGATAGTATGGATGAGCGGAAGTGAGTGACACCTGGGAGGAAGATCTAAGAATAGAAAGCGTCACACCGGAAAAAGCAGCGGAATCTTTGCCCCACTGAGAGGGCTTGTGCTGACTGTTCATGCCTGCCTTTGAGACTCTGTGGCGAACTTCAAAATACGTTAAGTTGAGCAGCAAACGTCGGCATTCGAGAGGGAAATCGCATCAAATGCGCCTGCATAAACAAATTACGCGGGAACGCGGCGTGAGGGCTGGGTAAACACACTCGGTTGTGCGTTTGTCAGGAGACTAGCTTGGGTTTGTTTGTGTGTGTGTGTGTGGGTGCGGGTCCCAGCTTGCGGTGTCGGTCACAGCACGCCGATAAACAGCGTGCGGCCGGGGGATGGCGTGAGGACTCCGCTCTCTGTGATTCATGCAGACGGTTTGATTAAAGAGCAATCGGAGCCCCCACAGTTTGAGAAAGGGAAGTGTAATCTTCAGGAGGAAAACTGTGTTCAGGAGCAAAGATCTCAGCATGATTCTTCTAGCTATGAAGTACTGATGAGGAGAGAGGGGGGGGCGGGGGTTGGTTATCCAAAGTTATCAAATGTCTGAAGTTGAAAAGAGGCTGATATTGATATGTCAAATTCCCCCAACAGAGTGTCAACAGCCATTCTAGCCATTATACATCATACAGCGAAAAAACAGAAAATGACACACATGTACTAAAAGGGATAGAGTTTTATGCTGAGCAGTGCCTTTCTCTCAGTCAAAAGGTCCCCACACTCAATCAAGAAATTAAGATCTTGTCTTGATTCAAAGACACCTAAAGTTCTCCTCATTTTCCGTAGTTTTTTTTTTAAACCGGAGCATTATTGCATGTTGCAGTAGCCAAAGGATGTAACATATCGTCCGTAATGCTGTAATCTGAATTCAAAGTGAATATAAAATTGGAATATCCATCTGACAACTGATCAAATGATGAGGTAGTTATGTAGAATCAGGTCAGAGGCTACAGCTTATATGTATCCGTGTCTTCTCTTCCATATTAACTTCCTATTGAAGCAAGTTCTATCCATTCAGCCTTTCTTTCTCACTTTCTATACTTCATCTGCACATATCATATATACATTGTACAAGCATATACAGTGGGAAAAGAGAAGTCTTAATGTGGAAATTTGAAGACAGATATACTGGATAGAGGAAATAAAAAATAGGGTTTTCTATTGTTATATGCTGCACATTTTCCACCTAGTTGCTAACTTTGCCGCTAACTATGCCATGTGGTTTTGGGTGTTTGGCGAAGAGCTTGATTATAGTAGAGGAAGTGAGTGAGAAGATTCTAAATCGAAAAACCAACAATGCTAAATGGATGGGTCTCAGGAACCGTGTACAAAAAACTCCTCAAGATAATAAGCCAGCCAACAACTAACAATGTGACAAGCATGGTAAATCCACGCATTTATACTTTGAATTACGCAGTCTGCAAGGTTGTGAGCACAAGCGTGGTCAAAAAACATGTTTAAACTGTGGCCATTTTAAGAACGATTCTTCCTTTTTTGCCCCCCCAAAAAATGGACTCATTAACTTTTTTCAATTAGTCTTCACATAGTTTTCATAACTCGTGAAAAAAAAAACTAATCCAATAAAGTACCAGCAGGTGGAGTTGGAAAATGCTTGACCCAAGGATGATCCTGAAGCCAAATAACAGTAGAAACCCGTAAAGATCCCATATCCTTAGGTCATAGCTGTTGAAACGGATGCAAAACTGAAATAGGTAGCTACCAGCTTTCTGGAATTGGTTTGTGGAAATGAAATGCCAACACTTAGGATGACAATCGTTAAAATGCTGTGTTGGGTAATGCAGTTATCTACAGTCGTTAGTTTTTGTTTAGCTTTTTATCATGGAACTGATTAGTTTTGACCCACAGACAAATGCAGCTTTTGGTGTGTTTTTTTTTTATCATCAACAAATTCATCTGTTAAGGAGACCAGGTTGCACTCTGACAATTCTCTGTTCATTCAGGATACCAGAGTAAATGTGTCTTGACTTGGTAAAGGTAACAGTTTAGTTTAGTTTCCTTCACCGTGGGGATCAGAGTGGATATTTTGTGGGCAAATCCATCGTTTTCTGTTCTTGTAAGCATACGTTTGAGTGTCTGAAGTCACCTGCCATGGGGAAGCTCCTCCGATCCACAACTGTAATGTGTTTTCTAACGTTCCGATTTTCATTTCAAAATTACGCTCATCAAGTTCCCTCTGTCTCCTCTGGATTTCATCCATCCTGCCCGAGCGGCTGTATCGCTGGAAGAAAAGCAGGCGTCAAGCAATCAGCAGGTCGGTGGTCTGATTGTTGGGCTACTAGCCCAAGACTCCTTAGGAAAAATAGCTTTCCTCCAATATGTCCGGTGTATGGGGGTTTGAGTGCTATAGGAGGGAAAAAGCTCGTGTATAGCCCAGTGGATTAACTTTATTGGAGGGTATGCTTGTTGTTTTTTACAACTGCTAATGGTGATTTTACCTGAAAGGCGGAATTTGGGCATGGTTACGCATTTGTTTTACTATTATCAAAAAGGAAATATCAGGCAGTTTTTTAGCTATTTCGCAAAGAGAGATATTGAATCTTCAGAAAGAAAGGCTCGATTTATTCTGAAAAATTAAAGGGGATTTAATTCAAACTATTTTCTTGTTTGTGAACAGAAACTGCCTATGAATATGTCAGATGTGAAGTCTTAGTGGAACTGCTCTCTGCGCTCTAGTAAAACGCTCCAAAGTTCATTTTGTTTATACATTTTTGTCGTGCGCTCGGTTAATAAAACTGCAATAGGTGGTTCTTTTGATCGTAAATATTGAGCTTTAGAAGAATGCTTCACCTTTTCTTTTTTTTGCTTTCTTTTCTTTGACATGTAGGTCGCATACAGCTTCTCGCAACAACATCCAAAGAGTAAACAGCGTGTCACACTGAGATGTAGTCATCCAAATGGCTGCTGAGATCCGTGCTGTGCTGGGAAACAGCACGGGGGGGGAGGGGGGGGCAGGTTCAACTGAAGATGTGCGGTTTCCAGTAAATTATATCTTTGTCGGTGTCGATGAGCGAGGTAAAACTCTCGAGCCGTTTTTTGATGTTTTCGTGAGCTCCACGGCATCAAACCAAACACGGGAGTGTCATCTCTTATCTGGGGCTCCACCTGCTAAACCTCTGTGTTTTGATCAGCCTTCTGTTTACAACCCACCGACATTGTTCTCTCTTAACAAGCAAAAGCCTCTCTCCATCTAGGCTGCACCCACTCTCGCTCCGCAATCATCCTCTCCTCTCCCTCTTCACCCTCCTCTTGTCTTTGCCAGGCCCGCAGATAGCCTTGCTCATTATTCACCTCATTTTGGCTGCAATCAATAGATAGAATGCAGGGACGAAAAAAAAAAAAAAGATAGATTGATGGTTAAGCTTTGTTTTTGTTTTTTTGTTTTTTTACCAGTGATACAGGGTTGATAAAGATGGCCATTGGAGACCGGTTGAATAAAATGTTTTAGGTACACAGATAGGCATGTTTTTTGCTGCATTAGCATGATTGGAATGCACAAAAATTGTGTGTCCTGCTGTGTGACAGCAGTGGCTGAGAGGGTAAGCAGACAGAAGGAAGGAAGCGATGACGGCTGATTGCTAATGTTTCATAAAAATAAAAAAAAACATCTCATCAGGTGGATCCAAGAGGTTTCAAACCCCGCGGGATGTCCGTAAAACAGAAGTAACATGTGGGCGATCCACAGAGAAAAGCAAAGTGATACATTACAACCCATAATAACTTAAAGAAAAAGGCATATGAAACCACAACTGAACACTAGTCTGTGCTTGCTTTTCATGATGGCTTCCTAGTTTCAGAGACGTCATCGGGGGGAAATACGCGACAATACGACGACAAACACAATAAATCAACACATCTTCAAATGGGATTTTTTCGAGTCTTTCGAGTTCACGTGGAATTAGTGGCCCGGTGACACCACTTTGGTCTTTAACGCAGTCCGCGTTCTCTGTCTTTTACTTCTTTACAAATCGTGTAGGTCAAGTACTCCAGGAGGTAAACACACATTTTCTTGGGGGCAATTTGTGTGTGTGGTGAGCGATCGCCTGCGGGCGGCGGCGATTCAGAGGTGTCAGGGCTCTAGGGCTTCCTGCTGGAGCAGGACTTGCAGCACTGCTGTCCGTAGAACTTATGGTTGCAAACGCCATGTTGGGGAACCAGATGGCACCAGCTGAAGTGGTCGACACAGTGTTCATCTGCAGAGAACACCAAAGACAAGGATAGTTCAATAGAAGTGATGGTTTAGCTTTAATAAATGACCTAAAACGGCTATAACTATGAAGTGATCCTCAAGGAAGCGAATGGTGATCAAGTAGGATCGTTGAGAGAATAGGCCCGTGAAGACAAAATGCTTATGTAAAGCCACATGAATTCGATAGCCTTAAAACTTTAGCCCTGCTATTTGATAGTCCACTTCTGTCATTAGAATTACATTATATCGTTTGAGACCGTTTCAAAGAATTATTTTTCTATAGTAAATTGCAAAAATGCTACAAGTGGATTTTCGGAACACTAAAATATACTGAAAACACAAATAGTCTTAGCTCCCCAACTAAAAGTATAGTAAAGTATTCTACCTCATTTTGGCATATTTGTTATTAATTCTATACATTTCAGAATTTTGCACAAGCATGTTGAATTTTATTTGGTTCTTTTTTCAGTGGTTGCAGAAATATTCCACAAAACATAATGACACAAAGACCAAGACTACTGAAACACTTTAGCATTGTTGTCATCTACGTGAAAAAAATTAGAAGCCGGACAACTGAGCCGATACAGAGCACATTAAATTACCTCATGCTCTTTTCCTTCTTTCCCCCCCCCCCCCCCCCTTTTTTTTCTTCTTTTACTTTGTAACACGGAACAAATTCACGAGCCGAAGCTATGAAGCCGGATAAATCGGCCTTTTTTTTTTTTCCTTCAAAGGACTTTTACCTTTCAGCGTGGGCCCAGCAGCTGTGACCCGGCTGCTGGGGCGTTGTGCCGGAGCCAAGGGAGCGGGGGGGCAAAAGTGTGTGTTGCATGCCCTAGATGTGACGGGCCTCTGGTGAGGCATGCAGCCAGCTGCAGGTCGACCTTGCCGGAGACACTGGATGGTTCGAGTCTGGACACCTCCTCCACAGGTCACCGAACACTGAGACGCGGGCGAGAGAAAGAGAGAGAGAGAGAGAGGCAGTAGAGGGATGGAGACACAAAAGATTAAGCGGCGTGAGGAGAGAACTGACAGGGGACGCGGGATACAAATAGGAGAAGGAGATGAAACTGATGCAGAAGAAGTAAAAGCATTTGTCATAAAAAAAGGAAGGGAGGGGTGGAGGAGAGAGGACAGAGGAGAAGTCTATGCATAGGCAAAGAACAGATGAAGAATACAAACATCCCAAACGGCATGTATTCGCCCTCCAGCGAGCTGTCAGGAGATGGCTCGTCTTGTGGAAACACACTGGCATCACAAGCGTGAGATCAAGCGGACCAAGACACTGGGTTGTAAGAGGGTGCCCCCAAGACTTTTTGCATAATAGATGGTGTAACACATAAACCCATAAATCCTACCCCCGAAAAGGCTCTGGAAGAAAAAGTCAGGCTTTTCGGATTTCATCCGAGGGGGCCATTCCCCGTAGTCATTATTATGCGGCTGCCTAAGACCTCACTCACATCTGTGAGTTTCGCACTGCCTGCGCTCTGTAGTGTACAACTGAGAAGAGATATTGATGCAACGGAGACACTCGCGGTTAGTCTGAGAAGTTCTGGCCGGGATTAAGCTTGTCTTATTCGTTACCGGAGAAGAAAGCTTGATAAAGCGCAATCAATGAGGACTGGGAGGATTTGAGCGGCAAAATAACTGTCGGTGAAAATCTTCCTCAGTGAAACTTTGTTTTCGACACTTCCAGAGAGCAGATGCAGGGGATAAGGCGTTCAGCATTTATTGAGACGATCGCGCAAAAGGTATGTCTAACTAACACTAACACTGCCTTTCTGTAAGTGTCTGTAAGTGTCCCTTCCTAAAATAAACTGCAAGATCTGAGTTAAGAAATAGATTGAGTTGTTTTCAAAGCAAATTATAAGCAAAGGAATGCAAAAGCTACAAAGGGGAAACTACAACGACCACAACTACAATTTCTCTAGCTTCCTTTTAAACAAAGAGAATTCGGGAGAAAAGGTCAGGATTCTGGCTGGAAAGCTTCATGACGTTTTCTCGTGTAATGGGCTCGAGGTGAGAGCGGGCGCCGGCGTACCTGTTGCCAGGGGGACGAGTACCAGCCCGACACCACGGCGCTGGAGGTTGTTCTGCCAGGGAGCACCCGCGGGAACTCCGGGCACAGACCTCTGTTGCACACTTGTTGGAGATCCACCAAAGGTTTGGCCACGTTCCTGCACCTCCGTACGGGGAACTCCACATACCTGCGGGGGAAAGACACGCTGGCTGCTCAGAAAATCGCAATTCCTACAGAGGCCTCCTGTTTGAACAAGCGGAAAAATGGCGGATGGCACAAAGATAGCACAGCGGGGTCTCTGGTGACCGTCCTTGAGTGTATCAAAGTGTGAAGGATGACTGGCTGTGCATGTGAACGCACCCCCCGTGAGCGTCTCTCTCCCCGCAACGAAGCTCTCTCCTCTGGACGCCCGAGCCACAGGACCTGGAGCACTGGAACAGAATACATGAAGGGACCGTTTCAGAAAAACGAATGCGTGTGAGCGTGATCGGAGGGTTGTGATTCTCATAAAAGAGCTCAAATGCTATAGGTTTTACAGGGTATTTTACACATGGAGAGCACATATGATATATAATACTTTACAGACTTTTTTTCAAAATCCATATTTGGCCTCCACTTCTGCCTCTCAAAAATACTGCATGGCATGTTCACATCAAAGAGCCATTTAAGAATTTTGACTGGCTTTAGATTGAAATGAGCACTGTTGGGAATCAAGGGGCAAATCTTCGATTAAACATGTTTTAAACAGGACAATTTGTTAGCACAGACCCTTCTGGGAGAGTTTGAACTGTACAATGCGGTTCAAATGTCTCAGAGCACATCAGAAATCTGACTTGCTGCTAACCCCAAAAACACAGAGATCTGACATGTAACGTGAACAGAAACACCCATGCAACCAAACCAGAACCTATGCAAGGCTAACGTGCACAGAGATCAGGTTTTGTTTGGCTGCTTTCTCACATTCAGAGTTTAAAAGAAACCTCCAAAGCCAAGAGAGAAAAGCAAGTTGAAGCTAGCCATTTATTGGATCGATGGCAACAAAAGTGAGTGTAAACAAAAAGCTTTTGAAGAGATAAAAGTGTTTCTTTGAAGCAAAGCTCATGTCTGCCACAAATAAAATATTAGTCAAGGTTACTAACCTTAACTGATATTTTATTTATTGCTGTTGCACATTGTAGATTTTGTAGCACAAAATACATCTTTTTGTTGGCACTTTGCAGTTATTATGTTCAAATTTGTTAGCACACTGTAAATAAACTGAATCTTTTTCAAGCAAACACCAGGGGCTCAGTAAAAACTATATATACTTACATATATATATATATATATATATATATCACTGACTGCAGGTTGTGTTTAGAAGTGCAAAACTACGACCTCTGAGGTTTGTTCAAATGAAAGGAATCAGCATTTGTTTAGTTCTTAAGCAAATATGCCAAATGCTGTGGTGTTCTTAATAAAGAAAGGCTCTCTGTTTTGTCTCACATCTCGACAGACGTTTCCCAAGGGAGAGGTGCATTAAGTTTTAAACACTTTATGGAAATTCGATTGGTGCCCAAAATACAATCAGCCAGCAAAAAGAGTTGGTTCATCACAGAAATAATTGAGTCGAGATTTGAGAGATAGAAAAGCAACCGATACGGAGCTACAAGGCCGCCCACCATAAGCAGAGGTTTTAAAAAGAAAGCTCCCTAATGGTATTATTCTCGGACACACAGGAATAACCTCTCCTTATTAGGGAAAACAAACCTTTTGATTAAGATGATCTAAGACCAAAGTATTATTTACTGCTACATCCAAGCTGGGCATGAGGCAGTAACAGAATGATGGATGATCAGAGGAGAGAGGGATGGAGTAACATGTTGATGAGAATAACTGGGTTGTTTTTACCGTTCACAACGGTGCTAAATGGCCTCTGCTTTGACCCTGAAAGCCCTCTTGCATTCTTCTGAGACACCGTTCACCCTCGGGTTAATGCATCGGACCTCGCACGAATGAATATAGGTGTTTTGGCGAACATACTTGTGGCTCATTTAAAGGGTGAAATCATGTCCGCAACTGCACTGCTTACAATAAATCACCCCGCAGGGCTGGCAGGTGGAGAAGTGATGCATTCTGTAGCCTCTGTTCTTTAGCATGCAGTCATTGTAAATGCAAATAGTTGCTTTAGTAATGTTAACGCCAACACTATCAAGCTCTTTGGAAGCCAAATAACGAGTAATGATATCGGCACCAATGAGTATTCACTAGTGCACCGCAAACCTGTTCTGAGAACCTGTTTCTGAATCAGCCATGACATAAGATAAAGTCCCCCAGTGGATTCTGCTTCTTGCTCCTTTTGGGGACGTATCCAAGCTCATCCCCTGGTAAGTGTTTGGCGTGCGCCACAAGACCTGGATGCCCTCAACCGGCTCCTTTCAAAGAAGAGGAGCAGCAACTCCACTTTGAGGCCCCTTCCAGCCATTCTTCAAAGTGACCACCTCGCTCTTTCGGTAACTACCCAAAACTCAAGACCTGAGCAGGCGATCGCAAGCTAAATCCACCGGTGAAATGACAACTCTCTCTTTATCACTCTTCAATTGACCTGATCTGTCGGCATCACTGTAGACGCTGCCTCCGCCCGCCTATCAATCCTCCTGCACTAGTACGGCACAGTAGCATTGTGCTATGGAGACTGTAATTAACGATTAGAAGCGTTGGTGATTACTCCCTTCGTCATCATTACGTTCATTATTTCTCACAATTAGACAGCTACTCATCGAGGCAAAAACATGTCTAATTATTCCGATGACAACAAATGCAGTCACTTGGAAACTAGTTTACAACAACATAAAGGGAAAGCCAAGCTGGAAAATCTTAGTTACATGTTAGTTTGTTTTTTGTTATTCAGGAATAAAACAAAATCAGAAACCGGGTACAAATTGTTTCCTGTCATACTCATAAGCTCTCTATATACAATTAGCATAACTTTTCCTTTACAGTATCATAATCATGAACATATAGGGGGTAAAGTTCAGCTTGGTCACATGGACATGTGGACATAATGGATATAAACGCCCGAATACCTGGCCATTGATCAAGTGTGTTGCTTTGCCTCCCGGTGAATCGAGGGTTTTGATTGTAAAGCTGCTCTTCTTGGCTCTGTCATGGATTTTTACCCAAATGACTGCTTCAGTTAAAACAAAAGGCCTTTGTATTTTAAATTCAGAGAGCGACTTGGCTTTTTTTATTGGAGATGGAAGCTCCAGTAGGCAACGATATAGACGTGTAAATAAAAGTTTTTCCAATAGACTATAGGCTACTCGTTCCAAAAAGTCATCTCACCGTCTTTCCTTTTTTTTTTTCTCAGGTTTTGTCTTACCTCTCCCCAGGGAGTCGGAATCCACTGAAGCTTCTCGTTCTTGGGGCAGCGCCGCAGGACGCAGGTCTCTTGGGCTTTGGGCCTGTGATGCTGTCTGCACATGCTGTCAGGAACCACCACCGCGTTGGCCCCCGGATCCGTGCTCCGACAGAAGACGTTCCTCTTCCTCAGCCCTCGGCCGCAGGATTTGGAGCACTGGGAGCGGGAAAGGGGGGCATAAAGCAAAAGCTGCAGCGCAGAAAGACGACTCTCGCAATATCGGCGAGTAATAAACGTATTATTAACAGACGAAATCCTGAACGACTGCACACACTGGGTGACTCCGGACTGTCGTTTGATTGCTTTTAACTTAGCTCTTTGCTTTTATTCTCCAGACTAGGAGAGATTTAATCCTCTGCAAAGTCGCCCAGAATGCTTTTGTTGTGCGTAGAAGGTCACCGCTTTGATGGCAACACATTATAGACTTTCATTAAGCACAATAAGCCGGAGGCTGCGGCAGAAATGTGACCCCCCTCTCGGTGTCTGCCGGGACACAATGCTGCTGTAAACTTCATGTGAGACGGACACTGGAGTCAAGGGTCTCCACTGGGACGGCTGGACATTCATCTGAGCAAAAGACTACACACGCATAAGCCTGTGCACCTACATGCACGTCAGTTTAAAAAGATCCGGTAAGACTATTAATAGTTTGCCAAAAGCCAGATGTTAAGCAGCTAAATTCAATTATGCTACTCTTCAACAAGGAATGAAAATCTGAAAATGTTTCTGATCGATCTTATTTTCAATTCAGCCTCACATTTGATGTGAAAGTGACAAGACTTCTGGTGAAAAAGGCAGTAAGGGTTTGGGAAGTTTGTCGAGGTTTATGCTGTATCGTGGGCTGCTTTTTAAACTCCTTCATCTACTGTTAGTGTTTTCCAACAGAGGGCAGCAGAGCACTTGTTTTTATTTTTAACTGGCAGGTTGCATGGGATCTGTGGGAATAACTTCCCATGTCATGCCATTCACACATCAGTCAAATCATTAACAAATAAAAAAGATGGAAAAGTGGATGCTTCTTTTTATCATGATAAAAAAAACATTTTTTTTAAGTCCTGGTATTGTGTGTTCATAAGCCACCGATAACGTCATTAATGATAAGAGGTCAAAATGTTACAATGCAGTGGGTAACCATTTGACTTGTTTTAAAAATCTGAGCAAATTTTGCAGATGATGCTCAAAAGATCAGCATCACTCTGTCAAATCAAGAAAAAAAAAACCTCCAGACGTCTGATGCCTTAAACTTTCATAAGCCACAATGATTCAAATGAATTCCACTTAAACCTCCGAAGAAACCATTCCAAACAAAGGGGTGCTGTGGAAAGTGTATTCAGAAACAGAATGACACTATTTCAAGAACTCAAGATCCAACATTTAGAAAGAATCGGATTAATTTGATGACAACAACATGGTCACGAGACCTGCTACTATCAAATTAAAGATGAGCAAAAAAAAAAATCTAACAAGTCTTTGTTTGTTCTATTAGGAACAAAACATCAGGTTCATGGGATTGAGAAATCAATACTCTGATTTACATTTTACAAAACCAGGCCAGTGTCTCAATTACATCAGCAGGGCTCTTTTTACACTGATCAAAAAATATCTGACATCTGGCTCCGGGACGCGATGAGTAAATGTTTAATCTTTGTTTAGACCCATGTCAAACGACTCTGCGGGAGACATGGCTTGTTATTGGCCCAATGCTAATGCTCACTGAAGATGCTGCAAAAAAAAAAAAGACACAAATATGGAGACAGCTCTGCCAGTAGTCACGCCTCACACAAATACTTTTGAACTGAGGACTGAGAAAAAAAAAGCAGGGAAAACATTTCATCTGTGAAAATATTCCCTGCAGTTCATTTCAACCTTTCTGTCTCGGTTCTTTCAATAGTCCGCGATCCTTCGTAGGACGCCTAAAGCCAAACGTTACCAGCCTGTTAAAGTGAACCCGGTTTATAAAACTTCTTCCTGAGGTTTATAAAACTTCATCCAGACACACGTGACTGGACCGCTTTTTACGCAGAGCGCAGTGCACAACCGACTGTGACCCTCACCCCCTAACCCCTCCTCCTGAGCCGGTTCAGAGCCCACGAACCCACCTGGGACCAGGACCCGGCGCTCCACTCGGGCGGGCAGGCCTGCGTGTGGCACGGCTGGACTTGGGCGGGGGAGAGGACGGGGCAGAGCGAGTGTTGCACCGCCTCCTCCCGCTGGTAGGTCACCTTCCTCAGGCAGCGCAGAATCCTGGTCTGCTGGCCACCTCCACACGAGCGACTGCAGGGCCCCCAGTCTCCGGTCGCCCAGCTATAGAGAGACAGGAAGGTTTTTTTAAGTCGGTAGCAAGAGATGGAATGAATGATGTGTTAATTAGACGGGCAAAATGGTCATTTGCTCATTCAAGCTGTACTCAGTCTTACATACAAGCAGACCACATGACTAAAGTCCTCATCAGGAGCCACTTCGTCAAGCTATAAATTCAAACAATTATCTGTGTTCACCTGATTTTTAGAGAGGCCACCTCTCTGCTTTCACACACTGATCCTAATCATAGCACAAACTGGTGGTATAAAAGTAAACACGCAACCCTGACACATATATATATATATAAATATATATATTTTCTCAGCCCGCCCATTCCATCCATCTTTATCTCTACAGTTCCTATGAAAACTAAACATGGAAACCATATTGTATACAGCCCTCCATAACCGCTTTCCCAGATTTCCTCAGTCGACCGCACTATACAACGCTCAATAAGGCCAAAGACAGATGTGGGCAGCTTCACGTTTTTCCCTCTTCTTTGCCTTTTTTTTCTTGTTTTTACTCCCAACAATCCTCACCTGTCTGCTCTGTCCTCATCACTCGATTTTTTCTAATCTCTTCACACTTGATGGACACATCTTTGCCTTTGAATTCCCACTCGGGTCCTGTCAAAACGCCAAATAGCCGTGTCTAAAATAGACTGTCTTGGCATCGGGGTTGGACGGGGGAGATTTGAACAAATGAGTGGTCTGACAACCACACGCTTAGAAGAGGGAGAGGGCGGGGATGGGGCAGATGGCTCCGTCCAGTTCTGAGACAGCGTGCTACCACAGGGACCATTCCTCCACGCCGCCGACCTGCTTCAGGGGCAGGGGAAAAAATTGCTTTCATTCCCTTTCAAATGCCGCAGACAAAAATGAAACGGCAGGACTGAGCTGCAATTTGGAGAAGGGAAAGCCGTGGACCATTGGGAGCCGAAAGCATTGGTTTGGAACTATTGGCCTGTGAACTGTTTGTTTTTTTTTCCCCTCTGTTTTCCCGACTTATAAATAACAATATATCATTGGGAAAAAGCGGCTGATGTGCCACTCCGCTTTGCTGCAAACCGCCAGTGACCTAGCTGTAATTTGTAAATCTCAAATGTCTTCAAATGACATATTTTGAGGTAGGAAGAGTGCAGAGGAGGTTCTGAGAGCCCAAATCAGGCTTTTGCAAGCAGCCTACTTTTAGGCTTCAGACCAGATGACATTATATGCATACTTTAATAATAGTAATAATAATGAATTTGATTAGAGGCTTTAAGCGCTAAATGTAGACACACACAAGTACACTTCTTTTCCAGAAGGACATTTAAAGTTATTGATCTGCAATGTAAATGATGACTAATAGTTAAAAGAGCTCTTTCATCGTACATCCCAAATGTCAAGTGTCTGCTCATCAAATCCTGATGTTTTATACTCTTTTCTGAGGAAATAAGTGGCATGGCTCCAACTTTTTACACCCTAAAATAGTTATTTGTTTGAATCAATTCAGTGCAGCAAAGAACAATTTCAAAACCGATTTAGCGCCTCGTTCACAAGAACTATCCCATCCTACATTATCTATAACTGTAGAGCTAAATTATGTGTCTAAAGATGATGTTTGCAATGATTTGGTGCCGTAAAAATAAAATGGAGGTTAATTTCCTGTATTTAAAGCTAAACAATGTAAAACTATTTCTCGAGTGACTGGTTAGACTGAAAGACTGATTACTGTTGCCATTTTATTGGAAGCAAAAATAAGTGGCTTGTGGATTGTGTTTTAGTTATTCACTCTAAGGAAATATTTCATCAGAAGCTTGTGTTTGACTGAAAGCTGAACTACAAAGGTGGAGGATAGCTACAGGGTTATGAAGACCAGACTTGAATATAAATGCCCATATATATATATATTTTTTTTTTACAGATAGCTGGCCTGGATGAAGAGTCTGAGTTGTTAAAATTCTGCCTGCATCCCTGTTTTATGTTAAAAAATGCTCCGACACCGCAACCGAGCTTCTCAACAATGAGGGGAGAGAAGGTTAAAAGCGAGCCTGAAGCTAAAGAGGCTGGCTGAGAGTGAAAGGGCGCCGGCGTGTGCATGGGGGTTTAAACAGGTTCTCCACGGCTCGCTTTGCCGGGGCCCCCGTGGGAATCCCGCCGTCTCTGCACAATAAAACACGGATAGGGCTGTCAGCACCCGCGATACACATTACAGAGATAAACAGACATTTTTACATTCTCCTCCTGTCACACGCATACACACTGCGCAGATGCAACCAACCTCATTGTCAGATTTCTTCCTTTTTTTTTTCTTCTGGGCTCTTGAATGCGTGCCCATACATCCTGCGGATTTTAATGCAATCATTGAAGCTTTCATGCTGCTCACTCAACTCGACTTGGTACACAGTTGGCACCGAAGGGGTGTCCGCCACCGCACATAATAAGACCCACGGATGTCAAACTTGCTTTATTCTCCCGAATGGACAGTCACCCCGATATCTGGACTGTGCCAAACAAAGGCGCGCAACAAAGCTGTTTAATAGCTTTCACCGAGATAAGAGAAATGGTATGCCGAAGATTAAGGTCCGGAAATGTCCTCTCGGGTGGTGGGAAACTTAGTGGGGAACAGAGGCTGTGTGTCGGGGCGTGTAACCGATAGCTGTCTGGCTCGCTCAGCCTGTGACACTGGAGAAAAATTCTGTCCAGGCCTGTTGCAGCACGGCTGACAGTGAACAAAATCACCTCATTAACATCAAACGCGAGCGGGCTCGGTTTTCTATTTTTAACCTTTGCGGTAGGGACTCAAAATAAATTATCCCGGGCATCCTACAATTAGACAATACGTGCGCGGCTTGACGATAAGTGCGCGCGATGCCTTTGTGTTTGTGTGCATGCGCGTGCAGTTTCTCTGAACCCAAGACACGGTTCCCTGCCTGTTTCTTAGGGGCAGTGCTGTAAATCAAGCCAGCTCCAGTTCCCTAAGCCAAAGGCCCACATACTGTAGGAGAGAGGCCATTTATTCTGTTCTGTTTCAACTTGTTACTTCGCCGCACTTTCACCTGGTTTCCTACTTTGCCTGCTGTCCCCGAATGCACACTCTTTCCTAAAAATGCATTCCGTTAAGCACACCGTCTGGCCTGATTCTCCTTTTGAAGCATAAATCTTTGAAGTGGAAATAAGTGAAATGGGTAATATGAATGGGGGGGGGGGGGGGGGGCAATCACTGTAAATTAAAGTGAAAAGTCTATTCCAGATTAATAAACATGACTTCCTGTGATTTCCTTCATGCTGACATGCTAACATCATCGAAGCCACCGTGCTTTGTTCATCTTGTTTATAAATTTCCCGTCCTTACATTACTTAGATGTTGGCATTCCAACATTTAGAGACAAGTTTTAAAAACTTCGTTAATCACGATTGTATTTTGAAATGCAAAAACACTTAATATCTCAGCAAAATTACTCTCAGTGTAACCATTCTCAATCAAGCTTATTATTGTCTAAAGGAGTGAATCATACTGTTCATATAGATTTTACATATATTTTGCAGACACGCTACTTAAGAAAAAGGATATTACTGTCTTTATGTATTATTGTAAATAGTTAAACACATTATACACATTTTGAAAAGTCTGGACTGTTATTGGAACCTATCAAATAACTTTACGGGCTTTTTTGCCAATCGAATCTCTGGTTGCTCCTTGTAATTCTAACTGAAAGCTATCAACTACCAGTAAGAGGAGAATTAGCTTATTTAAATCCTATTTCAGTCTTAACGATACAGTTGCCTTCACATTTGTACATTGTGTTACGTGTTACGTTAATTACATTTATGATTTTAGCACAAAAATTAGCCATAAACATGTTGATCATTTGAAAAAAGTTCCAGCAACACAATAATCAGCATTCACAGGTTTGCACATTTCATCTTTAACTATCGAAGCCTGTCTGTAAAAGCTATATTTGCTTATTTTTTAGCTTTCTTTTTTAGTTTTGCTACTGAGCTCCTGCTCTTTGTGTAAGGATTTTTTTCGGGAAAAGTATTGTTTGCTTAAGAACTACCACCACTCTTGTAATTACAGTGTTTTTCATTCAACTTTGTTGTTTTTTTCTTCATCCATTCCTTCCCGGGCAGAAGAGACTCACATCCCATTTAAAGGTAGCAAATTCTATTGTAATAGAATGTGGTTTTTCCTCACTATCTCAGCTGATTTTGTCAGCTACATACATAAGTATTTTATTTTTCTAATGCCCCCTTTTCCAATTTAAATGATTGATTGTATTTAGCTTTGGACATATTAACATTGTTTCTACGAGAAAAATCTATGCAATATAAAGATTCATACTGCAGTTTCCGGTTGATTCACAATTAAAACAAATCGCTGACCCTATACAGAACCATACCTCTAATCATCCCAATAAATTTTTTTTAAAAATCATGATCTGCACATCTGTACTTGCTGAAACAAGTAAGAGAGTTTCAAAAGGATAGGGGATAAAAAGTTCAGATGGTTTTCAAAAAAGGAAAACAGGGAAAAAGAAAAAAAAATTAAAGAGTAGGTAGAGTATGGAGATGAACACAGACTGAGCAGAGTGGTGGCTGACCACAGCAAGCAGGCGACCTCGAGACCACTCCACCACAGTGTATGTTTCCCTGTGTGGGTGGTGCACCTATAATAAAACAGATCCTCAAGTTCCTGCAAATCTGGCGACATTACAAGCCATGCCACACAACCCGCAACCAAGAACACACAAAGGAACTCTTCGACCCCACGACACACAGACACACACACTGTAGCAGCACTTACTAGGCGGGGCAGGGCTGTGTGTTGCAGAGGTGGGAGCCCAGTGTCGGCCTTCTGTGGGGGTTACACATGCTGGAGTTGACCTGGAGTTTCTGGTCCTGCAGACAGATGGCCTTGGTGGAGATTCGACCTGACGGAAGAAGAAGAAGAAGAAGAAAAAATAACATTTTGATCAGATAAACAAATTAGCATTATTAGAGTTCATGCCTGAAATACTTAAAGATCAAATCCAACTAATAATCCAGATTGAAGCATAACAAGAAAATCACTCCTGAATTGGAAGAAGTATCAAGCAAGCTGTGCTTCATTCTGAACTTGAGGAGACAGCCCGTTTTCAGTCTCACCCCATCTCAAACAGAGGCATTCAGGGATGAGAATGAATTGGGAAAGAAAAGCAAACTTAAGTTTGGGGTGGAAAACTGCTGTTCAGGACAGAGGCTTCGGCAAATGTAATTTTCATCCACACATCACATGCAGACACAGAAACGCTGGCTAGAAATATGAGCTGAGGTTCAAGAATGCACTCTGAGATGGGCTGTTTTTTTTGAAGGAGTCCAGTATAGAGGCGCTAATCTGACATTTTCCATTTGTCTCTGGGAGTTTTCTCATCTGTCTTTTGGCAGATGAGCCATAATGTTGGCCTCTGTGCGCGGGGCCGGCCCCGGAGCAGCCTCACCTCCAGCACACGGAGCGGAGCAGTCCGAGCGCACCACGCCCCAGCTGTACTCCGGTTTCCTCTCGGTGCGAGGCAGGGTGTACTCCCACAACACACCCGGGTTGGTTCCCTGAAGAAGGATCTGTGAGCCAAGAAAACAAAATGTCAGAGAGGTGTCAGCGTTGTGAGCGGGATTTGTCTCGCAGCCTTTATTCATCTTGGGAAAAACACACTGATAGCTGCTACCACAACCTCACAGCTCCTATACAAGACATAAAGAAAATAAAAAATAGAATGTTAGCAAAAAGCTAAATATAACACTAATATGAGACACTGCTGGATCCAAGGTTCAACCAACAATACAGTTCTTGAAAACGTTGAGTCTTAGTTCAAAGCACCTGTGTAAGCATGAAAGGCTCAATGGACAGTGGACAGCGTGTTTCTTTTTAGAAGTTACCTCTCTCTTTTTCACCACATCCTTCACTCCGACCAGTTAGCTGTGAGATTTATTTTGACATTCAAGTCAAGCACAGACCAACGGATGAATGAAAGCAGACGTGCCCATTACAGGAGGAGGATTAGGCTGTCATTAAAGGAGCCCCCCCGTGACAATAAACGTAGGTGCATTGCACAGTCAGCACATCGTGTGTCACTTTAAAACCATCTCGAAATGCCTGCGCCAGATTTAGAAGAGTTCACTTCCTCATCGTCCACAGCACACCTGTTTTATTCGCTTTGGGTTGTGGCCAACCCTCTATCCATTTGGCTATTTCTATAAAGTCCGGCTGTCCCGATCAATTCCCATGCTTGATGAACATCAGTCCATCAGTATGTGTATAAGGAGCTTTGACAGACGTGTTTACTTTGTTGTATACCCTACAGAACAAAGGAATCTCCCTTCAACTGTCCAACTTGGAAATACAAGTACCCCCAGGGCTCAATACACTTTAACAGCTCTGGAGCAATTCCACCGACTTAACCAATCACCTTCCGATGTTTGAAAACTGTTGAATGGGTATAGCTGGCCCCCGCACCCGACAGGGGTAAGAGGACAGATGTTCTTCTCAAGTGAAGCAAGAAGCTGTCTAATGCCCGCGGCATATACCAGCAGAAGAATATCCATACTTCTGAAAAGAGACAAATTGGTGTACGGAAATATTTAGACATAAGTGGAGACACTGACAGAGGCAGACAAAGTCGCTAATCCAACAAGACAGGTTTTCAGAAGGAGAAAGACGAAAGACGAGGAAAATTGTCTACTTTCGCACGGGCATTCAAAGAACGATGAAGAGGCCGACATCGGTGTTCGTTCAGACATTTTGCCCCAGTCAACAGCTCCACGGCCACAATAATGGCTGACACACACCGCACACGTGAACAATCAACCCATTTCAGACACAGATATTATTTGCACGGTTGCAGCTTCATTGGGACAAGAAGTGGCAAAGTTAACTGCTGCGGTTGCAAAAAGAAGTCAAATTTAATAGTCTGCGAAAAAGTGATGACATTTCCTACCTTGGTGGAAGTTTACTTTAAGATGTGTATATATCTATATATATCTTTTTTTCTTCAAAAGCTTTTGCTGACACATTTCTTGTAAAATTACCAGCAATAATTCAGTGCAAACGGGAGAGAGGAACTTTAATGTACACATTCCGGTTGTTCCCACCTACCCTTTTATCCACAGTACTAATGTTGCTTCTCAGAGACTCCCCCTCTCCAGGTTGTTTTACTGAATCACTTAGTTTTCTGGCGTCTTTTAATTATGCTACGTCATTTAAGATACATTTGTGACTTTTGGCGTGAACTGGAAGTTTTTTTTGGGGGGGGGGGTCCTGTCTAATTTTACAGTTGTTTTGGAACTGAAGTTGGAGTTAACTTTCGTATCTTATTAAAAGCCCTGCAACCTGTCCAATGTGTACCCCGCCTCTTACCCACAGTCAGCTGGAATGGGCATCCCCGCCACCCCTTCCAGAATAAGCGGCACAGATAACGGATGGATGTAATTTAAAAAAGAAAAAAAGAGAACATCATTCTCGAGTAATGAGTTAACATAACAGTGAGGCCTCCACTAACTTGAATTGGCCTTCTCTCTTTAACTTGTAGAAATATCCAGTGCTGGCTACTGGATGTCTTCTGTAATAACGCCCCCAGATTCTGAGGCCCGCGTGAGTGATGTCAATCTGTCGCGGTGCAGTGCAACGGCAGACCACACAATTTCTTGGTTTTCACAACCCGACAACCGCAGCAGTCATCACGTCAGACGAGTCGATGATGAATTGCGAGCTTACAATGTATTTGGCCCTGGACTGGCATGACCTTGCCTTGCAAAACCACAAGAATCTCCAATCCACGGGGGGAAATAATCCTGCCTGGTATCCACTCCGGAAGCAGCCATATGTTATGTCTTGAGCCTTTATCCTCCTCCTCCTCCTCCTCCTCCTCTTTTGAGCTACTTCAACCCCCTTTCTAACAGCAGAGCGGCTGTGCAGATGTGAACACCTTGTAACAGTTTACGCTCACACTCTCCAACATTTGTTTTTCTATCAGTGTTTCAAGCTGAGTAAGGGTCTGCGAGTGATCTGTGCACACATCCCCCCCCCCCACTGCCCTCCCTCTCTCTCTCTCTCTCTCTTTTCTTTTCTGTCAAAGAGCCCGTAAAGCAAAATGTGTGAAACAGATGATCTCCACTAAAAAGAGAAAGAAAGTAAAACAAAAAAAAACCTTCTTTGCTTTCACGTGTGTTTAAAGTCCCCCGTGTCCTGACCTTAACTTCTCACATCCAGAGTTCAATTGCAGAATTCTTAATCTTTTAATCTCCATCCCCTCTCTCTATCCTCCCCTCTATGTCAACCTCTGTCTCCTTTTTTTTCCTTTTTTTTTTGTAATTACTGGACATACTTATAGAGATTATGCTCGCATCATCTGCAAATCAGCAGCATGCTGTCACTGAGTGCTCTGCAGTGCAGATGTACGACTTGGACTCAGGGAAGCGGCAGCACCATAGCCAGCCTTTGAATGCTGCTTTGTTTAGAAAATTGTTTTGGCATTACGTCATTTTGCTTATATCCAGAAATGTTATGTTCTCTCTATATATGTTCTATATTATTGATACGGAAACAATGCATTCGACCCGACAAAGCGGTCATGTTAGAATTTCCCCACTGTACAAAGTCACAGTGAGTGTGCCAAAACTCAGCGGGGACATTCGTTTTCTAAACTGTGATGGATACGTCTGTGAAGCGTGACAGGCAGTTTGGTTCTACTGTTTGTTTGCGCTTTAATTCCGGGGTGCTTTTAACTAAATAGTCCAGCTGCGATATTGCCACACTCCTTGTTCGCAGCAATTAACTCGCCAATAACAATGTCATCATCATCGTCCTGCTTTCCAGCTGTTCTCTGGCTCACTCCTGGCTACGTTGAGTTTTCCTGTGTCCACTGGAAACATTTCAGCAGCCACACTGCTAATATTGGTCACAGTTATTTCATTTTGCGGCAGTTACTTCATATCCAAAGACCTTAGACTGTAGGTGCTTTGAAAAGATGAGCATGGACGCTGTGATGTCACCAAATGTCACAAGTTTAGTTAGTTAACTGCTGTCAGATTAGGGCTTAGCAACCAAAAGCAGCCACAAGTGGTCCTGGCTTGCATACCAAGGTTTTAACTGTTGCCACATCTTCAAATCAAGAACACAGGGCAGATCTGAAATCTAAGCACAAAAGTATATGAGAGAAGAGACTGTTGGAGGAAAACAAACAGATAATAACTCTTAGCAATCACTGGAAGTATGGATGCAAAACGTTATATTTTGGACCATAAACTGCATTATTAAAGTCACCGTTCATGGCAAAAACAACACCATACCATTTTGACTGTAAACACCAAGGTATCATCCAGCCCACGAAAGCCCTAAATGATGGATCAAAGCATTAACCTATACACGCCATTTGAAAAAAAAGACTCCGATATCTTAGAAAAGTTATTTACTGCTTTCAATTATATTCACTTATAAATCACTGCAGCTAGTTCAGAAGGTCCATGAATGAGGGAACCCTGTGTGCATCTTCACAGATGATACAGTGACATTAAAACAGTACCATGGCAAAGCTAAACAACAAAAATATCCATTTGGATGCATTAAAACGCAACAATGTTATTCACACAGAGCAGGGCAGAGTTGAACTATACTTCCTCCCTCCCTCTCATATTAATTACAAAGAAAGAAAAGTAATTTCACATTGTTACACCACTATGATTATGTAAAAATGCTTAAGTGTCCAAACGGAACTGAGCATTTAAAACGAATGCTTATGCATTTAATCCATTTGTTCCACTCCAGTGACAGGGGAATTTCAACCTTCTGAGAACCTCCCATGGAGTATCTCAGCATGGCTTGGCACAGGTACTTTGGACAAAATGCTAATATGGATGTGACAACATCTAGATACTAGAAAGATGTGCATAATTATTATTTAATATTCTACTAAGCTGACATTTTCTGGCTCTAATACAAAGACATTTTAATTTTTAAAAATGTAATCAATTGATTTCAATCAGATCCTAGACTCGAAGATTTTTTTTTAAATCAAGTTTTGCCTTAAAAAGGGGAAGACTAACTCATGTGTTATAAAAGGTCTGAATGAATACAATGAAATGTCTTGCCCGGCGCTTGGGCCAAAAAGTTTGTAGCTTCCGGGTTTGCTTCCAACTTGTGCGGCCCACATGCACACTGGTGTTTCCACTGCTGCTCTTGCTTTAGCAATGCTATAAACACGGAGCTCATCTGAGACCGAGGGAAGCCGTGTGGGCGTTTGGTCCTAAACCAAAATACCAGGTCCAGATCTGGGAACCATAAATGTCAGATATTCCGAATTTTGGGTCAGTCCAGCTGGTAGGGATATCTACAAAGCAAGCGAGAACATCGATCTGCTGATGAACCATCCATTTTCCGTCTGCTTTCGGTTCTACACAAAAGCTAAGGGATCCAAATGGACTAACTAGGAACCAGTCTGTCAGGTCCTTTCGAAAACTTGCAGGAACTTCACAGCAATATTTCAAACTGTTAAAATTCTTAAGTATGAAGCATATCAGGGAATTCCCAGTTTACATTTGTACAGTCTCTGATATATCTGATATCTAACATGTAATGTATCAGCCACCTTAAATTATTCCAATGATGTTTGTTGTACTTAGCGTTAGCATTCTTAACCACATCAGACTAAATTCCGGATTATCCACACGCAATTTTTGTCCCATCAGTCGTTAATCGTTGCACATACAGTTCGTAAAAAAGGAAACACAGATGTGGATCTTTCAAGTTACTTCTAAATAAACCTAAATAGGGACTTTACATATAGTTATTTCTGTTAGCATATTAGCTGATATCAATGTAATAAAACCGATTTCTCAATTCAGACCTTATGTAGCTCAACACTTCTGTAGATTTATGTATGCATATGTCAAATAAATATTTCTAAAAATTCATATGTGCTTGGTAATGCATAACAATATTGTCAATCCAGTTTGGCAAGCCATCTAGGTTTGACACTGTGCTTCCAAGGCTTCACAAAGGGTCATAGCAATGTTCTGCTGTGTTCGGTGTTTGTTAGAATATCCAACACTTTTTCAGAGACTTTCTTGCCAGCCGTAGAGTTGAAATTACCTTTAGAGAGTTAAAATTACCTTTAGACAGCTAACAATTTACAGGAGGTGTGCAATATTAGCCTTTTGGTCACATGGAGCAAAAGGCTCGCTAGCCATTCAGGAAGTTTGAAATGGAAATGTACCAGAATAAGAGAACTCCAAATAAGTCTCTCCAATACATATATCATAGCATTCTTGTCAGGACGTCAGCGGGCTGTTCTTTGGCATCTACCGCAGTGGCCCAACTTAGCTCCCTACAGACCAAAGACTCTTAACTAAAATAGCAACATAAACACTTGGATATTTCCCGATGGTCAAACAAGTGACCAGCCAAGCATGTAGGAAACATAACACTGGTATTTGTCCTGGGTTTAGAGGACACTGGCTCCTGCTTTAACCACAGTATGTCAGTAGCCCAAGGGACAGAGTGGAGACTAGCTTTTGCATGAACATCACACATGTTGGAGGGGAGAAAAACAACAGTCTGGTTTCCACTTCTGTTTTCACATCCAGGGCTAAGGGGTCAAGAGAAAATAGATGCTTTTGCTGACAAAGTTACTGAGAACATCCCCCACCATTGGCTGAGACCTTCATATGACTCTGCGGCTTGGTGAGAGTTGGCCTTGCTGTCAGTGGGACACGTCTGTCCAGCGTCATATCTGGCTGCCCGAGGACAGGTAAGGACTCGCACTCCCCTCGAAGCTCTGGTTTTTAACACACCACTCATTGCAAAATGTTAAGAAAAAGAGAGGGGGGTTGGGGGAATACCAGCTCATAAATCATCTGCTATACTGTGCAGAACATCTCACTCTAGGCAACCATCTGATTTTATACTCTTCATCCCTGCCTCCAAAGAAAAGCTGACTTGCGTATTTTACTCGCTCTATTAGCTTCGCATAACATGGCTGCAACGGAGCACTTTTGAGGTCAGGGGGCCATAGGGGGGCAAATCCATGGGGGTGGCGGATGCATACATGGATGTGACTGTGGCCGTGTTTACACTGGAGCTGGCAGTACCAAGGCTGTCCCGCTCGTTTATGAGCAGGACGGCCTCTGCCACGGGAGACTGATCTGAATGGTGAAAGTTGCACAAAGGCTGGGTCAGACTAATTGTGCCACAAGCCGCCCTTTGATGTCTGCGTTATTACCGTCATTCTGTTGACATTTAAATGACTGGTTTTGCACAAACTTCAAAACAGGGTTTTTCTCGACTGCAAAACTGAGGGGCAGACCGTGCAGATCAACGCGAAGAGTCTGTTCCTTTTTTGTGGACAAACGGAAGCTAAATTGGGCCCCGAGTTGTTGTTTTTTTTTTAAACCGAGCAACACAACATCAATGGCGTGACAATGACATCCTTTTTCTCCCTATAGCCCCGCAAAGAAGATCAACAGCTACGTGGCACCTTTGTTTTCTGTACCACCCAAACGACTTTTTTTCCAGCTAAGCCTCATCATGCCCAGGCTTAAGAACAGGAGTTGCAGCAGCTTTGAGGTCTTGTCACAGTCAATTGCCATAAACGAACATCACCCGGCGGCAGCGGCTTACTTCAAACACCAGCGTCTCATTAGTCGGTCCGGCAGCATACAGGCTCTCTGGCTTGTTGAAAGAGCGCTGGTAGTCAAACACGGTCCCGCCGAAGTGGAACTTCCCGGGCCAGTCCACAGTCCAGTCCCCGGTCAGGTAGTACTTCCTCTTCAGTGAGCGGACGGCCAGGTAGCTGGTGGACGCTTCCATTTCCTGAACGTGAATGCTTCGAGCCCCAGCCGGAACCGTCACCAGTGAGAAATACTCTGGAGCAAAAGATGAGGGGAAATCACTTTGAGTTCAATGACATATTCATTTTAATTATCGCTTCATTCTTAGAGCATATCAAGTTCAACCCTTGTGTGATTGGGCCATGAACTTATCCCCTTTCTCTGCTGAGTCAAGCCACGGATTAGAAATAATTGCCTGGCCATGGTTGTTGCCGTGTTGAGTGTGTGCGACCTACAATGTACAGCCACACAACAACAACCCAAGATAAACTGACCATTGGTCCGGTGCTGAAGGTTGTAATGGCCCTTGAAAAACTTGCACGTAGAGTTGTCCCCCTTACAGACTCCACAGGCATCCAGAGAAGCCTTAGATCCCAGAATGTGGTCACACCCCACACCCTAAACAAACACAAAAAAGACCAAGAACACATGTGAGAATAGAGACAAAAAAACATGGCAATTTCCTTATTTATGTTGAGAAAATAAAACACAATTTATATAATGGTTTAACTTAATATCATCTAAGTAGGCATGTGGTCAATGGATTAGACAGACCTTTAAAAATATGGAGGAAATGCATATGAATCACATCTTTCAACACAAAGAAATACCCATTAGAGATTCATTTTTGACACATTGCCTTACTTCCTCCGTTTGTGTTACTTGTTCTAAATCCTGTGAGGTGACATTAACCCCTTTTCGATCAGTGTCATCACTAACATGTCACAAAAAATCTTTTTTTTTCCACAGCCGATTTACCTCACACACTCCATCAATGCAGACGTCTCCTCTATGGTCGGAGCAGGAAGTGCCGTCTTTCACTTTGCTGGCCATCGCGAAGAAAAAGTCAAAGTCTTCTGCAATGCAGTACAGCTTACAGATGTCCTCATCTGCACGGAGAGGGAACATTTGCACAGGATAACATACAGATTACAAAACACCTTACATCAGTAAACTGTGCAAACTGTTGCAAGCTGTCACAATTCCAGGATATGAAGTTGTTGCTGGAACTGAAGTGGAAATGACAGAAACTGGACCACGAAGGCATCCAGCAGGGGCTCACGAGGGACCGTGAGTTTATTCTCTATTGCACATCAGTCATCACGGACAAGTCTGCACAGCCGTCTTTTATTAAAATAGATGATGCTTAAGGTGACTTGGCCCAAGATCCCATGAGGCAGCTCCGAATCTTTTCCTCTCTACATCACCCCCCATTCATCAGGAGCTTAAACCGGCCCGGGACGTCGGCTCTTCCTCACTGCACTCTCTCTCACTTTCTTAGCGTAACAAAGCTGGCCCTCGGGCTTCCTTTTTAAATCCATCCCCTCTGTCTGAGGGTACAGGCAGTGACATGTCCCCCTATGCACACCACACAAAGCTACAGCTTCGTGTCTTCGTCTTTTTGGCTCAAATCGCTGCAAAGGTAAATAAAGGTTAGCGCTATAGAAATGCTTTATAAAAGACCGGGACAAGCAATAGGGCACAGGGAATTAAGACAAGAAAAAAGCTTGTAATGAGCCACCCGGAAACCACTTTGCCCTCAGGAACTGAGGAGGGGGGGGTACTCTGACAGATCTAGGGATGGTGTAAATCGTGGTATTCATTTAATCATCTAACTACCTTACCGTCAACTTTGGTGTAGGGCTTCCATTTATAGTACCAGCCCCTGAAGGGCTTGCTGTTGTACTCGGCGCACTGTTGGGCCCGGAAGCTCACAGCCCCAGGAGGGCAGGGCCGATAGTTGCACAGCTGGTTGACCCGACTGGAGCCGGAGCAAAATTTGCCATTGTTCTGTGGCCTGAAAGACAAAAAAAAAGGGGCACTTGTTTTATCATCAGAGCGCTGTTGGGAACGTACCGACAATATCACTCAGGTTAAGCTCTAAATTAACTTTTATCATCAGATTAGTTTACAGAAGAAACAGTAGGAAAAAACCCACCCAAGAGTCTCTTACAGTCATTACGGATTAGATGAGTTATCTCTGTCAAAAGGCTCTTTCAGTCACATTATGTTAGATTTGCATGTACTGTTTTTAATTGTAGGTTGCAAATGCTAAATAGAAAAATTGTTAGCTTTTTTATGAGCTGACTTTGTAGTCTTGTTCAGATAAATACCCACAAACAATTAAAGCATTTTTCTTTTTAGCTATAAGCCCAGCAAATTCCTCTTTGGCTCACCCTACATTTATTTAATTGGTCGATAACATGGTAAGGTATTGTCATACAGGTGAGTTAGCCAGAGATATAACATCAAAAGGAAGCCAATGCTTTGAGCAATTATGAGTGACCTGTGATGCAGTGTTGGAAACCCAGGAAGTAGACTCAGACAGAGAGTGCTCTGGGCAGTCTCAGGCTTTGGAATATGCAAAGTCAATGTAGATCGAAAGGAGTAAGAAGCACCATGCTCTAAGTCCCAAAAGCTTCTCTCGCGTGGCTTCTTTGGCTGTTATGCAACGTAGGAATTGCATTGCACAAGTCCCAGAAGTAAAACAGAACGCTGTAACTAGATGAAGTCAAACGGAGCTCAAGGTTGAAACTGGAGAAGATCCACCTTTATATTTTGGCTTTCTCGTCGTAAAAGGTAAAGTTCCCGTGTTGAGTCTGTGCAGATTCCAGAATTTAATCCCTCTTTCCACACATCTAAAAGGCACTTCAGCTCATATATATCAATACTCAAATAGCAGCATTTTTTGTTTTTGAAGACCACATTTTGTACGGAATCAGCAAACAAAAAAGATTTTTAATTAGAAATTTAGATTACAAATTAGTTTACTGTTACCCTGGCACAGTTGAACTGTTAGTTTTGAAGCAGCATCTTTGAAACTGTAGGAGCAAGATGAGGCGTGTCATCAAAATGATGGAAGGAATCACCACTCGTTGGACAAAGGGAAGCGGGGCCTTTTAATGAACATCAGGATGCCGCATCGAACTTCCCAGGCTTTTTTAACTCATGCCAGGCATTCCGACTCAACCACCAACAGAGAAAATTGAGTTTAGTTGTTTACCAAAGTGGCCTGTGCACGCACACACAAAGCCACACGCGCAGCCCGGGGAACAATACTGTCTCTCATAAAAAATAAAAAAACTGATCACCAAGTGCTAAAATGAAGCACAACGCTTGGAATAGGGTCTAACTAATGCCAAACAGAACACCACATGCGGACAGCATCCCCTCTGTGCGGCGACACTGAAAACCTGTGTGAAATGGTGGTCAGTCAGAAGCAAATACTCATACTGACCGCTACTTTGTATATTTTCTTCAACTTGAGAGCTCGTTCCTTCCATTTAGACCTGGAATCAATCACAAAATCACTCTGCCCCCAAAGAGTAACAGAGTTCCTTCCGCTCAAGGTGTGTGAGCAAGTGTGTACATCTGTTCTGTAACTGTGAAAGGTTAGATTTGGTACAAGATTTCATTGTCCTGATCCTAATAAGACTTAGTAGCAGACCAACTCAGCCCATATGGTAATGTGCTTACTGTGGGCCGGTAGGGGACCACATGACATGCTCTGTCAATGCAGGTCTCCCCGATCGGAGCACAGAGGGTGGACCATTTACTTGAGAAAGGTAATGAATCCTCCTCACTGACTGTGGACTGTCTGCCCATAATCTTTGTTTCTGTTTCTCTTCTCTTGGTCGCACGAGTCTTTTTCTCTGCGAATACACTGCACAACAACTCAGCGGAGAGCAAATCTGAAACGTTTTTAGTGTGCGCACCTCGTGACCCTTATGGGTGCTTACATACCCCTGTAGCCTAATAAATCTGCCCCAGCGACAGAAGCGGAAACTCCTACGGGTCAGAGGTCATCACGTGAACTGTTGTCTTCTTCATGACTCACCTGCTTCCTCCTGGATTTCCCACTCCGCATTTCACACATGCAAACGGATCCACATTCCTCCCTGCTGGGCTACCGGTCCTAAGCAAGTCGAGGTCTTTGGGAATCTCCCCCAGTCGAGAGGCCACCTGAGCGCTGCTGCACTGTCCATCCTATTAAATCGAGTGTATAACTAAATGTGCTCCCTGCCAAAGCGGGTTGAGATGGGGCGCGTAATCCGCCATGCTTGTTGGTGTGGATTAAGCTGACTGTGTTTGATCTGGCAGGTGGTCTTCGGGGGAAGGAAGGAACAGGGAAGGAAGTGGATGGTGGTGGGGAGCGAGGAGGGGGAGATGCTTCATTCAGGTTTTTGGAACCACTCCTAAATCTCATCCCCAAACATCCTTTACAAGAATGGGGAGAAGATGGCTGGGGTACTAAAAACTGTCCGAAACAACCGCTTGTTTCTGACTAAACCGAGCAGAATGTCTCATACTGCCCAGATACTTGGGTTATGCCGTCGAAGATGACATTGGGGGGGAAGATTCAGGCTAATCCGTCTTGTTCTACTCAGATTAAGCTCGGAGGGGACTTGCCAAAATAATCACAGAGATTACTGTGTACGAACGCACAATGCAAATGCCAGGAGTCAGGGACTAAAACGTGACTAAGGGGTACACGCTCCAGTCTGGATGAGCTCTGAGTGTACTCTGTGAACTCTAAGGGTGGTATATTGGATTGATAATAATATCATAGGTTATTAAAATTGATAACAATGCGGATGTCTGCATGTTTCAGCTCTAGGGGTCATTGGGGCTTAAGACGATGTCAACCCATTCTCTAATAATGATATCATGACTTGGCATTATTGGATTGAATGTCTACCCTTCAACATCTTTCCATCCTCTCGATGTGCCATTGACCCTAAAGCTCGCCGTTTAGCGGCCGCAATTAATTCTTTCACCAGCTGCTACAACAAAGTGCCTTTAGTGGCACAAGAATGATAAATGAAGTTGACAGCTAACCTGCTTTAAAAGGCTCTGTGGCTCTGTCAGTCATGGTGTATAATGTGTATCATATGAGGGACAGACCGCCTCTAAAAAGAAACATCTTTGATCCCTCTCAGGGATTGGAAGACAAGTCGGCTCTGATGGACAGAGCAGCCATCTCGCTGTCTGCCTAAATGTTAAGAAATCAGTCTTTAAATGAGCTGTTGAAATTAAACAACAAAAAGAAAGTAAGATACTGGGATGAGAAAGAAGGAGCACGTACGGATATATTGTTTTTTAATTAAATATTTCAAACAAGATTGAAAAAGCTCAAGTCATCCTATTGCTGATGTGTCCTCCGCAGTGCAACTATTGCAACAAAAAAAAAGGAGATGCCAAGCAGGCTGTGTCGTAGAAAATAATTAAATGAGAAACAGCCCAGAGTCAGAAATCACGTCCAGGAAGTTCAAGAAGTTCATTCGGTTGGAGTAAAACCATCATTTTAAAGCAATTCGTCACTGCTGCCAAAATAGGCATCTTTCCTGCTATTGACAATTCCAATAATTCAATAACAGATCACATGTCTGTAAGAAAGCATGATATTTCTATTTAAAAGGCAGCACTGATAACCAGTTATACCATAAACTGTAGATAACACTAGTTATCATGCCACTACTAACCAATGAACAACCATTAACGTGTTTTTAAGAGTACTATTAGTAATAGAGTAGTAGAGTTATTTCGCCGTATGGCCACCCCATGTGTGTGTTTTTTGTTTAGTTTTGTCCAAACTCCTATGCAGCAGCTTTTAAATTAATACTATTTCCACAAAAAGCAATGAAAGACAAACGATTAAAGATCATTTCTAAATGTATCCAAGTTAGCTTTTAAACCCAAACATTGAGTTAAAAAGCAAATGACATTTCTGTCACAAAGCGTCTCACCATGACAAACAACCTGAGATCTGCCACAGTATCATACTTTAAGTTCACTTGTGTATTTGCAATCTCATTTAATTCTGGATATTTTAAGCTTGTTCGAGCCGGTCTAAATACTGTAGATGTCCCTCAAGCAGAAGACTGTGAACCCTTAAAAACAACCCATTACCTCTGATGTCAGCCAGTGAAACAAAAGATCTACAAACGTCTAATAAATCTCCAAGAGTTACAACAAGAGACAGTGTTTTTTCTCAAGGAATTTAACGCAACCATCAAAATTCTCCATTGTGCTTGTAGAAACGTGCACAGAGCTCTTTCCTAAGAAGCACATCTGCACCGTGGGATAGCGATCCGCAATAGTGAGCCGCTCAGGTAGTACAAGTGAATATTTATTGTCTTGCCAGCTTTCAGAAAAAAAGAGGGACACTATTAGGAGGTTTTCCTTGTCTAGAGCACGGGGAGAGATAGTCTGTCTGTCTGGACTGTCAGCCTGACAGATGAGAGCTGTTATCAGAGTGTGTGTGTGTGTGTGTGTGTGCAGAATACGTGTAGATTTACATGCTGACAGCTACCTGGCACGCAGCTCTTTCAGGTGTTCTGAAAGGAAAGTTTTTGGGACATAAGGCCTTCAAGAATTACTTTCTGGCCCAAACTACAGCTCAGCTTTTTACTGTCAGCTGCGTGACAACATGAATCACTTTGTCATCTGTTTGGCAACTTAATCTGATATAAAGCATTAGCATGAAGGTGATGAATTACATTATGACTGTACAAGTGTGTACAAGTGTGTATGTACCTTGGGCTGGTGCAGGAGCGCTCCCTGTACATGATCCCTCCTCCACAGCTTCGGGAGCAGTCTGACCACTGAGACCAGGGTGACCACTGGCCGTGGACGGCCCTCGGACCGTGGTCCCCGTATTTGACACACTGACCCCTCCGACACCACTGCAGAAAATAAGAAAAGTTTCAATGACAGAGGAGGAGAGGACGAATATACGTTCCTTATCAGTGATCAGGTGGTCTTGGCTGACTTCCCGATCTTGGACAAATGCCCAGCACCACACCTGGACACCCAGGCTCACCGGCTGCAGCCAGAACACTCACACGCAGACAAACACGCACATAAACCTTTACTGTGTGGCGGGTGTGTACCACACCCCAGCTGGTCAGAGCCAATCCGGCACTCACACACATCACCACCTCTCTCTTTCTCTTTCTAAATATCATGTTCCAATACATAGGAGAAGATGCAGTCCAGCTTAGAGCGTTGATGGTCATCAAAATGGTTTTGCAGGTGGACGTGCTTTTGGGAACAGCACAGACTCAATGTAACTATTTGAACAATAACACAAAACAACATTTTTACAATGCATTCCAAATCTGATTTTCAGTGTGTTTGATAGCAAACATCTTCTATGCTTTCAGCAAACTATGCCAGCAGCATCATCAAAACTGAAACATACCAGGAATGTCTTTCTGGATCATCTTACATTCAAGTATATTTGGTGGCAAGTGAGGGTGTCTTGATTAGTTATAAAATTAACATCCTTTAAAGTCCAAGACTTTCTGGGCCAGGATGGGTTGTGCCCAGACTTTTTGCTACATTCTATTATAGATTCATCAATAAGCCCCCCAAACACCACACCAAAAAAAAAGAAATCTGTCAATTCCAGATTGCAGAAAATTTTGTACTTTCCGCATCTGAAGTGCATAATATTCAGAGGAATCGGGGGGAGAGCTTAGTTGATAAAGGCCAAAAGTAGAAACCTGAGCCCACATTTCCAGTGGTTTTAGGGAAAACAGATGACTGGTTCCCCAGGCCAGATATAAAAAAAGACCCTCTCCGCTGCCATACTAACTATGCTGAATCAATTGTTGGAATTTTGGAAAGACATGTGTTGCCATCAAACTGGGGTCTCGAATAATTTACCAAGACAATGCCAGGCCTCCTTCCGTTTGACTCAGACTGTGTGTTGTTGAACGGCCTGCTTGCAGTCTGCTTACCGTCTCAAATTGGGAATTTACGATGCATCAAAAAGAGGAGAATCAGGCAACCCTCACTTCCCTGCCGAAGCATCCTTGGGCAAGACACTATGTATAGACAGCACCGTGTGGCCCATAAAAACTAAGATGTGCCATATGAATATGGTTGAAGTAGTTTCTCAATAGTCAGCTAACCTAGAAAAAGCATTGTACAAGTACAGCTCATTCTCCACTCTTACCACTACATCATTATTAGGTCAGTGCATAAACTGTGGGGCAGATCATTTTAAGACTGGCTGTTTTTAGCTTTTCAAAGAGCAATGGAACCTTTCCTCACCATATCTGGACCACAAGTGGTGCCCTCCGCAGCAGGCATGAACTTGGTCTCACACCGGTGCCCCGTGCGATGACACCACAGCGACTTGCAGATGTCCTGCCAAATAAAACGCGCACAAAACAAGAGACATTCATTAAAGCTACGGGCTTTATGCTGTCATCAGTGTGTGGCACCTCTGATTCCTCCCCTATTTCCTCCTCTCTGGCCCCGCAGCACCTGCTACTTGCCAGGACCACCATAGAGCCCCAGCGCCCACAAAAGGCTTCACCACAAACAATTTGTGTCAAATCCAATCACTGTACTTCTTTAATGAAACGGGCTATAATTGTACGTGTCATCTGGCCCGACAAAACAGAGACAGTGCACGTAAGTGCAGAAGAAAAGCCGGGGTCGAAAGACAGGCGGCCCAGGCTGGCTGAACCCCCCCAAATCCAAATAGCAGTAAGAGAGGAAAGCAGAGGGGAACAGAAGAGGCAGTTGTGTGTGTTTGATTTCTCATTCTTATCCAAATCTACTTCCCATTTACTGAGCAGGAGGGGGGGGGGGGCAACAATGTCGCCATGCCCAAAAACTCCTCAGAAAGCCAACAAGAACAAATGGTGTAAACATGTAAAATAGTGCTCCCAAATCCACTGTGACTCAACATGTAGGTTCATTTACCACCCACTGCCTGGTACACAGGTCTAACACATGCAGATGTAGTATTTGATCTTCTGTTTGGGATCTTAAAAGGCATCTGGGGAAATTGTTGAAAGGCCATGGCAATGTCATGTGAGCAAATCCCTCAATATAAGCTTTGGCAAAGTCATTTTCCCAGCAGCCTAGCAAAGGGGGAAGCCTGTAGCATCTTAAACAGCATTTACATGTGAATTAACATCTCTGAATGCACATAGAACTGAGGCCTATATTAACGCTAGAATGACTCTGGGCTCAGTAGCGCAGGGTAACCCATTCAAATCGTGCCGGGAGTGGACGAGGCTGCTGTGCAAAGATCATGCTAAGTAATAAAGAGCCAGTTTAGCACTGGATCATTAGTGCTATAAAGCCGACAATCCCTGGCCCTATATGAACGAGCCGCGCTCCTCATTACCGAGGGCTATTGTGAGTGTCAAAGTCAGCAAAGGGGATGCATGAATAGTGAGTGAGTGGGGATTGTAAGCCCATGTGGAACCAGGGCTACTTTCCTACCATAGATCAACATCTCTACAGCTCAGACACAGGGCTGTGTTAATAGCCTGGTGCATAATGAATAATTATGTGTTAACTCCTGCCGCTGTGTCTGACAGTTTGCGGCAGGTCATTATTTTTGCAAACATCTGATCGATTATGATAGATGTTTTTTTGCTTTTCTATGCGCAGACAAACAGCTGCTCGGCAGCAGGATGCATCAGGCAGCCACTCACAAGGTGACCTGAAGTTTCTCGGTTGAGCAAACGTAGACAAAGTAAATACAAAAGTGACACAATTTCAAAATCCTTCTAATTTCTGTCAGGTTAAAAAACCCTCTTCACATCAGCACTTCAGATAACTTGCATGCTCGAATTGCGTATAGCTCCTCTGAGCCATTTAATAATATCATAATGATAGTGACTAAAAGGTTCAGGAGAATTCACATATATGCATTTGTCAGGCAATACAAGTTTACAGTGACACGAGACTGGGAAAAAAAGTATTATTTTCACACATGTAGGCTGAAAATTAAGACCCCTTGGTTGATTAGTGTCAAAATTTAAGAAAAGAAAAAAAGAGAATATGCAGCAATCCATTAAAAGTCAAACAAAAAATGCAATCAATGAACATACTACCTTGACAAAATCAAGGCTGCACAGTTTCGCCTTGGAGCCAAACTGCCACTTGCACTGGGTGTCTGCGTCATACAGCTGCCCCGGGAGCTGCTCGGGATACTTATACTGACCGATCTGCCTGGGCTCGTCCCCGAGACAGGACGCCTGGGCTGTTCTGGTAAAACACACAACGGCGACAGTTTAAGTCAGGAGGAGAGCAGCGTCACTGGCGGGGGCCTGAACGACTTACCCAAGGAAACGGCTGAGGTACTGCCGGCTGCAGGTGGACCAGGAGAAGACCCCGTTGTTACCGGCCAGCGTGGGGGACATGATGTTGCCCTCCGTCTTGCGACAGGGGTTCCCTTCTCCGTCATGTATCATTCCAAAACTGCGAGAAAAAAACAAACAGAAACAGAAATGTCGCATGCAAAGCCTGTCATAAAGTTTACATTCCCTAACAAACCTACTGTATTTCCTCAGGATAGTAAACATGGGAGTTTCTGCACTCCTCCATTCATCACTATGTCACATTTTTAACAATTACCTCTTTGTTAATTTGCTAAATAACGAACAGCTTTAGGATACTGAAGCTTATGGATACGCGGTAACGCTATCACCTGGATGAAGTCTAACAAAACACCTAGACAAATATCACAAGTCTGATCTCTCTGGAAAACATACAAAGTATAAACACAGACCAGAGCTGCCTCTGGCAGTTCCCATTATTCTTTCATGAAGTGTTAATGAGGGTATTTGTATTTAAAACTGACGAAACATATTCATTCATAAGTCACATCTGATTTAACAGCATCCCTCTGTAATGGCAACAAAGAGCTATATTATGTGTAAGCCTCTGTCAAGGCTGGTTTCTGATTTTTACAAAAACATTTTTTTTTTTCAAACATACTTGTGTCCAGACTCGTGTGCAATTGTGAAAGCCAAGCCCAGTCCTGTATCCTCATTGATGGTACAGCTTCTATACTTACTGCACATGCCACTGATCGGTGCGAAACCTGCAAAGACATAACAAAAGCGAAGGTGTTAGTAGCTATCATTCACTTGAAAGGCATAACTTAACTCAATTGAGCGCGCATTGTCTGGGAAATGATATTTTGTTCCTTCCTCCGTGTTGTTCGCAATGCATTCCACTGTGACAGCTTTGGCAAGCAGCAAGGCTCTGTCTCATATGTAGGATATTAATCTATGTGCTTACAAGAAGGGGAATTTCAAACAAACTGCCAGGTGCAACCACACAAGCCCTGCATGAATTGAGCTAAGATGGTTTCTCAGACTGTTACGGTTGATACAGCGGGACGATTGCTGATGGTTCGACCCGACACCCATCCATCCACTTTGTGTACAAGCTAGACACTGATCTGGGTCATGGTGTGCTGGAGCCCATCCAAGCTGCCACTGGAGGAGAGGCGGGGAACATCCTGGACAGATGTGGACCTGACAACTTTCGGAATAAGATAACTAATCCTAGATGTGGGATTAAGTATAACTGACAAGCTAGTAGGAATACTCCGAAGTGGTTCCTAATATTTTTCTCTTTCCCTGGCAGCGGCTGGTCCCGAAGGACCCGAAAACGTAAGAACTTTTGCAGAGAAACGTCTGCATTTACAATACGGAGTTGTCAAACACGTCTCGGGCTTTAAGTGGAAGAAGTTTAACTTTAACTGCACTGGCTCGGCTTTGTTTGCTGTGTTGGTTATGGTCAGTCTGTTTGTGTTTTCGGCTCTTCTTTTGCTCCAACAAACATTTGACAGGAAGCTTTTACATTTCCCCATACATTAACGACCCTATCTAACCTATATGTATACACCGTAACTGTTAAAAAGGCAAAAAACAAAATTACAACAAGGAAAACTTTCCCATTTCAAATCATGTTTATGTGTCAAGCATACATGATTCTACGTTATATTCGACACACCGATGCATCCACCTTTTATTCCCACCACTTGCTCTTACCCAGGGTGTCACAGGGTTCGTTCTTCCAGGAGCAAATATCAAGTCCGGTAAGGAGAACAGCATGGTCATGACGCTTGCCTCCTTTCCCCACCAGACCCGACTGCCACTGACAGAAACTATTGAGAGACTGGTCAGCGTGGTGACTTAAAGTCAAACCCAACTGCGGAGAGAAGAGGCAAACAGAGGTGAGGGGTGAAAAGGGTGGCTGTGTTAACAAGCGTCAAGTAGAAAAACAAAAAAAAACAACCAAAAAGGAACATAGTTATGCATAGTTAGTTTGAATCCACTCACTGGGTCCTGTTCCAGCAGCAACAGGCTAACCACCACAATGTTGATGTCTGTTCCGATGGTTCCATCTTTGAAAAGACTGGAAACCTAAACAAAAAGGTTTTTAAATAAATAAAACAGGAAAGTCTTTTTTTTAGCAATGTCCAAGTTGTCTTTTAACTCTCAGATATTCCCAGCGTACAGGGTTTTCTGGATGACCATGAATGCTCCTAATCTCTAAGCGTTTCGAAGGATATTTTGATATTTTGAAACCTAAGCAGTGCCAGCAATGCAAAACGTGAAGCAGTCAAAACTCCAAGAAGCAGAGCCATGACTATAAAACTTTCATTTCTATTTTATTTTTAGCAAAGTATGACTAAATTAGTAACGTGTACAACTTAAGACTTTGACTAAGATGGCTGATTTGCTTTAAAAAAGGCCAATCGTTTAATCCTTATGAATCAGGGCTGACAGTCTTTTTTACGGGACTTTGCTGAACTTTTAAGTGTTCGACTTTTCCGCGTTCAAAGGCGAAGCTGCTATCAGCGTTCTCACGCATTAAAAATAAAAGAACAAAAACATTTCACAGCTAATGTTATCAAAACTGACAGCATACAACCTAACAGGAAAAGGCCACGAAACGAGAAACTTGGGTTTTTGTCCAGCCAGCCTGGGTAAAAATGGGAAATGTGCCCAATTCCTTTTCATATGTGCGACCAGATTGAACCTGCTCCTTCAAAAAAAAAAAAAAAACTTCCATGAAGTGAGAGGAATATGCCTTAGTCAATGTAACAGAGATATCTTTACTCATTTATGAATTTGTTTATTTATTTGTGTTTTTTTACAAAACTATTTTTCTAGAACAACCATTCAAATATTGCTTGTTTTGAGGGCATTCCTTTTTCTCCATAACTGTTTCTTGCATTGCATTACTCTAAAATGAAAATTTCTGTTAGCGAAGCCTTATCAGAAATAGTAGAAAAGTGCCCAAAAGATTTGCTCGGCCAGTTGATAGTTCTTCTGCCTTTGCAGGTCAGTGGCATGTTCAGAGACTATCCTATTACAGGTTAATTTTTGACAGTTTTCAACAGATATTTCTCTAAAAATCATCTTCCTTTCCCTTGCCTCCCCCATGCCTTTCCAACATTACCATATTCATCACTGTGAGGACGTAGGTGGTGACATTCTCCCTGCCGTGCTTTTCCAGCATCTTCCTGTCTGCCACCACCAGGGTCTCTACATTCAGCCCTCCCACTCTGTTGGAGTTGATAGGGGATCTCTTTGACCTCCCGGGCCCTTCTACATCAGGCAACGCGAACTCATCGGGCATGACGAACTCGTCCTCTGTGGGGGGCTTGGGAGTGTCTAGGAAAGTAAAAAAACGACAGAGAAAAAGAAAGGGAGGGGGGAAAAGAGTGGTGATACAGAGAGGGAACCTTGCAGTGATGATAGCAATACACGTTCCAGCATTGAAATGATGGGAAATGACTCTCCTGGTTGCTTCCTCTCTAAACTATAGCCAACTATTTTTCCTAGTATACCTGCTGTGCTATCAGCCGTCTATCATCAGCTTTAGGCTGCACTGTTACTATGGCTACAATATCCCTTTTTCCAAAATTGTACCGGTTTTCCTGCTGGCACACACTGCATTACCATCAAACAAAATAATGTAAGATGCATTAGGGTAGGCTATAAGGAATAAAAGGTTCCCTTACATACATTGCTTGCGGCGGCCACAGAAGTGTTGCCTCTGCTGCTTTCCCCGCTGGTGGTCACGATGCTGGTGATAGCGAAGGTAAGAATTGTCCGATCTGGAGGAATCCGAGCCAGTCGGGCCTCTGGAGCCTCCGTGAACGACGCGTTCGGCGGAGCGCTTGTACACCACGTGAGGGTGGTGGCCATCGGGGGCGCTGTAGTTGTGCTGCACAGCGAGATGTTGGGGGAGCGGGGCTATCAGATACTCCTCCTGCGACACGCGGATCAAACCCGACTGGGAAAAAGAGCACAGACAGACGCACAAATCGTGGAGAATGAGTTAAGAACGGATCGCTCAATCAGTGCCACAAAAAGTCAGGCTAAACTCTGTACATCTGGAAAAAAAAATTGAGAGAGAAAGAGCGTTCAGGTGAGGTGTTTCAAAAGTTACCCTCACAAATTCGGTGACGACAGGTTTGTTCTCACTTTACCCTCTCCTTAAACGGACTCCGACGTAATGACGGAAGGAACAAGACAACTCAGCGTGAGGTGTTGACGGGCCCAGTTGTGTCTCTCTCTATATATATATATTGTGCACTTTCAAAAGGAAAACTTGGCATCCTACACGTTGTACATTCTGTATTACTAAGTGTGACATTGCAGTGACGTGCACCACACGCTGAAGTCAGCCCTGCGATGGTATTTGACGGCACAAAGCTGTTAATTTTGCATTGTCAGGCATCGCTCATGGACAGCGGATCCGGAGCAGCTGCGTCCAGCCGTCAGTCCAACTTTAGCACACGTTTCACCCGTCCACATCAACCCTGCCTCTCGAGAAAGTCCTAAAGTTCATTTTCTTTCATTTGGAAAGAGAAAAGGTTAGGGTTAGGGCAAAAAAATTTGTTGAACCCTGGAGCAAGGCCACGTTTTTACAAGAGACGTCAACATCCATTTTGATCTGTAGAGGAGCTTCTTTTTTTCTGCTATTGTTCCCAGATACAATATAGATCAAATCAATTTATCCAGGCAGCGCAGCAGCCCCTCGTCACTGTTTGGGCTCACTGTTTGAGTCAAGTGCCCCGAACTGCCCTCTGAACTGAGAGACTGAACTACTGAACCTTAAACATTCCGTCTGACCACGGAGTGCTACCTAATTCACTCTGAGACTCGGTAAATGTACACAAAATAGCTGTGCAATCGAGAGACGCCCCATTCGCTGGATTTTAATAAAAACACACGACAAGTACACCCACTGACCCAGTGACTTCTGACCCGTTTCTTTGTGTGCATGTGTCATGTCTTTCGACGGCATTGCCCACACGAGTGTGTCTGTGTGTGCGACAGCGCCCCGCTCCAGTTTAACTGACCCCGTTCCCCCCCAGACTAGCAGGTGGCAAAATCAACAGAGGATGGACAAAAGGAAAGCCATGGTGAGGCTCTTGTTGTCAAAACAGTGGCTGGATATATGGCAGACTGCCATCGTCAGACCCATCCATCCATGCGTCCATCCATGCAGGCGTCCATCTCATCCAGCTGCCAGCACATCCTTCGTTTGTTCCCACAAATCATCTGTTTCCTCCATCAGTCCCTCCGCGTAACATTTTGTGGGAAGCTGTCAAAATTCATTATTATGAGGACTCACGAGATCCTCGTGATCCATAAGTTGGCCGTCTTTCATGCCGTGTCAACAATATATATATAAATAACTGCCAAAAACTGAAAAAATTCAACTTTTAAGTAGAAAAACTTTTAAGCTTTAATACTTCAAGCATACCCCAGCAAAGCAGAAAACAGAAAAAAAAAAAGAAATAGGCGATGAATAAAATATATCGACATTAAATCTGAATAAAAAAAAGATCGTCAAAGGCCCAACAAAAAAAATAAAAACGCTGCTTCCTAATATAGATCGGCTCTAAAAGAGAGCTATAGAAGGTCAAAGGGAGGTGTCTTACATCAGCAAACACCGCTGTCGCTCCTTGTTTGCCCATCTTTTCATCTGTCTAACCTTTACCACAAACCTGACCCGTAATAACACACACCTCATCAGATCGTCCTCTTTTGAAGAGGAGGCCCGCGGCTTTCTTTTGACAACACCAACGTGTGTCTTGAGCAGTCATCCCCGCGACGAGGAGGGATAGGTTCCTCGACCAACCCTCCGCTAAGAAATCAATCAAAAAAAGGAAACGCTCAGTATGACTAATAGTACAGTGTATGCTGTGGCGTATGGATGCATAGACACATATCTCTGCATGTCTCTGCAGCAGCACCACATCTGTCAGCCCCTTTTCTTTCCCAGCACTTAGCAGATGGAAGTGTCTGTGATGATAATGACAGGAAATTAATTCCATCTGCTATAATGGTGCTGTGTGTGTGTGTTGTGTGTGTGTGTGTGTTTGTGAGCGTATAGATAAAATCTTCTTTTGTCAGCATGTACTATATGTTTTGGTGAAAACCACAGCACGGCTTCACTTCGGATTCTTTATGTTTGCTCGAGTGCGGTGGGGTATGCTGTCATGCAACATGGGGGGGGGGGGGATGCACGAGTACATCGGCATGTCAAATACACACACCCTGCGTGTGAAGTTTATTTGCAGATGATTGAGAATCTACGGGGCAAAACGTGCAGACAACAAGAGATAACTTGAACTTGCAGTATAATTAGAAATACATCTCTCCTATCGCTGAGCTTTCTTCTTTTTTTCATATCATATCTCCTTTTACAACTTTTTTGCCACTAAATTTGTAATTGGACTGATATCCGAATCAAAACATAAAGCAATGTTAAAGCTTGTGGATTTCATCCTGACACAATGAAAAGGCAGCGGTCCCATTTTACGCCCATGTCTAGTCTGTGGTTTTTCGCATGTTAGTTGTTTCTTTCCTGTATCTGGGGTTTTGTGGTTTGATTTTTTTGGGATTTACAATTTGTTTTGTGTGCTGTATTTTCGGAAATTCCACAAACATACCCTGTCCCTGTGACCGCTCCTCAGCTGCCGGGTGCTCTTCTTCTTTGTCAGACCCTCGCCACGGCAACCAGTTTGTTTCCTGCCCTGTTTAGCCACTGCCACTTTAGATTTATGTGTGTTTAGATGTTTAGAGCGCTCGTCTTTGAACTCCAGCGTCAGCATTCAGCAGCCTATGAGCTGATAACAGCTTCATCAAAACTTGCCTGGTCCCTGAAAGGTTCCCACATGGTTGCATTTCAAAAACTCTCTTTGATTGGAATAGCAGCTCCAAATGTAAAAACAGATTTGTGTACCAAAACGTTGCTGTTGTTTTTGTCTCTCTCTCCCTTCTTTCAATCACTTCACGAACCCTCAAATCTTCTGTCAAAAACACAGATATTCCCTGAACACTGAGTGGGCTGCGTGCTTTGAACCCCACAAAAGCTTCCACACTGTTGGAAAAGCACTCCAGGTGATGGTGAAGGTGCCAAGACATTGTCAGCAAAACAAAACTAAGCTGATTCTAATCATCTAAACTGCAAAGCTGTTGTACATTACATTGTTCTAAGATGATCTATCCATTTTCTATAATTAGTATATCCTGCTCAGGGTCAGGGGGATTGGAGCGAGTGCGAACTGCCATAAAGTGAGATGCGGAGCACACCCCGGACACAATGCCAATTCATCACAGACAAATAGACAACCGGTCACACCCAAACATTTAAATCCACTCAATCGCCGTTTCATCTGACATGCATGTCTTTGGACTAAGGAGGGGGAGGCTCAAGAGAAAACCCATGCGAACGCAGGGAGAAGAAAGAAAAATAACACATAAAAAGTCATCTATATGTTAGTATAGTACAGTACCCTGTGAAAGTAATAACAAATCCCCTCCATCCATTATCTATACAGCTTAATTTCAGTGGGGTCAGCTTGGACAGGTCACAAATCCATCTCAAAGCCACACAGAGAAAAAACAGCCACACAAACTCATATTCACTCCTAGGGGCAATTTAGAGCGTGCAATTGACCTAACATGCATGTTTTGGGATGGTGGGAGGAAGCTGGCGTGCCCGGAGGGAACCCACACAGACACATGGAGAAGATGTAAAACTCCACACAGAAGCAGCCCCGTGTCCCCGGGGAGTCCAAACGGTGCTAACCACCACACCATCACCTTTCCCATTTGACCCTTTTACTTTTAAGATTTTCAGCTGGGTGCGTGACTTTGGAATCTGGCCATACCTTTTGGGTTTTTATTATGAATGGTGAATGGTGAACCTTCCAATATATCAATGTAAATTATATTCAATGTCAAAAATGTCAGAAATATATATGTGTGTGTGTCTATAGATAGATAGATAGATAGATAGATAGATAGATAGATAGATAGATA
>CAJRST010000001.1:6743399-6766167 GCA_907169785.1 Menidia menidia
ATAGATAGATAGATAGATAGATAGATAGATAGATAGATAGATAGATATACACATATACTGTACATATATACATTCAGATCTTTGAGACAAAATGCTTTTGCACACACTACTAAACTAAACAGTACTTACTTACCTCTAAGTACTGTTTTGTCTATAAGATTAACAAAAATTCCCGAAACATTCCAATTTAAAATTACAGGCTGCATTACAACAAAACAGGAGAGACTCGATGTAAATAGAGTCTCTCCTGTTTCATAGATTCAGGTGCCGCTCCATACATTCTATAATCACATGATCTGTATATAGTCTTGCAGGCGCCTGTATCAAAGAGCAGGGATAGGAAAGCCAGTCATCTCTCCAGTTACCTCTCCGCATTAACACTTGTAAGACTTGTCTAGATTAAAGGGATGAACCCTCACATGCTAAACACCACTTTACTTCCTCCCTCTCGCATCTATGCAGATTCACACAGTCGTCAGGCCCTCACTGTCTTACATCCTTGCCGTCACTCGTAGGCTGAACCGGGTCACGCCCGATCACGAAAATAAAAATTTAAAAAACTATTCAGTTTCTTTGAGGAAACTCAATACCAGCTACTTAAACAGCGCTGCTCTTTTAGCTGCCTATCGGATTCTTGCCAGGGGAAGACGGCAGCTTTAAGATGTCTCTGTATAAACTAGTCTCTTTCAAGGCTCCCTACCATAATATTACGAGGCAAATGAGTAAGTGCTTACATGCTGTTAAAGACCGGGGCCGAGCGGTGAGAAGCCCCAAGCTGGTGATTACCAAACTCTAAAGCACATCTGCACTCCAGCTCAGCAGAGACCACATGAGCACAGTGTGTGGTGAAGAGAGGGGGGGGGGATCATGCGGGAGCAAAAGAGGCCCTTTAGGCATCTAACATGCTCAATGGAATCAGAGTCGGGAGTAATTACAGTTTGCTCATGTCAATTATGTGTCTTTAAAATGGGGTAAGAATTGAGTAAAGAAGGGATGTTAATTTTGGATCTCGGACCGGAGCGAGACTCGAGCCAAGCGGCAATGACAGGGAGAAAAAACTCAGGAGTGTCTCCCCCTGTAACTTCAAATGACTATTTCTCCACCACAGAGGAGCATTCATACAAAAATAGCAGGATTGCGGAATTACTATTGGACAATTCATAATCACCCTATTAAAGATGGCATTCATAGATAACCCTCATTATGTCCAACTCATTAATATCACAATGAGCCAGAGGTCTTCCAGCCCTTGTTTGTCTCTACTAATTATATTTGAACAACCTACTGACACCCTCTAAGCATGTTTAGGGAACACAGCAGAGGACGGCAGACACAAAGGGGGAAACTGATGATGTTGGATGAGTCTTTTGTCAGTTGGAGCCACTGGGCACGGTCCCACTTTTTATTCCATGTAGACACAGCAGGGAAGGGGAGGACAACTCCCACACCAGTCCATCCAAATGGAAATGACCTCTTTCAACGTGCCGTTAATTGCTCTGTAATTGGGTTAGAGTGAGGTCCGGCCACGTTCACTGACTTAAGACATGACGGGACTGCTGTGGTGCAAATGACACGAGAGTGAAACTCAAAATGGTCTCGCGGACAAATGAACCTACTGAATGACCGTGAAAGTAGCTCTTCAGGTGGATGACATGAGAGATTTTATTTGGTTTTGGAAAAAGAGAAACCAGCAGAGTGTCAACATTTATACCCCTCTTATATACAGAAGCCTCATTTTAGGGACTCAAATAAGTCTAACTCTATAGTATTTTAGATTTGTATTTTTTGAGAATTCGTTTGGAGTCGATGCCTGGATGGTATAATCCGATATCACCAAACCTTTCTAAGGTTCTTAAGTGCAGCTGGTATTCAGTTGTGGGGTTAAGCCTTTCTGTCTTTAGTTTGTCTTCAGAAAGCTTACTTCCTGAACCTCTTCAGTTGCTACGGTTTAATTCAGATGCTGCATGTCTTGTTAACAGTTTTCTTTTCGTCGTGCGTCTACAAGTTGATGATTGAAATGAAAAATGCTTTGCATTTCAGTCAGGTTTCACCGTGGTGAGCCTGATCAAAATATATGAAAGTTTTACTTACATGAAGGCAAGAATAAATTAGACATCAATAACCAAAACAATGCTGCTACGTTACACCTGGAACATGGCCACATTGGACTGCGAACAGAGAGTAAGCTTACATTTTTCCTTTAAAAAAAAATAAACTACTGTAATCGTCTGATCCCTCCCAGCATGTCCACTTCAAAAACAAACTGATGAGCAGAAAATAGCCACCGTAGCCAACATAGATTCCTGTCACCATAGCTTAACGCCTTTTTCTTGCTTTTACGTGTGACCTGGACATTTTTTAAAGTCTTCTTCTATGGTTTATAATTGAAATATCAGTGTTGGCAGTTACGGAGAGGATGAGCTTTCAGGAATATTTGGACTTGAAAAGTACGGAGAAACACAAAATATAAATGTCTGACCGTTGCAAATGGAAACAGTTTATCTTCAGAAAAAAAAAAAAGTGAATTGTTTTGTCTTGCATTCCCGTCAAACTGACGTCTCCATCAGTCTCACAGTGGCCAAAACATTTCCGCTGGTCTGGTCTCTCTAATCCCCTGTGCACGAAATACATCTCAACACGCTGTTTGACTGGAATTGCACAAATTCAAGCTCCTCAAACAAGAACAGATACGCCTCAAATGACGAATGCGGCAAATCACCCGGGCGTCTGCAAACTGGACTGAGCCAAGGCGCTCCGCACGTGCTCCCTAAGCTCTTCCTTTTTTCCACGTTCTCATAAAAAAGCAGTAGAGCGGAATAACAATAAGGCTGCTTTTAGTCACAGATCTGTCTGTGTCTTTTGACAGTTGGCTAAAAAAAAAAAAAAAAAGGTCAAAGATGTGATGCTGTAAAGCTGCCCATTGGCAACATGTCTCCAGACCGGATTGCCCACCTACTCTAATGTAATCCTGGTTTCATAACCCATCTGACGGCATTGCCTACAAGTAGCTTAGTGGGTGAAGTTAATTCAGCTACATCTGCATGTACAATCATCTCCGACAGAAAGAGATAGAGGAGGGGCAGAATGTGTTGAACCGTGGCTTTCATATTCCACAGCATTGCAGCTGCGTTTCGCCCATTTATGTGTATATTCAGAGAAAATTAGTAACTTTGGTTCAATGCAGCCCTCTAAAACTGGCTGTAGTAGTCAAGGTGTAGTGAACCCATCCTTTAAGGGGTAGAAGAAAACAGTATTATACTATACTTTATCTTTGTTGTGTTTTGGTCATGTCCAGTAATCCGGAAATGCTGTAACTTTTAGAAAAAGGGGCATAAACTTGAAAACTCCATCTAAATCCCATCTAAAACGTTGACGATTTGTCTAAATCATTCCCAATCTCCGCCGCTTCACAACAGCGCCGGCTGGTTGAGCGTTGCGGTGGCAATAGTGGGTCAGATCTGATGCATGGGCTCTGTTTGTGGAAGCTACAGCGTCCACTTGAAGAACCTCAACACAGACCATTAATCTTGTGTGAGAAAAAGACTCCGCACGGACTCGGAAGGGGATGCTGGAGGCGCACACACAAACACGGTCTGGTATTTCTTTTCCTTTTCAAACACACCATCCCACACCCCTGCTGAGAGCCTGATCCCCTTCTCCTGCTGGCACATAACAGCGGGCACTACATCACTGTCAGGATCCAGACCACCAGGGAAAAGCTCCGGGCCACTCTCTGAGCTCCGAGCGCCCCGTTCGCTGAATTATGGCCAAGCTTGAGAAGCATATTGTGGCGAGGAGACACTTCAATTTGTTGGCCTTTTCAGAAATTGGACAGGTATAAATGGCCCGAGAGCCCCCTCGGAAATCAGTCACTCTTGTATGTTTTAACACCGCAAAGGCCCAAGGGGGCTGCGGAGCACAGTGCCAAACACAGACCCATCATATGTTGTCTCCATTCCCAGCACCAGAGATTAGCGTTCACATATATTTCATGTTGTCTCCTCGAGAAGTTAAAAACAAACAGAGCCAACGGGTCTTTAGGGCTACGCTTTATTCTAAAGCTTTTTTCTTCTTAAGAGCTACTCGTCTGAATTAGCAGCGAACCCTTTCATACCATCCAGTTTCCAGAAATGTTGGGATTGTGAATCAATTGTAAAATGAAACAGAATTAGTTGGTTTGCAAAAACACATAAATCAGTGTTTCATGCTTAACGGAACGTGGAAGACATTAAATGTTGAACGTGAGCCATTTCACTCCATTGTAAGAAGGAACACAGGCTCGTGTTGAATGTGAGGACGGTGTATCCAGTAAGTAGGGACGGGCCCGGCATCGCCTTGGCATTGTTTAATGGTCCACATTGAAACCAGTAGCCATCGAACGGAGTTAGAATTTACGGCCCAGTGAGCTGTGTTCATAGACGATCATTTCTGAAAGCGTGTCTGAAAACACGAACGGCTGATTTATTGGACAGAACCCTGTTTGTTTTCTGAAACAGTAAACCCCCGAGGCCCTGGAGATCAGACGTATCTAATGCAGATTGTCTGCTGTGTCCCTGCATACGGGGAAGATTCCGGATTGTTAGAATCCACTGGTGATACATAAAGTACTGTTGATATAGATCGATAACAGATTATTCAACGTTTCTGGAGCTTTTGCTTTAGGGAGCGTTACTCGGCCCTGTGATGGACAGTTTGTCCAGTCTGTACACCATGCCACTTGTCCTGTTACAGCCTAAACTGGAATAAGTGGGAATAATTTTAAAAAACTTCAAAAAAGGTTCCATTGATTCATGGAACATTATTCGGAAATCTCAGTTTTTATTTTGTAATAAAACCTTAACTTCTTTATCCATCTGAGAGACTTCATCTCTCTATGGTGCCCTTTTCTGGCCTGTCGTAAATTAACTTAATCAGTAAAATCAACCCTGCTTCATTCAGGAATGGATTTTTTTTATTAATTCCAAATATTTGTTTAGGATTGGAGAAGTTGAATGATAATGGCAATCTGACAGGAATATTGTTATAGCCGTGCCTGATTAGGATTAGACACATACTATAGTTAAAGATTTATAACAATATTTGTTTTTTTTCCAAAGAAATCCGAAGGTGTTGAAATTATCAATGACAAACAAAAAGAGCCATTGTCTGTTTCTCTGTCATCTCTAGTCAAAGTCGAAGAGCCACATTAAGTCACTGATCCAGCTGTTTCTTATTGGCACAACCTCCATTTTGAGCCCTTTTCCCAACTTTCTTTTGGTTGTGTTGCTGCCATTAAATTCAGCATTTTGCTCATTAAACAGTACACTGTCACTTGTTAACTTTTTTCCCCATTTTTCTGTTTCTTTCCGTTTGAAAATCGCTGCATTCTTATGATTTTTCATTGCATACAACATTTTTGGGGATCGGATTTGTGAAAGTTCATTCAAAAGGGACATTTAAAGGGTTTGTGGACTTTTTTTGGGAGTGGCAGTTCGCAAACCTGAATTCTTTGCGGAATGGGGTCTATGACATCAAAGTGCATCAGGCATCAACAAGGTCTGGGAAAGGAGGAAGAGCTTTCTTCACACCACAGGGAGCCCCCCCTCAGAGCTTTCCACTTACAACGGTCACTGCTGGTTACCACAACAAGCGGCACCGTGTCAACGACGGCCATCAGACAGCGAGTTTGATCTAAGATCCTCCATTGGGGGCAGGAGGAGGTGTGGAACGACACTTTCTCTTGTGTGTTTTTTTTCGCACTCGGGTGTGCAAACACATATTTAAGCTGTAAAGAGAGGTACCCGGAGGTTATGAGAACCTATGAGACATCTAAAAAGTCCAATCTCACACCGAATCAAGAACAGAAATTTCACTGCATGCTACTGGGCGCGCTCAGAAAGTGTCTGAAGCCCTTCAGGAGCTGGGGAATAAAATGTTATGGACAGATGAAAAAAGTAAAGAGGCGACTGAGCAGAAAATGAAAGAAAATGTTGTTAGTGTGCAATGAATCACTCTACATTGACTGTTTGTCGTTCAACTTATTTCTTTTCTGTCCAGAACTTACAAAACCGGTCGTTTGTTTAAAGCTCAAGCGGGGAAAAAAAAAAGGAATGGTGCGTCAAAAATTGCTGCATTTTTGGGCTGATATTTGTCGAAGCTTTCATTTTATTGGCCCAACGTCCTTATCCCAGTTTTGAGACTGTTACTTCTGCTTGGGGGGGCGCGTTAGCCAAATTCACTTTTTTAAATGTACAATTAGAGGAGGAAAAGTTCCCCTAACTTACTGCACTTTGATCAGACTGGACCTGAATCTACCGTTCACAAATGCATACAGACGCTGAATTTATATATATATATATTATTTATCAAAACTAGATAATTTCTAGTCATGCCAACATGACAAATGATGTTTAGATGTATGAAAAAAATGATAAATGTATTACAATCATTTTTTTTTCAGGTCCAATCAAGTTCTATTAAGTTTATTAAAGAATCACTGTTTTATCATTTGCTGTTATTTGCAAATCCCCCCAAAAAAACCTCTGGTTTGGGCTGCTCACGCACGAGGATAACACCTCTTTTGTTTCACGTTGGTTTTAAACTCAGTAGGACTGCACGTTACAATTGATCACATTCTGAGGATTCACGTTGTGTGACTGCCGTGCACACAGAGCTCAGAACAGGACCGGCCACTCAGATCTGCCCCCGTCACCCCAGAGAGAGGAATCCTGTCCAGGGGAGGGGGCTTGGAGGAAAGAGGGAGTTGTAAATTACTTGAGTCCTCTGAACTCACTTTGAGTGGGGAGCAGCTCTGAACTTGTAGTACATAGTTAGAAACCTGTGAGGTTGACACCCACCAACCACCCCCCCCCCAAACACCCAAGTAGGGTGGATTTAGGTCAAGCACCACAGTGACCTCAGACTGTGAAGAAAAAGAAAGAGAAAAAAGGCAAATACAATTGCAGTGTGCTTCTCCAAAAAGAAAAAAAAGAGCGGACTACATCAGACATTGCATCTCTTCATTGCTCATGTAACAAAAGAAAGAATGACAAGTTGTATTTTTTTCCTCAAAAACACAAGCGTAGACCTCCCTACTACAGACAGAGAGGGTGATTAAAACTACCAAATAACACCATGTGCTATTAACAGGGATTTACAGTAGAAAATCCCACTTCATCTGTCATCAATCCATCCGGCTCTGCTCTTAATACCATCTCGCCCTAGTCTTCATTTAAACAGCTGTATCCTACGTCCATCTGTCTGTGCTTTGTGCTTGGACCAGAAGCTGGTCCCGACACTTCAGCCGTTTCAAAAGGGCTCCTATCTATCAGCCCTATTTCAGATACTGCTCTCTTTCTTTTTTTTTTTTTTTACCTCAGTAAAATGAAGACCAGGGAATCTCCTTTTTCTTTGTGTGTCTCCCTCTCCTCCTCTGACTCCATTTGTTTTGTGAAGCCCCCTTTTGACATGAGCAGAGTTCATTACGCTAGCTCTTTAAAGAGACCGTCCAGCTTCCCTGGGAGCTTCATCCCCACACAATAAATTCACATAGTACTTGCACAACCCTTTAAACTTGTGAGCACGAATCACTTCTCATTCATAGCTTCTGCCTGTTTGCCGGGCTCCCTGTTAGATTTTCCTTGTCAGGTTTTACTTTTTTTTCTCCGCTTTTCTTCCTTTCCAAACGCCGTAATTCAATTCTGCCTTAATCTCTTCTCGGAGTCCTGCAGTGAGCAGAGTGAGCTTTAATATACAGTATTTTTCTTCATTTTTCTACTTAATCTTTGTCCTTTAAGTGAAGAGATTCAACTATTGATAGCGCTGGGGTCGTACTTTGAAGAAAATTAATAAATAAATCAAACGAAATGGTTCAGAAGGGGTAAAAATAGATCAAAATGTCCCTGCCGGCCCATTCAAAAGCAATCAAATCTCGATCACGTTACGTTTTAAGAGAACGGGTCAGTGGCGTTTTATTGTGGGGACGGGGGCAGGCCTAATGAAAGGGACAATGCAAAGATTAGCAGTGCCAGCCAGGCGGCTCAAACTTCACCCTGCCTTTAATTGCCGCAAACAAGAGGAGAAGCAGAGGCAGGGCAAACGGGGGACAAAAGAGCAGGGCAGCCACGGGAGCAGGATGTGAGGGGAGGTATGGCGGCGAAATGATAGATGCACGTATGGTTTTTATGGCACTGTGTGGTGTCCACCTGGTTCTGGCTGGTGTGGGATGTGTCAAGGAATGTGTGAGTTCTGCCGGGTCCAGACAACTCCTAAACCACAAATGAAAGTGGAGGATTTCGTAATTACAGAGTCTCCGCGGTCTATGGGGAAAACATATATGTCTTTTTAATGGGAAGAGTTGGTGTAAATCAGGGAAATTATAGCCGAGGAAGTTCTGTCAAATGTGGAGGAGGCATTATAAGATCATAAATTATCTGAAGAAGAGTGTGATTTAAGAAGACCGGGCACGACTCTCTTCTGTTTCAAGTTCGAGATAAGACCTCTCCGGTTTGTTTCAGTTTGCAAAAAAAGAGTGAAAGCACTGGAAGGAGATGGTGTAAAGCTATTATACTTTGTTGAAGCTGAAAAAAAAAACTTCCCTGAAGCTTACATAATAATAAAAGAAACATTGTTTTCTGAACTCCTAAATTAAGAGAAAAGTTCACAGTTTTTATTGCAATATATGTAACACGTCAGAGACAAAACAGGTCATTGTTCCACGCTACAATGCAGCATTCTGGGACATAGCTAGCACGATTTGAGTAATAAAACAAAACAAAAATTATGTGGATTAAACCCTCTTCCTCAATAGTGTGTGTAGTATATACCACTGGGTTCAAGTCTTAAAAAAAAGGGAATTTGTAAGCTAAGAAAAACTGGATGCAGAGTGGCTTTGAATAAATCTTAGCATAGTTATGCAAACAGTTAGAATTGGCTTATATTCAATAACTTTAGAGGTTTACTTTATTAATAAAATTCATGTAAATTACTAACTTATGTGCACATTTTAAGAATGATACACTGAGCTCATGTTATGACAGACATTAAGGTATCACAGGTCAAAGCAACTAGACCAATAGATCAATCGCGATAGTCCTTTTAAATGATTGGCATGTCACTTGCAAACTTTAGGGGGAACGTCCCCAAAGTAAATGTAGAAGAACCGAACATTGTGTGCTGTACAAACGGCAATTGAACTATTTTTTAAATACGTTTGCAACAGCTATTCTTCTTCCTTTTCTCTTTTCTGTTTACCATGTAAAGTTCACCCATACAATCATAGAGGTCAGACATTTTTGTCCCACTATATCAGCAGAAACCAGACTTTAAGGACACAGTGACACTAAGCTTGTGGACCTCATCCCATAAACTTCATAGAACTATATTAGAAAAAGAGAAAATCAGTCCACGAGTCAACTTAAGCAAACACAGACGAAAGCTCTGTTTTTGGCAGAGGTTTTTGTTTTGTTTGCTGACACTTACCAGTCCCGAACACGTGGACACGGCCACCGAGGAGGCTGACAGGTTGCGGACAAATCCCTGATACAGGCAGTTGCGAAACCCCTCGTGGTCGTCGTCGGTGGCGAGGACGGAGATGCCTCCCGGGCCCAGCGCCTGCACGGTGAACCCGGGCCCCACCACGGCCGACGGCCGCAGGTCCAGGTGCATGTCGTGGCCGAAGGCGGAGAGCCGGTAGTGCAGGGAAGAGGACAGGGACCTCCTGCTGCGATGGCCTCGCCTGCTCACGTCGTGGGACAGGTACCCGCCATCTGAATCCACCTCCACCGGGGTCACGAACACGTAGTCTGAGGAGAAAAAACAGCGGAAACAGGTGAAATACCTTTTGCGGGACTCTGGCAGACTGCCTCTACGTGCTTCCAACCTCTTCCAGGAGATTTTTTTTAAGGGGGGGGCCAAAGAGGACTGCGATAATTTGCATTTAGCCCGCAGTTAAATGCGTCAGTGGAGACATATAAGTAACGCAGACAGACTTTCATTGTTTCCTCTTTCTTTGAGGGCCTTTAAACACTCGAGCTGTGTAAATCTTGGAGTATTGCGGGGAGTAAATCAGTTCAATGTAAATCATCTTCTGCAAGACAAAGCAGCCAAGGGGGAATCCTCCAACGAGCACAGGGCTCCCCCTTGTAAAGCTTCCAAGGTGGCTGCAGCCATATAAAATCACATGAAGGTTTTTTGGACGTTTCTACCAAACAAAACAGCAGGCACGTGACTCTGTCCCACAAAATCCGGCTTGTTTTACAAAAGCACTTTCTCTCCGGGGACCGTCTAAGCCACCGACCGATCCACTGACCGAAGGCATCTCTGCCATGAAAGTCATCCCATTCCCCATCCTGTCTACAAACAGGGAAAAAGGTGGAGGGATGCCAGCTGGAATCAACCCCCCACTCCCCCCCCCCCACACTAGATGTCAAAAGGGGAGCACTCACCATGATTTAATCCGTGGCTGTTGCTGAATGAATCGCCGGCCAAAACAGAGTGGGAGGTGTGTGTGCAGAAGATGTGCAGAGTCTGCAAAAAAAAAAGAGAAGGAAAGAGAAGAAGAAGAGGGGGGAAAAAAAGAAAGAAAAGCTTATACAGCGGACAGGTAGCAACAGGTTACAAAGCGGGATGCCAACAAGTGGTGATAAATTGAGTTCCTCTGTTGAAACATGAGCTGCACTTTGGTTTAATTTGGCATCACTTTTCAGCACAATGAGAGCAACAGCAGTTAGTGCACTGGAGACAAATGCACGTGGAAGGAAGAAAAGAAAAAAAAAAGTGTAAACATTTTTTTTTTCTGAAGCGCAAACATGCCTTGATGATATTCCAGGACAGGAGGGTGGAGAGCAGCCTGACGGAGGTGCAGCCGACCGGCGGGATGGGTAAAGTCCACATCAGAAGAAAAAGGCAATCCATGGTCGGTTAGGCGTGAAAAACTCACACCTCCCTCGTTACCTCCTCAGAGAGCGCGAAAAGTGGCGTTAACCTGCGACGGCGCATAATGCAATTGGCTTGCATTATTTTTGTTTTTTTTTTGTTGTTTTTTTGTTTTTTTCGGTCGTCGCCAGTTCTGCTCAGGTGAAGTCAGCCGGTGGCAGCGCGCCGCGAACGCAACGCGCACTCATGAGTGTGTCTCTGTGAGTGAGCGAGTGTGTGTGTGTGTGAGAGAGTGTGTGTGAGCGTAGGGGTGTGTGTTAGAGAGGAGAGCGGAGGCTAATGGTGTCGGGGAGCACCGCTTCGGAGCGCTGACTGAGCACTCCGGGTCTCCGCGAGAGGCGGCGCGCGGGGATGGAGCGCGAGTCAAACTGCCCGGCAGCCAATCAGCTCTCAGCATCATTTACCACGCGCAGATAAAACAGAGAGGCGAGAGATTCTCCTCCTGGCAGCGGGAGCGCCGGTGCTGCCTTCAGAGGCCGAACGGAAATTTCGGCTGTGACTGTGCAATGAGCAGATTAAGGGGCTTTGTCGCAATTTTCTAGATGCTTTCCAACAGTGTTGCTGCTTTCCATATGATTTTTGTTTAAATAAGAAGAATTAATCAATGTGTGACTAAATACAGAAGAAACACATGAGCCAAACTGATAGTTCAGGGTCTCTATCAGGTTAGTCACAGACACAAATGGCCACTTTTGCCAGCGTTAAATTAAGAATTGCCCATAAGGAATTAATCTATCAGGCATTGTTGTTGTTTTTTTGGCTTCATTGTTTCTTTGTTTCTTTGTTTTTATTGTGGGAGGAAGACTGATACTGGTAAAGCAGACACTGTCCCCTCATATATGCCACAGGTGTGCTTGGAATCAGGGACTTTGCTGAATATCTAGGCATGCACCACTGAAAGTTGAGGCTGGTTTGCTGGAAAGAACAGTCCACCAACTCATTAAAGCTCGAATTAAATACGTCGTTTTGTTTAGTTTTTTTGTCCTGGTTGTGGAACGCTTAGAGATGGTCTTTAATAGGGAAGTATACATGAATGATTGTCCCTTGTTCCCCCTGCGACCCCATTAGGGAATAAGCGGTAACAATAATGGATGGATGGATGTTCCTTGTTCCTGACCATTTGGTCCCTGTGCACCCAAAGCTGAGATTTTGGTTCACATCGCTAGTAGTCAGACTTTTCTGGTGTGTACTGGACTCCACCAGGGTTGCCATTTGAAACTCATTCTCTGTGTTGATTTAATGGACAGAAACAAAACTCGGAGGGGGAATTCCAGTGAGAAAAAATAAATCCAGGGAAACTCTCCCTTTGCTTTTGGCACACAATGTTGTCCAGTTGCTTTTTATCCAACCCTCCAGCAGGCACCAGCTGAGCGTGAAGCAGCGCCCAAAAATCTGAGGTTATTTAATTTCTCACATTACTCACAGCAGGCTGCCAGATTGACACAGTAGCAGCATTAACCAAGCATGTATGCAAGAAAATTGATATACAAAACACTGAAAGATGTTCCGAATTAATGCAGGACAGGTGACGTGGCCATTACAAACATGCATGTGAACAGCAAATATATTAACCGGGGGGATTAAGGGGGTAGAAGGAAGCAGGAAATTGATTAGTGTTGGATTGTCTTAACAGCAACATGGATATTGTAGTGAAGAGAAGACCTGAATTTGCAGGGGAAGCTGTTAATATCTGTTCCAGGCCTTAGCATTTGTCATAAGATGCAGATATTTCAAATAATGAGCACAAACTTGTCAAATACAGGCCATGAGGGTGAACTTTATTAAGCCGGTGGCTGGACTTACCTCTTGGGGATGACTTTTGGAACTCAGTCGCCCAGACAGGGCTACTCCTCAACCCTGAATGCAGCCAGTTGAGGTTATTCAGGCATCTTGTCAGCACGTCTTTGGGATGTTCCCAGTGCAAGGTGTTTCAGACATTTTCCACCAGGAGGAGGGCTGGGGTAATAAAAGCTTTCGGCCGGCTCTGCTTTGCCTTGTGTCCTTTCAGAGGAGCTGGGAGAAGAGAAAAAGGTATGGCAGTAAAAGAAAAAACAACCTCATCATCAAATGTGACAGGTTGAAGTTGCAGGTTGAACACACTTTGCTTGGCTGTATTGTTAGCATGAGTGTTGGTTAAATGTTGCGAACAGTTGAATCCGTTCAGGGGACTGAGAAACACCTTGGGACTGTGGCTGAAGTGTTCAGCCTCCCTGCGCTGACTTTCACATTTCATTGAGCAGCAGAGCTTGTCACCACTCTTTTCTGACCTGTACGTCCCTTATTCAGAACACATTAACCGACATGGGATTTGTTTTTTCATATATTCCTCATTCTTCATACCTTATATATTACAACAGGGATGCCTTCGTAGAGCTTTGTTGAAATCAGGTCATCAAGAGGTATGTTTATATTACGATGAACGTGAATTATTCTCAAAATAGAAAAAACAAAATCTAACAAAAGCCTGACACGGGATCTGACAGATATGCCAGGTCCTTCAGTTGATCTATCTATTGTTCCGTGGAGCCTCGTGAGTAATGGTCTTCGTCGAAAGGTGGTGACCAGAAAGCCAGTCATACAAAGTGGAAACGGGGGGAAAGACTGATGCCAGATGACACAAATACTGAGCTGAGTCGTGGTGGAAACAGGCCTTATGGAGTGATGAATCATCCCCAGAGCACACCCCTCAACAAAACTGAGGCAGCTTTGACAGAGGACAGGAAAAAAAAAAGCTAGCCAAAATTCAAACAGAGCTTTGGAACGCTCATCGAGAAGCCTAAGAGGTATTCCTGAAGAAAAATTGGAGAGGTGACACGAACACTTGTCAGAGAGGGGTTCAGCATTCACTTTCAAACTTGTTAGATTTGTATTCCCTCTATTTTCTTCATATTTTTTCATTTTTGCTTTATATGTAATATTATCATTTATGGTCGAACATGTTTCACTGAGTAGTCACATCTCTTCCTTCTAAAAAAATAAAGAAATGAAAACAATCCGCAGCATCTCACTGGCTTATTTCGGTGTCTGCTTGTCATGTTGATCCAAGACGTAATTAAAGTGTCAGTGATTTGGGGTTTGTTGGAAAACTTCCTTCTTTAGTGTGCACATCAGAGGGTGAGAACACTGTCATCAACCCGGCATCATGTGAAGTTAAACACGGCTGAGATTCTTGTGGAAACCTGCTCAGTTTCACCGTTTGATATTCCTGTGGTCCACCTGGTTAATCCTATGATGCCAAACTCTTTGTTTTCTACAACAGGAGAGCGGAAGATCGCTAAAAGTCAGAGGCATTTTAAAGTGTAACCGATACGGTTCATGCTCTTTATACCCCTTTTTGTCCACTAAATCCACAATTCGTTTGTTCCTTTGTGCACAAGTGCCTCAGACGGCGGTGGCTGCAGATGTTTGTATATCCGAAATCTGAATAGTGTTAAAACTTGGCACACCACGGCTCACTGCGCCATGCCACCGCGGTGACAGACAATGTGTTTATTTACGGGACACTAAACCAACTCCCCAAAGTTCTCTGCAGCCTCTTCCTTTTCTTATGATGTCTGTGCCCCACTTAGGCTGCAGTTACCAGGGCCCAGTCGGTCCAGTCTGATCTTTGTTATCCAAAACAACAACATATAGAATTGCAGCAGGAAATATAAGTAGTTGGGGGTTTTTTTATGGAAAAAGATTGTAGGTTTTAGAGACCACACTGAGATGAAATCTATGTCCCAAGTCTTCGGTTCCAGAAACAAGAGAAAGGAACCCTATGATAAGTTGATTGCATTTCAGAGGAGGTGTTTAATGTAGGTACACGTCAAAATAGGAATGGTCTTAAAAGTATTTGCTCAAACAGTCTTTGAAACTGACGGTGAATGTGTGATCCCTGTAAAAATGCAGCTTTGTTCGATTTACCTTCATCGAGGCTACAACTTTTTTCTCACTTATCCTATTAAATCTGGATTACATAGTGCACAAAATGTCTTTTCTTGAGAGTCAGCACAAAAATAATGTCAACAGACGGTGTTCATCATTGAGTTGAAACATTGATTTATTAAAAACAAAGTTTGCGCTCACTATTACCCCTATCAGTCATGTCAGACGACAACAATAAGTTGGGTCAAAGCTTTTGGCCGTTTAATGATGGTAAACATACATCCAGACACCCGAAAATTTCAAAGAGCATCAATTCTAACAATAACACTTGTGTATCTGTAGCCTACGTCAATGATTCTAAATCATCCATGCTTTGGTTCTATAATTTAGGTTCTACTGCAGATCAAAACAAAATAAATGACATGTCTCATTTGATGGAGCAAGCACAACTTAACTTAACATTTTTGTGTGTGTGTGTGAGGGGGAGAGAGAGAGAAATAATGACTTTGCTTTACTATGATTATGGTTTTGAACAGCTTTCTAGGGTCTTTAGTGTTAGCCCTCGTACACTTATGTTGTTTTTCCTGACATTTAAAGCACGTGTTCATTGTTAACAGACAAGATCAGAAGCGTAAATGTGCATCAATGTTTCAAAGGTAAACCTCAAATATGAATAAGACAGAATCAAAGGTAGAAGGGTAATGCGTGTCAGTGTCTGATCGCGTGTAATTTTAAGCATTATTGGGGCACGTCACACTACACTGTAACACTGGTGTTCAATGATCAAAAAAGATGAGGACAACTCTCACATGGGTCAAATTTCTGTTTGTTCTAGCTGTATTTCATTTTCAGATTAAAAATAAAAAAGGATCCTTTGTCCGTTGATATTTCAGCAGGCTCTGATGCCAACATGAAGAATTTTGGGATCTATGCATAGGACATCCAGCAAGGATCAGAACCCGAATGCATCATGAAAAACTCCAGCAACCCTTCAAATGTCTGATTCAAAGCACTCAAAACTAAAAACAAAAGAGCCCACCAAACGGCGATGTCACCGAGCCTGATCCGAAGCAAAACAACTGGGATCAAATCAATTTACAACAATTCATCTGGCAGCATTTAAAAGCAGGCTGTTGTTCAGATTCAACTGTTTCTTTAGTCCAAGAACATCCAGCTTGGAAAGCGTTAATTGAGACAACTGTCTTCACTCGGGTTCTGTTTGACCGTTTCAAAACAGTAACCTGTCTTCAAGGAACTCTCCTAAAACTCTGCACAGTTACATTTCGTTTTGTGTCGAGGGAACGATCTGTCACAGCAGCTAAAATAAAAGCGAAACGCGGCTGAAATGATTATTCAGCTATTTGCTTAATTATTATCACATTCTACGGGGGGAAATAAATGTGCTTCTTATCTGCTGCCAGCAGTCTTCGGGAGTCGTTGGCACTGGGCAAGAGCTGGGCTGCGCTCGTATCACTCATCACCGCTTCAATATTTCTTTTTTTATTGTACTTTACCACGTTGAAGGCCATCGGGGAGAGCCCCATGCCTTCGAGGTTGGGTGTAGGACTGGCCGAGAGAGTGGATGCACTCTGTTTCCAATCACACGTAGGGCCTATTTACTGAAAAGTCAAACACGTCAGTGATGCTTTAACAGGCCCAAGCTGTAGCTGAAGGAATAAATTAGCTTTTATTCGGCTTTTTAATCTCTTCTTTTGTATTTTTTCTCTCTATCAGGAGGCACTGCACTTTCCACTGTGGGCTCCAGAGTGTACTATTCCGACACGTGACGGTCCTCCCGTGTCCTTTTTGGCCCGTGTCTGGTCCTCATTTCAGACCTTGTAATTTCCCCTTCTGCCCAATTCCGTGGAATCTTTTTTTGAGGTGAATTTCTGTCTATTTGTCCATCCCGAAAATTATTTTTAACTGTGTCGGCGGTTGCCACGGTGGCAGGGCATCTGTTTGCTCGTCACTCGCATGTCGTCCTTTTTTTTTCAGCCCTGCGTGATATCCTCCTTCCGTGTGGGCTGAAATAAACAGTGTGGACGAACCCACATACGAGACGTGTGTGTTAGTGCGACAACCCTCGCGAGCAACAACACGGCTGACAGCGAAACGCATTGAAAAAAATGCTTTGAAACGGAGGCCGAGGGTTTATTTTTAGAAACGCGCAATGCCTTAAACACAGATGCAGCGTAGCGTGCAATCAGTTTGCTGTGTGTGCCCGTTTTCAGTATTAGGCCATGAGACTGAGAGTTCCATCTTTTTCTGAGCGGCTCCTCGGCATGTCTGGCCTTCTGGTATCCGTCTCCACCCCCCACCGGCATCAAAGACGCTGAAATGGTATGGTTTAGTTCACAGACATCCCATCTCGAACTCTGAAACAGCATCTGTGATATCAGTCACCGAGGAGGAAACCGTAGCCGGGGAAGTGTTGCTCGGCAGCACAGACAGCTCATTCATTTAAATAGATGAAATACAACTTAATAAAGATGAATTCACACGAGACTAAAGGGACTTTTACAAACTGCATGCCTGTCACTTTTATGGCTGCTGCATATCTAAACGTTCTCATGCATTCACACCAGTAAATGTCTGTTTTTTCCATGTTTGCCCTCACGAGATGACTTCCCACAACTGAAAACAGGAGATGTGACGCCATGCCAACAGGGAAATGTAGGCCTGCAAGTCTCTTTTTAATAGCACGAGGTTTTCCATATCCTGTGATTGTGATCCTTATGTCGATGTCAACATATTTAGATGCGTCCACAATAAGAACGCTCAAATGGCCAGCAGAGGACGGAACAGAGCGGCTATGAATTCTTCAGAGGATTAAAATGTCTTATTAACTCATCAGCTCACATAACCATCAGGACAGCTAAAACCATCCAATTGAATGTTTTCACACTGCAAGTAGTGGCTTTACTGTAAGTAAAAGGGGGCTTACAGTGTAAACAAAACAGATCCTATAACACCTAATACCTCCCAGGGGACAATCCTGTTAGCACAACATGAGGTGAAGCCATTAAATGGTAATAGGACTGTACTTACATGGCCCTTTTTCTAGTATAGCTGAACACTAAAAAGCACTTTACCACTGCATGCTACATATACCGTAAGTCACATGAGGTTTAGTGTGCCCAATGACACTTCCACACATGGCTCAAAGAAGCCATAAACTGAACAAATGTCCTTCCATTTGAGAGCCGATTGCTCTTCCACCTAACCTAAAGCTGCCCCTGTAAGCTTGTTTAAAAAAAAATTTCAGTGAAGGGTATAAGTCATCCATACTGCAGCTTGAGAAAGAACTACATGCTCCCCGTTAGGTAAAGAAAAGGAAAGTTATCTCTTTTTGCCAGTTAATTCTTGTCCATTTCATGTATGAGATTATAGCTGGTAAACGTGTTTGTGTGAAGAAAACAAAGTGAGCTGTTCCAAAAGCTTGCAGATGTCTGAAAATGTGCTTCTCAATTTTTTTCTAAGGAGCTAATCAATTCTCCCAATATGTATATCAGACATTTTTGAGTGGAGTTTTCATTTTCTGCGTGTGGTTGTTGATCTCTGTGTCGCCTTTCTATGGGCTTCTTGCCCGGTGAAAGATGGAATATAAGCTTTGTGACCCTACTAGGAATAAGCAGGATAGCTATTAGATGGATGGACTTACCAATGGTACTCAAAATCCAGAAGTTATTTACTGTTTGTGGACTGTTAGATAAGAGTTCAAAGAGCATCAGCAGGGAAAATCATAGAGAAAACCAAACAGTTGAATACTGAAAGCTTAATTTTCCTTCTGAAATAATGCTTACCTCAAAGAAAAAAACTCAAACTGTCCATATTTATCCATTTAATTGCATGCTAAGAGCCATATAAGTAACTCCTTTCATTGCATAGTGTCTCCTTTCTTTGTATAGTATTTAAAGTCTTAAACATCACCAGGACTCTGTGGAAACAACTCTCTTTTAGATCCCATAATATAACTCCTGTGGAATAGTTTAGAGTCTAAAAACTAGTAAAGTCTACAACATCACACAAACCCACTTAGAAAAACATCCCATGACTGTGGTTGACAGGAATTTACAATCTTCACATTCTCAGTATCATGAAGTAGACAAACTGTTTTTGCCAAAATATCATCTGAATGATCAACTGGATTCAAATGTGAAGTTTTGACTCATGGACAATGTGAATGAATTTCTTAACACATAGCGCTGCTCAGTACTTTGAGCACTTTTTACTATTATGGGATGGTGAGCAAGTTAGAAAATTACCTTTGAGAGTTACACGACAGATCACATCTCTCTATACTCAACCTGGTGTCAGAACAAAAACAGCCAAAAACTTATTGTGTTCTTGCTGATTAACACCAATTGTGTATTTCACTCAGGTCTTAAGGCAACATTGGTTTTTGTGTGTTTTGCAGATGAAATTGGATTTGTTAGCAAGTAAATCAGAAAGAGGAGACTTTTACTTGGCACTTTACGAGGCAGTCTCACGACAAATCTTGAAATAGGGTTGACTAACTAGTCCTGCCCTCCCTGCTAAACACGCAGAGGATGTTGGACACGAGAACCAGATGTTGTATTCAATCACATAATTTTCTGTTGAATAGCTCAAGAGCAAAAGACATAAAAAATAGACAAAGAAATAGTTAGCACTTACATTTCAGAGGGCATAGGCTGTCCATTGTAGAGGTGGCTACATTAGTCTTCACGTTAAGTGATCTCTAAAACAGCAAAAGAACATTTAGGGTTGAATAAGAGATTCATTTGCACAATTTCTCAACTACAAATGGCCTTGATGTCCATATTGAGACTTTAAGACGTCAGATTAATTAGAAGTAATTGCTTACATAAGTGGTATTTCACTGTTATGACTTGTCTGTTTCCCAATCATGCAATCGACAACTTTTTTTTAATTTTTTAAAACAAATTCTAATTGGACATTATAGCTCATTTCGTGACCGAGATGACCATTTCACATAAAAAAAACATATGACACTGTTATTTCTTTTTACTTTCTGTAAATGTGGAAAATTCAAATATTTCCACGGTCCCGAGATCTTCATAGTGAGTTTTCGGTCATGCTTCATATCAGAGCCTTTATTCATTTTATCATATTCAATGTAAGCATAATCACGCAGAACACAGTTTTCTTTTAATCTCACGTCTTAGAATTCATCATCTAAAGAAAATCTACAAAGGGTAAACACTTGTCTATGATCAACTGGTGGGAGATATATATAAATGCAAACGTGTGCATCTTGGATGGGATTCCCCTACTTTCACTTTGAAGTAGAGGGGAATTATTACATGAAAGGCAGATGTCATCAGTTGTCAGCCAGGTGCCATGAGTCAAGGGAAAGCAAAAGAGAACATATCCTATCCCATCAGCACCTGTAATTCCTGTTTGGATGACGTGAACAGGGTCCGCCAGTTAAGGTTCTATCTGTGTGTGTGTGAGTTGCAGTGTTTGTGGCCAGACAGGCTGAAACACCAGATCATTTTTTCCAAATGAATGTTTGTGTTTGAAATATATTGTTAAATACATGTTGAAGCAAACGCTTGGACAACTGCTCACATCTGCAGACACCTTTTGATGAGGCTTTACACCTCAGTGAAAGTGCTCATTTTGGGTTTTCAAGTGCAGGATTTCCTCATACTTTCACATCAAAGATTCTCAGCCCCTCATTTAGTTACCCTCAGAAGTCGTACACTGAAGAAGAAACACATTTTACATGCGCAGAAACAAAACTAACTTCGAAACAACTCAAAGCCAATTAATAAAGGGTAAAAAAAAACATTCAAATTCAGAAAAACTGCAAACAAACTCTTGTAAGTTTTCTAAGGACTCCACTTTTTGTGGTTTTACGAGCTAGCATCTGTCAGATTTAGGAATAAATGTGGAGCAAATTGTCCAACTCTTTGTTTTTGTTCCCAAAGCATTCTCGGACACAGATAAGAAATTCATTAATAACTTGAATGGGGTACAGATGTTAAGAGGAAATGACAAGATATTTAAGCTTCAAGACTTAAATCAACTGCCTATACAGATCAATATGCAAGATACATTTAAGATTTTACCTGATGGTCTGAGTGCATTTGTTGCATCCTGCTTTGTGGTCCAATTTTTCCATTTTCTATTTAAATGACAAGAACATGGCCAAATAGTTTGTGTACAATATGGTACATCAATGCATGGAAGTTATTAATATACAGCAATCACAGTAATAATCTCATGGAATATGTTTGTACCTTTTCCCCACTTCTTTAAAAGGTCCAACTGTGCTGACTGTATTTTTTAAATGTAGAAAATTAGATTCACTTACATCATTAACCCTAATTCTCAGGAGTTAAAGGTAAGGCATTATATATTTCAGAAGCAAGCTTAACCCTTAAATACAGGTATAGGCCTTTGATTCAGTGTATTCCCTACTACCAGAAAGTGCCAGAAAGATGCACAATAGCTGAAAAAATATTTGAAGGCTTAAAATTTAAGGAACATACTTGTCTAGATATAGTTAAATACATGCTCACAGGTTGTGTTGCTCGAATTTGCATAAAAAAAGAAATAGATTGTTCCATGTGTCTCGGTACAGAAGAAGAGCAACATGCTTACTATAACTTATCAGTGAGGAAGATTTTTTATTTGAATATGCGTTCATATTGGAATTTGTCAGCCATAGCTTAGAAATCTTATCTGAATAAAATAAAAACAGTTTCAGAATCTAATCAAATGCAAAGCACTAAATCATAAAAAAAAAAAAGGCATAGTTATGTTCAAATGTAATGTGGTGATAGGTCGGCTCACACCAAAATTCTCAGGGTTTGGTGTGCCTTAATGAGTAATGCCTTAAAATACCTCACTCTCAATGCAGAGCTAAATTAGGACTTTGAATTGTGAAAGATGGAGGTTAGTAGGTTTACATCACAAAAGGAACCTGACATCGCACTGATCCATCCTAACCCTCTCGTTTTTTTTACCAAATCCAGCACAGTACATTAACTCTGTGTACCAAATTTAATCCTAATCCTAATGATGATTCCATGGCTGTTTTCCTTTCTATATTTTTTTTTTGTATCCCAACCACAAATATAAACCTTAAAATATATTACAGAGCAACGGATAAGTGGATCAACAAGTCATAAGGCGTCATTCTCATGGGAAGATTAGTAACCAGAAGCCCAACCCTGTTTTATTGAAATATAAACACAGTGTGAGATTCAGTTCTTCTCCTCCATGGATGTAGACTGAACCAGTCTTTGACCAGCCGAAATACGTTGAACCATCTCTAGCGCCAGAACAACCTCCTATTAAATAGCACAGCGCATGGACAAGTGACGTTATATCAAAAAGAAAAAAAAAAGATGTGCATTTAAGTTCTGAGACATCGGCATGTACTACGTCAAACACACCACAACTGCTGCGTTCTGTCACACACTATGTCCTGCTCCAACTTTGCATTTCAAAACGTACAGCTTGATCTCATTCAGCTTCTGTTATGGATGCGGCCTGCAACAGGGTTGCTCGGTAATGTTTTTCATACATTGTTAAAATTGAATTAGACATGGTCTATACTACCCCGGGGTGCCCGTTATTGCGGCAGGCTTTGCCACACATAACCCCCGCTATCATTCGCATATGCTATGCTCTCCGCGGCATGCTTCTATCGACTTGATGAAATGTTTGGAAACAACACAGAGATGCTCTCTCTCATAGGGTTGTTGGGTAAAACCAATGAATTTTCCTAAAGGTAGGAAAGACTGAGAGATGTTTGTTATCATCACTGTTTCGATACCCCAAAAAAAGTTTGGTTGTTACAATCAAACGAGCAAGACGTTAAGACGGATGGATGGATGGATGGATGGATGGATGGATGGATGGATGGATGGATGGATGGATGGATGGATGGATGGATGGATGGATGGATGGATGGATGGATGGATGGATGGATGGATGGATGGATGGATGGATGGATGGATGGATGGATGGA
>CAJRST010000001.1:6766567-6841996 GCA_907169785.1 Menidia menidia
CTAAGTACCAGGCCCAGTTGCACAGGTTTGAAAAAGGTTAATCTTTGAATAAGTATCTGTTAATAATCATCTTAAGCCAACCTGTAAAACTCTTGTTGTCATTACACATAAAATGTATCCCTTTCAAAAGATTTGTCATAGCTCATGTGTACCGTGTTTACAGTCTACAGATTGCCTGCATTAGAATCAAAGAGCCTGTGTTGACAGTTTTTTTTTTGCAGTTTGTGTGTCTACATGGGTATGCACACGCAATGGACGTCCGAGAGAAAATGCAAACAGATCGTTCCCATTTGTTCACCGTGTGTGTTTTCCAAATGAACTTTAAATCCAGACCCAGGAGCAGCGTTTCACCTAGCAACCTGGGCTCTTTTGTCTCCAGGAGATAAGACAAATAAATACACACGCAAGCCAACATTTGGCAGAAATAGACGCTCTGTCGAGCGATGACTCAATAGTGCATTTGGCTGAGCTCTGTGTTAGTGGGAAAGACTATGGTAAGTCTGAAAGGTTTAAATATGCCAAACGGCTGTCAACTGTCCCCTCATCTGTTCTCCAATGAAAATAGGAAGACTTTAATAAGCTCTCATTGGACTAAAAAATGTGTACACAGCTGACTAAATGGGCTATCCCTTGATATCTTAATGCTGCTGAAGATGAAGGACCTTGGCTTATCCATCAGACGGTGAAAGTTTTATGATTGCATCTGCATGCACACCTATCATGTAAGCAGAGAAGCATTACCTCATTTTATTTCCCCCCGGAGTTGCAGGTAAAGTATAAAAGAAGGGGCATTTGTTTTTTGTCACATGGCACCCCGGGGCCCTGAGATACCTGCTGAATGGCTCTTCTCAAACAAAAGGCTACAGGCATCAGGTGACAAGTGATATAAAGAGCTTATGTTTAGCAAAAACCTTCAAGTCAGCAGTATTCTATTCATAACTTGGCCTTTTTTTTTCCAAAATCTATCAATGGTTGACGCAATGGAAACTGTTGAGTCATTCAGGTTCAAGTGCAAAACTTGCATGAAGTAAACTGTGGACATAAAGAAACAGACATCCTAAAAAAAAACACAAAATCAGATGACACTTCTTGCTTTAAGTCGGAGAGCTGTGTTATTATTCTTTCAGCGAGCTACGTTTTCAGTCATCTTGACGAAGTATGCACTTATCTAACGCTGACCCAACTCCAAAAAATGTTGGGAAAAGGATGGAAATTGACTGGCAGCTGGGAAGTGGATTGTAGTACACTACAGACGCAATTCTGTAAAATTCAAGTAATCCGTCGCTGGTGTTCAAGATGAGGGAAGAAAGTACGCCTGTTCAAGGCAACATTACATTTACTTGACAACAACTTAACTTTGGATCTGCCCATTGCAACCTCAGTGAGGGTAAATGAACAATGGATTTTGTTTGACTTTTTTAAAAACAATTTTGTTAGCAATTAGTGAACATTGTTTAAATGCTGGCACACATTTAACAATCCTCTCTTCATTCCTGCTTTGTTCTGTTCCAGGTTTTGAAAGACAATAGTGTATCACATGAGGGCAGAGAAAACTGTTTTTCAAGAGTTGTTCTAAACTCTTAAATAGCTTTATATTGCCAATCAAAACAACAAACGCAAACACAATTTAACACCATTTAAGACAGTCAGTTGGTTTCAGGTAACCTAACCTGAAACGTTTTCCACGTCAAAGAGAATGTAAAAGTTTTTTTTCAACCCTTTAAAGCCTGATCCAAGACAAAATGGAGAGCACAAACGAGTCACCGAGCGCAGGCTGTTGCACTGAAATGCAAACTTTGGTTTAATTCTTCAAAACCATGTCTTTGGCCATGTCTTTGATAACAGAGCAAGGCAAATGTGGGGGTCGCTAGTAATTCCAATCATACATGCATCACAGCTAATGAGATTATGTGTTCTTCTGAGTAGCAAAACAAACAACATATTATGCTGATGACCCACTGAATTAGACACTCGCAATTTAAATAATATGTTGTAAATTGCGTGATCATTAAGGAGATTTACGCTGGCATGTGAGTCCAGTATTTCCTTGACCTCATATTGGTGAGGTAATGCAATGTATCAAACAAGGAAAGGACAGGTGATGCTTGCTTTTGGGCCTACATCACGTCATCTGCTTAGCGGACTTAAGAGAGCAAAGCAAGCAATAGAGGATCCGAAAAACCTGTGAGGCAGCAGCCGTTGCATAACTCCATCTCTTGACGTTCTCGGCAATCACACACAATCATGGGAGTAAAGACGAGTTAACTGGCAAGAAGAAAGAAAACTGGGTTGCACGGGAGGAATGTAAGTGAAACCAAACCCAGGTGTGGAGCAAACAACTAACTGATACCAGGTGTAAAACACAAAGTTCACGACAAAAGTACAGAAAGAAAAACTGTTTTGAATAAGACAACATACCACTGGGTTTTTATTAGGTAATGGCAACTTTGGCAAATTTCGTTGAATACGTTCTGGATTAGAATTGGACTTTTCAGGTTCAGGCACAACATGTTACGCATGTTTAATCTTTTGTGTTCCCTGGCAGACTGGCACATACTAGTATTTAAAGTTAAACCCCATTGGATCTTCTACGATTTAATATGAATATTTTTTCATAACCACTAAACTTTTTTTGATTTTGTATCGTTTTCCGTTTAGTCAAGTATCAAAAGTCATAGATAAGACTTATAGACACGATTTTAAATGTATTTAAACCATATTTCAACAAAAATCTCATTTTGGGATGACCTAATTTAGTTGATTAACACGCTAATATTTGCTCTTGTTTTGTCATTATAGCATTACCCATTTTACTATTATTGATTTTTGTTATTATTTGTGATTTTTATCGTCTTAAAAATGTTTGTACGATTAATGAGTGATCTTGATTATTCATTGCACACTTTTTGAATAATTTTATGGTTTCAAGAGAGAGTCAAAGTAAAATACAATTCAGTACATTGCACCTGTAAAGTTTATCAAACTTGAACCTGAACTTACATGTGGGTCGTTAAATAGCTAAAGAAGAAAGTTGTAAGCGATATGACATAACATATAAAGAGGGAAAGTGGAGAGTTAGAAATCATATAAAACAGATAGTGAGAGCGTGACAACAGAAAAAAAAAATAATAATCTGCCTCGGTGCGTCACTTCAGAGCAGATGGGATAATGAGGTCTGGCCAATGGCATCGCACTTGCAGTTTTGTTGTTTTCCACCGTGCTACAAACAACGTGACAACTAGCAGTCCTCATCTCCGTCCATCTGGGATGCGCCACCTGCCAACTCCGCGACAATGTCCAGCCCGGGCCTAATTCTGTCATCACATAGCCCAGTGTCTGCTGGCACACCATCAGTGCGGGACCACTGGCTTGGCATCCAGAGCTGGGCTTTCTCATAGTCAGCCCCGGTGTCCCAGATACACCCTTACCCCAAAGCTTCTCTTCTGGGTTGGATTAAACCCAAGGAGGTCTTAGGGGGACGTGACGGAGCGCAGTCCTTGCGATCATGCCACCTCTCTTTTTTTCTAACACTATGTACATTGATAGTGTCACTAATGAGGTCTTAGCTTAAATAGTCACACAAGAACCCTGCTATTTGTCAGCTGTCCTTTGTCCCTCCAAAAAATGGGGATATAGGCCCTGCTTCAAGCCCCTTGTGCTCCTTTTTTGTCATAAGAAGAATGCGTCATTGGTTTCCAGAACAAAACATTAGGAAATGTGTTTCAGCAAGATGTGATCAGCTTGCAGAGTCTCAAAGGAATAGAGTTCAGCAATGTATCTGAAAATACTGTGAAGCTGTCCATGAAAATGTTTCTCATCAAGAAGTGTTTGGATTATGGGAAACCACTGAACAACGAGAAGATTAATTCAAGTGCGAAAAGGTGTGCACATAGAGAAATCAAAACTAAGGAGTCACTTTGGAACATGGGTAAATAGTTGTGACATATGAATTCTTGCCATATCCCTTAGATAGAAAGCCACCCGCACTGATATTGAGTTCTAAAGTTGATTGTGTGCTTTTGGACTGTGGTAGAAAAGCCAGGGCACCTACAGAAAAGCCCTTGGAACATGCAACCACTAGATAAGAAAAATACAACTCTAACTGTAACCAAACTGTATGACGTAATGGGGATATACAGCAAAAGGAAAACAGGAAATTAGCTACTAGTTATCGTTTGAGCTAAAATACATTCTTTCTGAATTATTGTGACATATAGATGACGTGGGAGGGGACAAATAATTGTGTTATTCTGTGTGTAAACATGTCCGTCTGGCATAAATTCGGGAAATCTAGGAAATCTACAGCTTCTAAGTGGGTCCACCGTAAGCTCCCAGTGAGCAACAGCTGTGCCCAGACCATGTCTGAGGTGGTGCAAGCTCCACGAGCGTTACTGTATCAGCCAGAGGAGAAACTGAGCAGTTAAGCTTGTGGTCAGCAGCCACAACCCTCCCTCCTTCCCCCTAGAGATCAACAGACAGACACAGAGACCCACAATTACAGCCGAACCAGCATTTTAAGGATAAACATCTCTTGTAAAAATACACCAAATAGCCAGGAACAGAAAATCCAGCAGGTTCACCAACCATGGCGTGCCAGGAGGGGGGGGCCCTGCTGTATTTAGAACCTCTCTTCTTAAGGCTAATCTCATCCCCGGACTTTTGAACATGGATCTCAATTTGTGGCTTCTTTGAGAGACGAAAAGGGTCGAACGGCCACCCCTTTGATGCGTCTATAAATATGTATCGCTTGTTTGTTAAAAGTGCCCACAAAGCAGAAAGAAAAGCATCGAGTACAGTAGAGCTTTGAACCGCAGGGAGGTCATTTATTCCACGTTAAATCGTGTCTCATTGGCAAGACAAATAGCTCAAGCCTTGCAACTGACACTGCTGTGCTTGGAAAGAAAAAAAAGGGAGGAAAAAGCTTTTGTGATCAATGAAAGAGCAGACCTAGGAGTGCTGACTTTATTTCACCGAGCATTATTTAGTCCACAAGACCTGCATTGTTCACATGACACAACAATAAGTAACACTAAAAACCAGCCGAGGCAGTCGTCAAGACAAAAGATCCTTTTGACCCTTTCTATCTGGATCCAGACCTTTGCATTTTGTTGATCCTGGACCCCTCCAAGTGCCCCATTGTATAGGGGCAGAAGCTGGAAACCCTCCCCTGTTTTTGGCCTCCGTGGCTGGCCAATGGGGAAGACAAACGTCCGACACCCCGTCCTCCTGGGGGACAACAGTGTTGACTTTTCTATCTTCCCTTCTCCCGCTGGTGTGTGTGTGTGTGTGTGTGTCAGTTGGCGGGTAAGCCAATTTGCTTTTTCAATGAAAAGAAAACACAGAAGGAAGTACAACGAGCAAGAGGGGCGGACAAAAGATCCAGGGCCTCAATGATGAAGTGACCTGAAGAGAGGTGAGATCATTTCAAAGGGGATTACACCCACATACACCAGCTTCATTGTCCCCCCCCCCAGAACCCCACAATATAGCGCAGGATATTGCTGCACCACGCAGTCTTTTCACCATGTGGTCTAAAGCCTGCTGAGTTAGGCTTTTTTTTTAAGGGTAGGCAACCACAGAGTGCTCTTAAAGTGAATTCTGCTGCTGACGGACAATGCATGTTGGTTTCTGTTAATGCCCCCTGCCCACCTTCATCCTTTTCAGGTTTTTCTGGCGAGCCTAAAGATCATAACTGAGAATTTGATTGTGTATACCAGTGGGATAAATACATTTGACATTCTGGTGTACAAACCAACTAAAAGAATCAATCAACAGAGTTGTTGTCAATGACGTTTTATACTGGATTTACTTAAACGTACATCAACCGAGTGATCTAAGTTACTCATGACAAGTAGAGGGTCTGGATTTACTGTGTATGCGTGTTTGGCATGTACTGTGCGTGTAGCATCAAATGGCGTAATGACCCACACAGTCAGCGGACGCAGGGGCTCTTGAAGTCTTTGTGGGAGGCATGTATGGCTGATCAGATGTAGTGTGACAGCATGAAGAACTTCAAAACACCGGCGACGCAGGCCTGACTTGCACAGGACGCACGAGGATGCGAGCCGTCCGCAAATTATAAACTTGAATCCCAAGCTTATGTGACAAAAAGACAAAGCTCCAACTGTTGGACAACCAGCCGTAATGCAAACAATGGACAATGGTCACCTTCATATTTAACCATTTGGCTCTGCGTGACTGAATCAAAACGAAGAGGTGATTGTACCGACTTTGCCATTCAGAGGCTTCGGAGACATTTAACTTATGGCTTCGTTTTCCGCCTCGTTTGATGTGTTGCAATGATTATGCATCTTACATACTGCAACTTCAATGAGCGGGTCTTCAATCACCACCGCATTCCATATAACTGTTTCATCATCTGCTTTTAAAATTTACGTTTAGCATTGATGCACAATGTATGAATGAGACCACATTCAGCCAGAGGAACCAGAGTAGAATAAACAATAAAAACAGTAAAGCAATCAATGAACGTTGTTGGAGTTATGGAACTGAAAATAAGTTAAGTTTCCTTTTTGAGAGGAATAATGATGGTGACCCTAAAAGTTCAAAATGACATCTTAATGATGGGACATTGGAGAAATGCATGACAGGTAAAGTTTACTGCTGTGTAAGAGTTATTTGATGAACTTAGCTTTGAGGGTTTATATAGTAGTTCATGCCAGCAAACAATATGATTAACATATTTTGTATTAATTGTATTAATGTTTGATCTCTCCTACCTTTAACGTGCAATGTGTTGTTTTTGTTTTTTTCGTCTTGTTATTTTACATCTGCTGTAGAAGGACGCTGCCAGACAATGGTTTTTAGCCATTATCAGAAATAGAAGCGATCATTTTTCATCTACTATATCATTGCTACGTAAGCATTTTACAGATAAAAGTAAGGATGGTTATATTTATTTTCTATTCACTCAGAAAACAGTTTAATCAACAATGTTGTCCCATTAGTGTACATATGGCATTCGTTTTAAACTAGACACAGTTTGTGGTCATTCTTTGAATGACAACATCACATTTTGTAAAATGTACAAAAGCTTAACTGCCTTCACTCAGGCACTTGTACATATTTTCCCCAATTAAGGTAACGCTAGGGTGGTATTTTAACCATCCACATCCTAAAACGACCACGTCCGAAGTGTGACAAATCTGCACACACCTGGTCAGAAAGTAACCAGCAGTTATTTCTTCCAGGCCACTTAACAGGTGGATTTTGTCACGTCCCATCTGAGAGCATCTGATTTCTCAGCTGATTTATGGGAGTCTGTAAGAATAGGTTGCTCTTGGCTAAACATCTTTATCCATCTTCATCACAAAGAAAACTTTCTGTTATTCAGTGATTTGAACCAGTTGTCTGTTGTAAGCAGGACCAGGCTTCCCACTTTGACAACCCTGATCCTATAATACTATAAATATTATTATGCACAACATTACTGCAGAGTAGGTCTGCAGGGAATCCCCTGAACTGTGGCTTCTGTAAATGGATACTTCACTCTGAATTAATATTCAAATACCAATTCACTCCATTGACCCTTCTTCATCCAGTCATTATTTTGCGATTTGCCCTCTTCAGTGTTCATGAACAGAAACCCAGCATTTTCAGATTCCAAGTAATGTCACAGTGAAGAATGCTAACGGGAATTGGAAAGACTGAATAATCATGAACAATTAGCAAAAACAAAAATCATAGCCAAGCTGGACTACCAAACTACTAAACTTAACTTAGCTGAGGACAAAAGTTCAGCTAATGGTCAGGTTATGCACAAGACATAAACAGGGAACTGAATAAATGGAGTTACAGAAGGAAAGAAGTGAATGTGACTAAAATAGAGCAAGAGATCTTATATATATGATCCGAATGGGAAAAGTATTGATTAGACTTTGTGTTAAAATGGCAAGGAGTAGGAGGCCTAAAAGACAAAAACTGTGCTAAAGACCTGGGAACATAGAATAATCTACACAAATATAGATATTTTACTACCTACACCGATAGTAAAATACCAACAATCATATCCAAAATCATGGCAAGTAAAGGGGAATTCACGGGATGTTCAGTGAGTTCATATACGACTAAAATTTTGGGCAATTACAGTTTTACAAGATAAAGGAGGTCTCATATCTCCTCGGATTTTGGCTGATAGTGATTTAATATCAGTTTGAAAGACAAAGATAGACAACTCATGCTGAGTCACACACAAAACAGCCAATTCCCACACACTTCCCCCCCCCCCCTCAAAACCCATCATGAGGCAAACTCTCAAATGTAATTCCAACCACCGACCAGACAATGGTACATTATTCCTGATGTAATGTTAGACATCTGAAAGGAGCGGAGAGTCATCATGTAAAAGCATGCCACAAAAAAAGGCAAGAATAAAAAGCATTACTGAGCAAAAACTGGTTGCAGGTACATAGTTCAGTTTAGAAAACAAAAAGAAGCTATCGCAGATTCATTGTCAGTATTCACTAGGTCTAAAGTAAAGTCCAAATAGGTTTTCTTACCCTAATTCAAAGTAGCACAAGGTTTAAGGTTTGATATGATAAATGAGGCAACACGCTGAACCTGCCTGTGCCATGTATTAATCTCTGTTTGGCTTTGAATTACAGTGGGGCATTATCGCAGACATATATTTTAAAAAGCTATAAAAATCAAACACAGGTTGACGATTGTTTTTTTGAGTGAATGTGTGTGTGGTTGTTTGTCTCTGTGTGGCTCTGTGATGGGCTGGTAAACCGTCCCGGGCGCACCCCGCCTCTCACCCAGTGACAGCTGCCCCACCACAACCCAAACAGAAATGAGCGGCTGGAGAAAATGGATGGACTGAAGGGCCGATCCGACATGTGGCCAGATTTTGTGTTTGTACTTGTTCTCTCTTATCATGTGGGTGGAGAGGAAAGAAAACCACAGTCTGAATCTGTATTTTCTGTTCTCATAAAATAGCCACATACTGTATACACAAGGTGCATTACTGACAACATTATTTTTGTTCCTATAACTGACTAAAGGCAGCATGCCTTCTTATTTGATTTAGCACCGCAGGATTAGCTAAATATACGTTAATAAATAAATCTCCTGCTTTAAAGTATGGGCATTTGTCGCGTGAGTGGAAACGTTTGTCAGGCAGCTGAATACTGATTTGTTAAAAGCAGTTACTTGTAAGATGATAAGTCAGGAGGAAACAAGTATGAAGTCAGTGGTTTGAACCCCTCAGAACAATCATAATTCAGTGGTAAACATTCACAAAAAGCCATAGATGACTATGTGAACCAATAAAAACCTATTAAATGTTAAAGAAAAGAAAAGTATACATGAATAAAAGGACACCGAAAACCAGGTTGTATTCTAGTCTGTTAAGTCAACCATCGAATGGGGTTATGTTGTCTCCTTTCTACCGGGTATAGTGGAACAACACACAATGCAATACAACACTAGAGAAATACACAGATACAGTGTCTCACTTTCACTTGTAATGTAATTTTTTTTAAGTAAGATTTTGCATCAGCTGCACCTTTTATTTATCCTAATGGGTCACACATAAACAGAAGTTTGCAGACAGATCATGCACTCCCTTCCTCTCTTTTTATCAAACATGTGCAAGCTAGTATTTGATCAGTGTTTGCGTGTTTGTCAGAACAAGAGCAAATCAATCGTTTGCAAAAAAGACCAGCACGAACAAGTGTAGAGTAAACCTGTGATTCCTTTGGACGTGATTGAATGTCACCCTCTCCTCACAGACACGCTCAAACACAGCGCTCTCAACTCACATATGTAAAAGCTATCCAGCGGGATGTTAAGATGCTCTCTGCAACATGACCAGCTGCGTGGCTTCCTCTTTGCTCTTCACTACACACAACATAACTGTCAACTGTGTCGCGGCTCAAGTTCCTAGAACACCCCTTTCCCAAACCTACACAGACGGGGTCCCACATCTCACTGGGCTCATATCGTCTGTGGTTTTTCTGCTGCCCTGCGTGAGTAGGTGCTAAGTAGGTATAGGTGAAAGGACTTGTTGCTATAGAGTGAGACAGCCTGTTTTTACGAAGTTATCCCTTTATCTTTTTTATTATTTTTTTTGTACTATAGTAAATGTTCTAATAGTTGGAAGCTTTGCTCAGTAGCAGCGTAAAATACGTAATATTTGCAACATTACATTCATATACTAAGAGCACCCTGAAGTACTACGTACACAGCATCCAACAAATTGATGTATCTGTTTATACAGCCTGTGGTCTGAGCCACTTACAGACTGCAAGTTTCGAATTCAAAAGGGATACTGACATGAACCAGATGTTCAAACTTAATAGTTAAGAAGATGAGCCAAAAAAACAGCCCAAAAAAAAAAACCCCAGCAAACATGCTTAAACCTCAGGGAGGGATAAAAAAAAAAAAAAGTGCCATCGTTGTGATGTGGAAGTGTGTTGATGTTGGAAAACAATCACTACTTCAAATCGAGCTGAACTGAACTGACAGTGTAGGCTTCTATTCAAAGGGAATTGTGTAAAATGAGCGTATTGTGTCATTCAGAACTGGTTGTCCCTCACTATAAAACATCCACAAGCCAACTGTGTATGGGGGCTTTCATCTTTGTCCGCATAGGAATATTGATAATAGCAGATATATCCCATACAAGAGATTGATTTACTTAATTCGTAAAGCCATTTTTGGTTGGGTTGAGAACAGCTTTTGACTTTTGACAGGCACACTGATGGTGGTTTTTATGATCTGGGGCTCCTCCCTACAAAGAAGCTGCACCAAACGCCGGCGACGGTAAATTATGGCGAGAAGAGCAGCCACCACGCATATGAGCTCATGCTTCAAAGTCCCACCCACGCCACGGCGGAGTGGCGGGGAGCATCAGAGGGGCGATCCCTCTCCTCCACTCATCTGCTACAGTGGGAGCTTAACTCGCTTCGTCTGATCCCACCGACCATTTTTCAACTGCTGCCAGGGCCACAGGAAGTCGGTCATCATCACTGTGCAAGTGTGTGTGTGTGTGTGTGTGTTGGTGTGCTAGGTGGAAGTCCGGCAAAAGGGAGGGGTCTCTTGTCTCCCAATTTTCCGCCCTGATTGGACTGAATGAGTGGCCATTCTGTTGCTCGGCTGAATATCTCTGGCTCTTTTTTCTTTTGAGTACACAGCGTGGAGGCAAAAAGACACACTCTCTCTCTCTTACAGCCCCGAGACGTGACATCATCTCAGGCCCGATGCTTCCGTATGACTAGGGTGCACACCAACGCCGACCATTAGCATTTTTCTTTTTTTGTTTACAACCGAAGGCCGCTTTAGAACAAAAGATGTTGGGGCTTCCTGAAAATGCATCTCTCTCTTTTTTCTTTTTCTTTTGAGTAACATTCATTGTTAACGGACTTCAGTAGCAATGATTATTTCTGCGGAAACCTCAATGTTTAAACATTTTTATAACACAGTTTACCACACTAGTTTTTATATGACACCTCCCCAGCATGGGTAAAGGGATCACTTTAATTTTAAAAGTGATAAAAACAAAGACATCTTGAGTCTTTTTAATATTGCATTCTTATTGCAAATTGTCAACCTTATGTTGACGTGAACAAGACTTCAAAGAGAGAAAATGGAACCTTTATTTCCTCGAATTTAAGCTATGTTTGACAGCTCAAACATTAGTCCCCCCTTCAACAAAGACATGAAATGTAAGACATTTTTCATTCAGGAAATAAATAACTTCCCGGAAAAGTCATGATGTAAATTGTCATGTTAGATATGAGGATATGAGCTTTCGAGCGTCCCTAACAACGGGGGGTAAGAAACCAGCATGTACTGTATGTCCATAGCCAATGGATTAGTTTAGTTTAAAATATGTGCCCAAATACTGACTTACACAGAACTAACGGGACAGTTTTCTCCTAGGCCACAGCCCTCCATCTAACTAAGCTTCTGTCTATCCTTATTAAATGGCTGTATTCATGGAGGCATGTTGGGTCTTGATTTGGGGTGTTTTGCGATGCCTGTGTGTGTTGCATGTGCACGCAGCGAAAGGGTTTACAAATTACATTTTGTTTTCACTGTTACCAAGGATCGACTATGAATATGTCAAACTTCCCCCTAATATCTCTTCAAATCCTTGTGAAAATTATGACTCAATTGTCGCTCCGGGTAATGAGTGTTTACGTTTGTTTTACATCACGGTGCGTTAACAATCGCTCTTGTCGACGCCCAAACACACATCCCTCGCCTCGGGACTTTTCAGTCATTTTTATGTGGCAAAAAGCAGATACAATAAAGAGCCTCTGTTAAAGCCCGAAAAGCCATAAACAGTTGGCCTATGGAAATGTTCTGCCAAAAGTGGTGGTGTTGGGGGGGTTCTTTTGATATAACACAAATCTGTTGGTTCTCTTTCCAGAATCCAAAAAGTTGTTTATATTGTTGCATCTAAGCTACCCCAATGAACAAATTGAGACGTATCTGGAGCTCCTGCTCACGTATCAGTAGTGTTTTAACTGCTCCCATCCACTGAGGTTTAATTTGGCACAATGTCCAGGGTCTGTTAGCTTCATCTGAATTCATAAGCCAAATTAAAACTGAGTGTTTTCTTTTTCCGTCTTGGTTCAGCTTCTCTTCTGTAAACAGATGTTATTAACTTCTCCCTGAGCCAGAACCTGTCCCCGCGCTTCCTTTCATGCAGGCCCCGACAGTGAAACTCTGACTCTTCAACAAGCTTGAACATGTAGATAAATGATACTTTCTGCTGCTCTCATCCACAGCTGCAATGCCTCTTACGACCACTGCACTTTGCTTGAGATCAAGTGACCAAATCCTAAAAAGGATTATACTATCCTCCTGTAATTTAAAAAGGAAAAAATAGCAGATTTTTTCATGTTTGTTGTTCTGCAAACAATTGGCTGCGAGATGTATCCTGTAAGTTTGTTCTACATATAAAATAAAAAATTCAAATCTGAACTCAAGTTTTCACTCTTGTGGGGAACCCTTTTACTGTCAGGTGTGATCACACAGATGTAGATATGTATAACTGTTGTTCACCCAGGTTCCATGATCAAGAGCCCCATAAACACCATAAAATCAAACTACTGCTGCTTTTATCTCTGCACAAGACTTATGAAACCCGAAACCGAATTCTGAGCTTTGGAAATGGTTTAACTACTTTCTCTGATCATAGACTAGGCTTTTTTTTTAATTTTCTTTTTTTTTCCTGACCCACAGTGGGAACTCATAGAGCTAATGTCACTCTGTGTCCAATCAGTCAATTTACTTCAAGTGGGAGTCATTTCAACCAGACCTTCCACCACAGTGTTGCATCTGGAAAATGGTTTGGTTGCACCACCGAACATCACATAGAAAAAAAAAAAACTACAGAGATGTTTTAACTGTTTGCTGCTCAAAATGAATGGTTAATAATCCATTCTTGGTACCTGATTCTAGAACCCAGCAGATGACAGATAGGATGTTAGGAATGATGCATTCAATGGTTGGACAATCAGGTACCCAACGTACATCCTTCAGATGTAACCTTATGATCTTTATTACTCAATACCCACACGAAATGGAAAAGGTTTTTAAAAAAACGAAGGGGTTACTGGGTGTATGGTAATTTTTCGACTTTTGTTTCCCTCAGATGCTGTTTAGGGCTGGCACTCTGCAGACAGCTGTACAACCTGAGTGTAAACATGGCCTTTTAATCAGTTATTCATGGAGTTCCTTCTGCCTCAGGGCGGCCTTCGCTGGCAAACAGCGCTTTGTAAACCAAAAGAAGTGCACCGCTAAGAATGGGTGTATAATGACGCCGTCATTAGAGCACGCATCCAGCAGCTACACGTTTAATCCACACTAATGAAACAATTAGCCGCACACAATTCGCGGAATGCGAAAGTGAAGCACTTCAAGAACTTTCGAGAAAGCAAGACATGCAAATGTGGCTCCTGTTCCCACTCTATCACGAGGGGAAAATGAATGGGGAAGTGATTTATCACACATCTTGATGTAAAAAAAAAGAAAAGTGTAGTCTGTGAGGATCTGAAAACACACTGCTGATCAAAAATATCTGTTGTAGATTATACCTACATCAATATATCTGGAATAGTTTTCACAAATTCAAGAGTAGCTACATTGCTTTTGACTGTGTGTCGACAACTTAAATAGAGAGCACATCTCATAAAATATCCCATTACTATTTGAAAGACCCTGAAGACTTGAAAGACCCTGAAAAGAAACAGCTATTGAAAAAGGTTGACTACTAATCTGAAACCACAGACAGGCAGAATCCCACAGAAGTATAGCTTTGTAAATATTCTAAATCTTGTAATATTTGTGAATATTATGGAGAGGTGGCGAAGATGATAATGCCATATACTCAGCTTGGAAGCTAATTCAAAATAGACTGAGATAGAAATCTTTTCCGCAGCATGTTTGATGGAATAGGGATGCATGAGTGCCTACAGAACAAGCAGCTTGCACATCTGGAAAAACACAATGAGTACTGAAAGTTACAAATGGGTTTCAGGCTGACATATGCTTCTATCCAGACGACAGCTTCATAGGGTAGGCTTTGCACATTTCAGCAAGACAAAACTAAGGCTTCAGAATGGAAGAGTCCATCTGGACTGACCTGCCAGAAGCAGGAAAATGTTGCATTTTATGAGGTGTGGATATCGTTGCACTTTGTTTCTATTCATATTTAACACATATTGTTGGATTTGATATGACCACACGTTTCAATGTAACCTGTGAATATGTTTGTCAATATGTCTGTAAAACAATATTTTCCACCAAAACTTAGAGCTAGTGGTCGCCATTTTTTTTATTTGTTGTTGTCCATCCCCATCTTGTGGCTACCTTTGGTACTGCTAAGAATTAAATAAACAAATGAGCGAGAATATCAATAACATATCAATTATGTCCTAAAGGTGTTCACCTTGAACATAACTCAGTTTCAGAGGGTTTTTTAGTTTTGTAAATTCTTTTTGTGAATATATGGTTGGCATTCCCATGTCAGAACTGCATCCAGCATTATTTTTGTGTGCCCGGTATTTTTTTTTTTTTTTGTAGTTGATGTATTTTGGACATAAAAAGCCAGTCATTCTATAAAGGGTTATATTCTAATTCTAATTTCTATTATATTCTAATATCGATTGAACACACACGTGTCATTTCCATCATGCTTTTGTAAACACTTACATCGCTTGGAAAAAATGCTCGTATTTTTTTTTACAGGTCTGCAAATATATCTATGAACTTATTTCCCTATAGCAATACTTCTTGATCTCATATTGTAAAAAAAATCTTAGCTGTAACTATTTGAGTAGATCTGCATTATCCAGAGTGAATTCTATGAAGAGTTTTTTTAACCTCCTAAATGTCTTCCATTCTACAGAAAGCCATTATTGCTTTTTCCGTTCACTTTCCAAATGTTTTTTGTTTCAGCTGGTTTTTGCCTAGATGTCTGAGAGGGCCAAACCAGGACATCACAGTCTCCCTCTGATTTGTATTATTTTTCTTTTGAAGGATACTCAAAACAGTCCACAAACAACTGAAACAAAGAACACAATAACTAGCACTGTGTGAGTCCTCTGAACTTGAGTTGCTTTTTAATGCTCAGCTCTTTAGAGTTCGAGAGTTCAGCTTGCCTATCGTGGCTCTTTTCTACATCTAATAAACACATTTTCCCCTCCAGGCTTTAATGTAGCACGTACTGATTGCCCACTGAGGGCGGAAAGGTCAGATGTGTGTTCACGGTATACGCTATGCATTATGCATCAAATTGATCAGTTTGATATTTCAAAGTGAACTTAGAAGAAAAAGACTAATGCGCTGTTATGTTTGCTGCACAGTGTGTGCTTTTGTTATCAATCATATAGCATGTCGACGTGCATAATCCGTTTAAAACCACTCCAGAAGAGTTTGACATGGTAATATATTTCACACATTGATCCCAAAAATAAAATACAAAAAATATAAATTAGAGCGGGTTTGAAGACTGGATCAAATGGGGGAAAGAAACTAATGAAACTTAAACTCACAACAGTATTAAATGATGCTCATTCTGATCAAATATGACAGGTTGACTGAGAACTCTTTGACACAGAGGAGCTGCCAGTTTTTGGCAGGAGAATTCCTCTCAGTGTTGAAGTTGTAACCTTGTTGACATTTGGAAAGAAATTCATGAGAGTTTTTCGATGAATACTTTAAATTCTTTCTAGGTTAGGGTGACTATTATTTCCATTCTACAGGTTCTTAATTAGACACAAATAATCATAAAAGATAAACTAGAAATCCCTGACATCGTATTGCATGGGCACAGGTCACAGAAATGTTGTTGCCACTATGGGAGCAAAGGTTTTGTTTGTGTGAAACTGAGGATGGTTTCTCAGTAAATCACCAACACAGACTGCAGCATAATAACTTGAATTGCCTTCTTCTTTGAGGCATTTCAATTAAAGAAGTTGCTCTATTTCCTGATCCATCTTGTCTGTATCACAGAGTTTACTATAGCGTGCCCATCTGCTGACCTTTTCCTCCCAGACTCAGACAGAAAGGGTCTAGGTTTCTTTCCAGGCCTCAACCTCATCCCCATACTCCCTTTTCCTCTCAGTCAGGCAACTGTTGAGTTTTTTTTTCTCCCTCTCCGTCTCTGACAAAAGCTCGAGACGATGTGAAACCTGCGAGGAGAATGGGGGACGTTCCACCTCCTCTGACCCCTTGCTGCTGCGGAGATAAACACACCACATGTGGTCATGTGTAAATGTCCCCCACATCCTTTTTTTTTTCCCTGCTCTTTTCTCATTTCCTGCTCCTAATCATTCAGGACTTCCATCATTCTGAATCCTCCTTCTGTCACAGCACGTTTTTCTACATTTCTTCCTCCTCCATTCTCATTTCTCACCACCCTCTGTCCTCCTCTATCAGTGTGGAGAAAGCATTAACAATCCCGCACAGGAGAGATGATCGAATTTCCTTATGAGGGTAACCTTAATCTGGAGACAGTCCAGACTAGGAGATGGCTCTGATATCATCACAGTCATGTTTTAAGCTTGTTATGTTAGTCTTAAACTACCTACTTCTAGAATCACTCTATTTTAAGACACACTGTATATAAAAAAATCCTATCTGTGTCATTTATATAATATTTTCAACAAATAAAGTGACATAAATCCCAACATAATATGTTTAAAATATATTGATTAGTGCAAGGACAACATTACTTTTTTATGGTTAATCTTTAACAACCACTGACCATTAGATAAATATTGTCAACGTGTTCCTACTTTCTGTTCACAAAAAAATGCTCTTCTCTCACTCTGCGTCATCTTCATATCCGAAGGGGGATTTTCATCACAGGCCTTTGACATGTAGGAGAAAGGTGCTGTACACAAAACAGTGGAATGGAAATTTCCCAAAAGCCTCTGATAGTAATAAACCCAATCCTGACAACCTTACCTGACACAGGCTAATTGTAGAATTCTTTCACAAATGTCTTTTTTTTTATTTGACTTTGGTTTTTCCAAATAAAATGTAACTGCTCAGTGACACAGAAAATGACTCATTTGTCTTCAAGTGTGTTAAATTAAAAAGCTGAACTAATGGATTGCAGTCTATGACAAAGTTTAGAAAGCTTTTCAGTTCTTTTGGAAACAGGGTGTATTCTGTTCCACACAAAAACAGCACACTTGACTGTCCTTGGGCCTTAAAACTTCAGATATTCATTTTCAAATTAAGCTGTTACTGTAAACAGCAAACATTTTGGCATCCAGTGCTACTCGAGTCATTATTTACAAGGGTCAGTAATATTGTTTTTATGTCCTTAACTTAGTTTGGCGATATGGAATTATTGGAACAATGCATGTATTAAATGTTTGTGGTTGTTTTAGTTTAAACAATTTGTTGGGAACACATTTCCATTCCAAAAGTGCACACCATGCAATAGCCTTTGATTTTTATTTATTAAATTTTTTTCAGGCTTTTAAAAAAAGAACATATTGCCTGGCAAGCTTAATAGCACAGAGTTTGTTTCCCCTTTAATTAAGCAATGGCTCAGTGTCAAAAGTGACTCCAAAAGTGTTTGTTATAGGTCCCAAAGCACACGAGTGCTTGTATCGAATATGGAGCCTCCACTCAGCAAATAACCTCCCTGAGGTTTACGCTTGGTTGGAAATAAGCCAAACTGTAACTTTTAGCTCCGCATATCTGGAATTTGTCACACAGTTTTGTTGTTTGGGTAAAGTGCTGATTAAAACAGCAGGGCTCCACACAACAATCAGTCCTGCCAAATGTTTAAAAAGGATTTAGTGGAGCTCTGGAACCATCCTTCATTTTTTCACCACACGCAGCTCCACAAGCACACGGACTGAACTCACTCATAATCTAGATGGTTTTTAGCAATGATTAATGAGGGAAAATGGGGGTTTCTGTGTGTTTGTGTGTGTGTGTATGTCTGGGCTCAGTGCCATCTCTAATATGGGGCAGTGATGGATGTGATTCACCTTGGTGCTCCAGATGACAAAAGGATGAATTATGATTCTACCACATCGTCTTCAAGTCACAGAAAAAAACAGCAGACATGTACACAAAGTCATCGTTCGTTTGCTGGGGTAACTAGAGAATATTTGCATTTGCGTGTCTTCCTTTTCAGTTGGTAAATCAGCGAAAATGCTGAGAGAATAAAAGACGATCATATATAATAAAGACAGCGTGTGCAAACAGATCACAGTTGGAAAGGTAACATTAAAAAGGTTGTGTTTGTTCAAATTTTGATTTTTAGAAAAACCAAAGAAAAACAGTGAAATCCCTCTAGTTGTGCGAATAAACAGGATCACTGTAAAGCTCTGATTCTCTCTCTTTAAATTAATTAATTAATTTTTAAAAACTAAACTGACACCAAACCTTCCAGTAGAGGAAATAACCACCAAAAATCCTATCTGGCTTCTTTCTTTACAGTTGACTATTCACTCAGCATACTATGTGTAGAAATCAGTTTCTTTTTCTGGAGCGTACTGAGCCTGTTAGGAGCACTGGAGATGTGGGGTAGAATGATCTCATTTCACTTTTATTATTTACTAATTATAGTACAATTAATTATGGTGCAGTCTTTTGTGCGATTATGAAAGTTACACTTTAATCATAGAGCTCTCTTTATAGTTTCTACAAAGAACTGCGTTATCCAACTGCACGCTGGTGCTTCTCGGTAAGGTTGTACCTGGTTTTAATCCTGGCTGAGGCCTTTTTCTGCATGGGGTTGATGTGTTCTCCCTCTGTATCCGTGGGTTCTCTATCTGCCTGGATCACGAGAGTCACCTTTGTCTCTGTGTGGTCAAGTGACGGATTGGCCACCTGTCCTGGGTGTGCCCCTCCTCTAGCACCACTATGAACCTCAGCTGGAATAAGCAGAAAAATGGAAACTAAGTCACAGAGCGTACGAGTGCAAAGGTCAACATATGGCATATGACGTGACATAGTTGAGTCTCGTATAAAAACTGAATAGAATTGCGAGATGTTTTAGAAAGCACATAGCCTGTATAGGAATGCTATGGAGATAAATTTGAGTAACACCTACCTTGGCAAAAAACTTGGAGGAGCACCATCATCCACTACACTGCAAACAGACAAAAACACATTTTCAGCAGGTTTAATTTCCAGTCACTAATGCATGTGTGATATATTGGCTACGACCGATGGAACAGCTGTATGAATCCCCCCGTTTCTGTCTTCAGACTACCCATCACACGGGTTGTTTTCTCAACAGGCTTCTCCTCACATCTCAAACCGCGATAAGGCCGCGGGAGGAGGCGACGGATGTTCTGCTGCGTTATATAGCCGGAGGTGAGATGTGAGACGCTGACGTCCGGCCCCTGCGTTTGCCTCCTCTGTATGAGCCACATGGGTTTGTCATCTTTGTTCAAGCTCCCCAGTGCTTATCTGCATGAAGACAAAGCGTCACCGGAGAAATACAGGACTGCTGTGGGAGAGGGATGTGTGCACTTACATGGTGACATAATGAAGAAAGAAAATGATATCAGCAGAGAAAACGCTTATGGAAGGAAAAGCTGTTTTTTTTCCATATCTTCTCTTTTTCTCATCAGTCACATATACTTCTTGATTCACAGATTATTTTACTCAAACAAACTTTGATGTCATGCACACTTCCTGGTTTTCAACTCATCTTTATATACTCAAAACAGTTTTTTTAAAATACACAAAGAAATTGCTTAGCTCTGAGTAGGTGCCACACGCAACAGGGTGTCTTGCTCATTTCCATGTATGAAGAAAATTAGACCAATTTTGGTGCCTTGCACAGCAACTCAACCTGCCTAAAAACATTCATTTAAGACATATATATACAGTATATATTGTTCTGTGTTCTTCTGATTCCTTATAAAGTAATGAGAGAGGAAATAAGCCTCAGGAACATCACTGCATTCATTCGCAAATCTCTACTCCCACCTAGTGGCCAGATTACGCATCAAGAACTCTTAAATTCTGATCAGCAAAGAGAAACATGATATCAGTTAATGATGTAACAGTCAAAGAGACTTATGTATCACAAGAGGATATGTTTTTAATAGTTATACCAGCCTGCATAATGAATAATCATTTATCAGTATAAGTGGAATTCCCTTTTAGGAATTCCCAGTATTTTGAACAGGATTCTTTATCTTTAGTAAAACTAATATATAATAATTACAGTGTAAAAACATTTTAGGGTCCTGGGGGTCATCTTGGCGGGGAGGCAAATTACTAGTTATTCCTCTCATCAGCAGGTGAGTTGATAAGAAGCAGAGCTCGTTTATCTTACCCACCTCCCTCTGCCAGTCCTTCAGCTGCTGTGCAAAACAGCACACGGCCTCAGAGCTGAGATGGAGACAGATAATGAGCTCAAGACTTACGAGAGGGTGTGCCGGGTTGGATACAGCACGGCGCAGAACGCAAACCCTGAAGAGTGTATCCGTCACCAGTTCTGCTTCTGTCTCATCTGACGGTGCAAGTATTTTCACATTCATACAACTACAACACATACAAATACAGATGGCATTAATAGGAAGGGAAACAGCAGAAAACACATAGAAGTCCCACCATGACTTTATTCTCGGAGAGTTACAAATACGGACATGCTTAAACGCATCACAACTACGCAATGCAGATTTAGTACAGTGATCAGTGGCATGCCAAAAAACATCAAAGTGAAACTTTTAATCATTCCTACTGACTTATTTTCTTGCCAACATTTTTCAAAACCAGTGTTTAAGAGACTCAATCCCAGGACTTCAGGTGAGGAGTAGTCATTGCGATCCAAAGCCCTACTTTACAAAATAGAACACTCCAGAGCTAACTATAAGCCATTACATTATATAGGCCAGTACTTGTTGTCATACCACACTCAGGATCAAATATTTATTTTTTTCTATGAAACATAAAAAAATATAAAGGTGGAAGTAGGCATTTTCTCTAATTCAGGTGAATAAACAAAACAAAAAACAAACAAAACCAAAAATTAAAATAATCTGTTGGAGGCCCACGAGCGCCAGATGCACTGATAAGCACTTTAAACCATTATGTAGCAGCTAATGTCCATGATTGGTAAGTTATATTGCACAGTTTGAACTGTTACATCAGAGGCTGGATCATTAGCAGACACATTTACAGTATAATCTATTAAATATCCGACAGCAAAAAAAAAAAACTGAGCTATGACAACGGATCTCTAAACAACACAAAAGTAAAATGATATGGCACACGAAAGGAATAATAACAATTAAAAATAAACATTTGTGTGCGATGGTTCCTAAGTGGCACTCAGAAGAAGATGGCGGGGATTTGTAGTTCCGGGAATCTAACTGACAGAACACGGGTCGTCCTTGCAGGGCTTGACGTCGCCTTGCAGTAACTGGATCATTACGGCCTTGGTCAGGTAGCTGGACGTGCCTCTCTTTCCTAATGGTGGCGTGTTGTAGAAGGCCTCCATGCCATCCTGGGACAAACACAGTGAGGGATAGATGATAAAACATACGTAACAACCAGTTTTTACAGAACATCTGTCCACAACGCCAACAGCAGTTTCAAAAGACATTCGAAGGCAGGACATTCTACCTGTTTCTTTACTCCTTTCAGTTGGCTGCAGTCTCTCTGAAAATCGTTAAAGGCTTCTTTTACCAAACCATCCAGATCAACCTTGTCACTGAACTCCAGCTCGGGGTTTCTCTCCAACACTATGGACACCACCATCAGCAACTGACAACCAAGAGGAAAGAAAACAAGGGAAACAAGAACACTTATCACGATTTTGTTGCTTTTATACAATCTAATCGAAAACTAGTTTCAAACTAAATGGATAATCAGCTAAGATTGCATCGTTTTAGTTTGATTCCAGTCTCCTGGTTGAGCTTTTGGCGGTTTGGGAGAAGCGGCGGGAATACCTCCACAATGATCTGTCTGTACTCGGGCAGGACGATGTTCTTCAGCATGTCCTCCACCAGCAGGGAGAAGTTCATCTCATACATGGTCATATCAGACAGCGTAGGTTGCTGTACAGAGATAACGGGGGAAAAAGCAAAGGAAAAATCAGTTTCTAAATCCTGTCACTCGATATATTTCTAATTATCCTTCACTGCTCTGACTGCTGGCAGGAAAATAGATTGTAAGACTGAGTGTGGTGTGGGATAAAAAGAAATTTGCTTTTACTCTGTAATATTCAAACACACACAAAAAAAATGCTATCAAGGATTTTTAAAAATAAATAATCGGGTGCAACGTGGTGGAAAATCACGACTTAATCGCAATTAGATTTTCTTTTGTCTTATAGTGGAATGTTTTCCAATCCAAAGATTTCCATGGCAGAAAATGATTGATACAATTTTTTTATGACTCCTCTCAATTAGAAGAAGTAAAAGCCATTAAGAAAGGAGCTTTGTGACTAATGTGGCTTTGAGGTGTGGTGCTATAAAACACGTCAGGGTTCTGCATACACAGCCGTTTAATGTCCGCATTAGCCAGAAGGCACAGCAACCCTCCAAAATAAATGGGTTTCACTGAGGTCAGCCTGCAATTTCTGTGAATAAAACCCGCGGTTTTATTCACAGGTTTCCGGATATGTCTTTGATCACTCTTTATTATATTGTATATTGGACGTTATAATGGCATTTGCTTCAGTGTCTGAATGCTGAATGTGGGATTTATGTATTATTATGTTGTGGTCTCGGAAGTCTGAACCAATGGAGAAAAAAAAAAAAAGCTGTGATAATGGTATGTTCGTTGCTACAAACAAAGAGCTACATTTTGTAAAGTTAACGGTGCTAACTCCATTTATGCAACGCCGCTGTTAATAGTCAATAGAATATAAACAGCACGTCGACCTACAATGTAACAAAACAAGAAGGTTAATGCAGCTAAATAGAATTCCGCCAGTATTTGTTGAAATGTCACAGGTTGAGTGTTTTTCGTAATTAATACATGTATTGATTTGGTTCACTTCCTAAAAGACAACCCAACAGAACGGTCTGTGCAAAAAAAAGGCTCTATTTATAAGCCCCTCGCTTTTAAAACGGCCGCACACGGAGCACAGAGTCACATTTCACCGGCAAAAGGTCAGAGGATTTCTCCTGTGGGTGGAGAGGTGGGTACCTGTGGGAGGTGAATTCCGGCCACCATAATACCGTTGGGGGTCCTCTCCAGGATCTGCCACACACGGTCATAAAAGCCCAGAGGGGTTCTGTTCAGAGAGCCATCGATCTGACGCCTGCTCAGACAAGACCTGGGGGCGAACGAGGGGAAAACTGCTGAAATCCGTTCTCTAAACAGGAGAAAAAAAATAATGACGGGAGCCTCCGCGCGAGAGAAAAACCGCCTGCGAGTCGGTGTGCGTTAGATCAGATGAGATAAGATTAAACTTTAATAATTCCCTGGAGGAAATTGAGTTGTGCTAGCAACCGGGGGATGATAAGATAAAAAGGCAGACAAGGCTGGAGATAAAGTAATTAAAAGAAAAACAAAAAAGATAGATCGAAAAGTAAAATGCGGGGAGATAAAGTGGACTTCAAAAGCAGAGTGGTGTGTTTAAAGACAGGAGAGGCCACAGAGGATATTACTGATAACGCATGTGTGTGTGTGTGTGTGTGTGTGTGTGTTTGAGTACCTGCTGGTGTTCTGAGGCTGCAGGACGTCCAGCAGCAGCTGCTTGATGTCGCTGGGGGAGAGCTGGTAGATGTCCTGAGGTGGCATGTCTCCGGCTCGGATCTTCAGCTCGTGTTTCATGGCCTGAACGATCCACCTGGCCATTCACACCACACGCGGATTATGGTAAGGACCACACGAATCCGCTCAGTTCAACCAGGGATCGACTCACAGTTCATTACACTCGTACAAAAATGTATTCATGATGAGGTCACCGACTTTCTAAGCTGCATTAACAATGTCCGGCCAATAAATGGAACCTGTTTAACCCTGTAATGCCAAATGCATCATATTTGATACATATGGTTTCTGAAGTGTTTTGCCTCTGACACCTTTTGCATAATTTAATGGTAAAAACGTTGCTCAAAATCCTATTGTACACAATCAGATACACTTAATAACAGGGGGCAGAAGACTACACCCAAAAATAATCTTGACTTATCCCATAGTAATAAATTACTAATATCAAAAATGTATTTCTGTTTTTTCTTTTTACATATTTTGTTAAAAGGCCAAATAAGGAATTCAAACCCCAAAAAAGTAATTTTCTGTTTTGTTTTCTTCTTGGATCGGGCTTTATAGGGTTAAATGGAGTGTTTTCCAAGGAGTCAAAACTAATGACAAGAAAAAAATTACACCTTTGAAAGTTTCTCATTTTAAGGAATTTCCAAGATGGAGAATATACTATATCAAACCACAATCTTATTTGACAAAATTAGGGGGTTGTGATTAAAACCAGCTTCGTCCTACCCGACTCTGATCTTCAGCATGCCGCTGAACAGCTCCGGGTTGTTGGAGATGATCCACCCTACGTGGATGACCAGCTCCTGCTGCAGGACGGCCTCCCTCTCCCCGCCTTTGGGGGAGCACTTGCTGTATATGATGCCCTGGATCACCCCCGGGGACAGGGGGTTGGAGATCACCTCCTCCTCGTGCCCGAACACGCCCAGGGTCACCTGGTAATGCCGTGCGAGCACACACACACAGAAAAAAGGCGGGAAAAAGACTCAAACGTGTGCACAATAGAATAACCTGCTCTAAAATGTTTGAAATTGGCCTCCTATCTCAGAGCCCCGCAAAAAGTTCAAATCTCAAAATCACTCTTGGCCAATTTTTCCTCAAAAATCAGACCTAGAAAAAGTTTGCTAATAAAATCTCACTTTAAAAACTCAGATGCGTAATTCATCTATTTGTTTAAACTGATTTTAACGGCACGCGAGAAGGTTTTAACCCAAAATAAAAGGTTGCACATCCAAGGGAGCGCATTGTCAGATTTCCATACAAAACATAATCAAAACTAAATTTAAAACTGACTTAAATGGGCTCGTGCCGCTAATTTCTCCTGCAGAGCTGTTACTGAAACAGGAGGAATGGATTCGTCTTCACTTTCAAATCAGGTGTTCCTGTTGTGTTGAGATGAATATTCCCACTAGTAGGCAATCTATATGCAGATTAACACCTTGAGCTACTTCACCTTGATGAAATGCCTAAAAGTGTTCAGAGGGGGGTGTAAAAAAAAAAAAAATAGGGCATATAACTGACACTCTTGAGAGGAGGCTAATCTCTGAATAACACTTGACAGGAACCGAGGTAAAGGTATCAGATAAATTCACGGGTCACAGTGGATCAATTGGCACATGGCGTGTCCAGACAGGGTGCGTATTAGGGACTCTGTGGTGCTCACACTGACAAGTCTTGCTACAACTACAGCTTGAATACACACACACGGTGGAGGTGAGCTGTGATGAGGGACATGAGCAAAGCAGCTGGCCTTTTGCAATTCTCATAGGATGCCAGCAGGAGCTTGAAAATCATCAAAAACTTCAATTGTTGTTTTGTAATCGGTCAACATTGAGAATCACTGGTCAGACATTTTTTCTACAACAGTTTTGAAGGGACTGTCACTACTCAAGCCCGCCTGTCTGCGTGCCCACTTACCTGCTTGCCATGAACTAAAATACTAGTAATACTGGGTGCAAGGCTGTCCACTAGCTTAGTTAAGAGACTGGCAGCCAGGCGGACAACAGACCTAGTGGGCGAAAAGACACAAGAACATTCTTGAAAAAATTTTGTGACAGAAAATCTTACAGTTTGGAATATGAAAAGTGATTTGAAATGATCTGTTATGCTATATATGTGTTCGATTCAGTCATCAAAAGGCCAGATCAAAGGTTTTCTTTCCCCTCGAACGTTATAATGTTCGCAAATTTCTGACGTCTTTAGTTAAGACGATGCGGCGGACGCTTTCAGACCGCCTCCATCTTGCCTGCAGGAATCCTATGACGAGAAAAATCTCCACACGTGAATTAGTGGTCTTCACATAGCTGGAGCCGGCACGGACGCACACATGGACATGAAGCAACCATCACAGAAGCAGTGAATGCAATGAAATAATGTCATTATTTGGGGTGGTACAATCAGCTGCTAACACATTAGCTCTTATTATATGCTGAAGAACAACTCTAAACTGTTATACAAGTCGCTTAGTGCCTAGACTTTTGAAAATGGAAAGGTATCTAAAGACATGGTATATAAAAGGTAATGAATTTTAAAAGTTTAGAATGCATAGCGTGCTTCCAAACATCCAGTCAATTATTGAGAAATCCATTTCCTGGTTCATATTAAGCAGGTATATGAGCTCTGTTTAGACACTATTTCTCAGCAATCAAGAAAATAAAATAAATCAAGAAAAAAAAAAAACCACCAGGCTTTTCTCTTATATTGTACAATCAAGTGTGTCTTGGCTAAAACATGAATCACAATAAAAGACGTTATGTCAGTCAGACTGATCAAATCAAACCACGGAGACAGAAAACTGACCACAAAGAAGGGGACATAAACTCAGTCGTGAGTTGTGACAACCATCGTGTTTGGTCAGTAGCCGTTTACCAGGCCAGCAGCAACGACAAACTGAATAGAATCAGAACAGCTTTTTTACGATCCAGCATTACTAAAAAAAACTAGGCGTGTATGTTTTTATGCGTACTTGCTTTGGGAAATTTTCGGGATACGTGAGCATTTTGCTGGTTGCAGGATCTGGATCTTTACTGAAGTGAGCAGCCTTCAAAGTGAAGAAAGGTTGACTTCTTTATGGTCTTAAAAAGTAGCAAAGTAATACTTGAAAGGTTTTCAATTTCCTTGGGAAAATAACTACTCTTATTTAAATTCGATCCCCTTTATGCTCAATCGGATATAAAGCTCTTCCCTACACAGTAGGATGTCTTCATCCAATTCAACAATTCTATTTGATTTGCAGTGCACCGCTGGCCTTGGAGCAGTTGCTGATGATAAAAAAAAAAGAGCAGAAGCAACGATCCTGTGTCTGTGTGGGTTAATGTGGGGGGGCCGACACTGACCACACACTTCTGAACGCATCCAGGTGGAGAATCCTGCTAGCGAGGCCTAGCTAGCTCTGCCAGACTAATGACTGTGTGAGAATTAGCCATGCGCTTTTTGGTGACACTAAACTCAGAGTGGAAATACGGAAACTTCAGCTGGTCACCATGTGAACAGTGTCCAACTGATTGGACCTGTGAGAAGTCACTTTATGACCACAAGAACATTAGTTTTGCAGTAACTCTGCATTACTGTACATCCCCACAGGATATACTATACGTTATATTTGAAGATTATAATATTTGCATTACATGTATTGTACATATTATATTTCTGTCTTTTCTTTGGTAAAAACATTTTTAGCTCTATTCTTGCCAACTCTTGTGTTGTCTTCTCAAATATATACATATCTTTAAATGTTTTTATTTCTATAATGTCCAATGAGCCCCATATTAACAGTCAACCCTTTAGTTAGTAGGACAGGCTGAACCTCACACAGCTCCCCCAGCCGGCCTGTTAACTGTGCCCACACTTGCAGGGATATTTTCTCCACCTTTGCCGTGACATTACCTGCTTCCCTTGCACCAGAATTGTGGTGATGTGAGGAGCTATAGAGCTGGCAAACTTCTTGATATTAGCGGCAGCTTGGCGAACTGCCAGCCTGCAGTTCAGCCAGATTAAATAACAGTTATTTTCAAAATAAACAAGAGGGGGGGGTTCTGAGATGATGATAGATGGGGACGTTTCTGGAATTAAAGCAATGTGTTGGTTAAAGAAGCATTAAGAGATATCTCATTCAGCTCTCACCAAATACGATATATACATAGCCTATCAATTTTCACAAAATCAATGCTAAAACGCTACAATGGCTGAATGACACTGGATGCAGTTGCAGGTATGTTTTTGTGTACATGTGTGAGAATATCAGACCAAAGCTTTCTGCTGCCAGCTCTTCTGTAGATGCGCTCCATTTCCTCCCTCAGGTTTTCTGGAATGACAAATATATATTTCAGACATCATGAATACACCCTCCACATGGCTGATGACGGCCAAATATAAAGATTGGGCCGTGATGTCATTACAAGAAAGAAAAAACAAAAACAAAACAATACTTGGGTCCTTTTTAGGGGGGGAAATGTACTTTCACTTCCCTGGGTTACTACATTTCTGCTCATTTCTTTTGCAGTTCTCCTTCAGCAAACATTTATTACAGAGACTATCAATATAGAGATGAGATCTAAAGGGGTTCTTACCATCTTTGATGAGTAAGTCTGGGCCCTCTCTTCTAAGAAGGATGCTGGCAAGCTGAGCCTGACTCGCCAAGCAATCGCAGTCCTGCATAAAGGAAAGTTTAGACAAATATAGTTAGCCACATGATATACATTAAATCTTTTTTTTTGCATTTAATTTTTCTCCTATTTTAGGTATTCGTGTAAGAAACACATTTATGTATCTTCTCCTTTCAAATCCACCAACTCACATGGAACTTCTGCATGATCTCATGTGTGGGTTTGTCCTGCCACTCCTCCACGCTGATCTCCGGCTGCTGTTCCATTTCCGAGGCGTTGGGCGTGCTCGTCTGTCTCTTCACCTTTGAGTGCTTCGGTAGCTCCAGCTCCTCAAAGCTCTTGAACTCCGGTATCCTTTGCGCACATAAACACACAAACAGACGATGAAAAACAGACTTTCGTGTTGTTATCTTTATCTTTTGAGAATATCTTTTTTTCATTTTTTTTTAATCACACGCTATCAGTTATACAGTAGTTCAACATTTGAATTGCACAGATAAGGTTAACGACACATTAAAAAAAATAAAAAAAACATGAAGACCAGAGAAAGTTCTCACTCAGCCTCATTGACACGAAGGAAATCTAGCTGCTCCACAAAGGCTCCAGATATGAGCGTCTGAAAGACAGAATACATAAGAAAGAAAGAGACAATTTATCAGCTGAATTGTTTTTTCATGCAAATCATTAGCAACATTACAGATTTGAGCCATTCTAACTTTAAAAGCAGAGCAAAGAGGAGCAGGAGTGGGGCAAGTCTGTATCTTTCAAACTGTAAAACATTTTGAGTTAGCAGTGAACTATACAGCAAACGGGCAAAAGTTTTCACTGAAAAGAGAGGATACAAAAAAAGCAATATATGGGGAAATCTCTCATGATGAGAAGTGTGGATCAAAAAACCCCGTCACAAGTTTGACAAAGCATTTGGTTAAAGTCTCCAATATGAACACAAATCTAGTTTCTACTTTGGCCTAATTTTTCCCCCAGTCTGTTCTTTGCAGCAGGATTTGTGGTTCAGTGAGATTTATTGAGGCAGAGAGAAAAAAAGAGAACAAAAAGGGAAAGAAAGTAGGCTCCCCCCCCTTCCCACTATCCGAAACTATGTGACTAAATAAGCAATAAATCTTCTTCTATTTAATAACATGCTTTAGCTTGTGTTTTATCATTTTATAGCACCCCACCAATTCCATCTTTTTCTGATTATTTGAGTCTGCACACTGATATAAAAAATAAAAAAACACCTCCAGGTAATGAACCTACCACTGGAAACGTTTGATAATGTCAATACCTCTCCCTTTCCTTTTTTAAAACACATCTCATCGACTGAATGCGCGATAGAAAGCTCATTTACTGCTCCCAGCTATCGCATCGTTCTTGTGCTTCAGCACGCCAGCTCTTACTCCCCACAACAATGCACCTGTGTCACATTCACTTTAAGGAATCACATAACTGTAATTAGTCAGATCTAATCCATCTTAATTATAGGGTGGGGGGGGCGCTGCAGAATTAGCTGATTTGAATTAGCTAAATTAACTTATGCACCCTCGCAGGCTGCAGTGTTATTCAGGCTTTCCGTTCTGAACAATCGCTGCATGGACTGGATCCATGACTGCATGGATGTAGCCCGGTGCATTTGTCTCAGGCTGCGTCTGGATTATGCCCTTAAATTCCTCATGTTTGCTCAAGATTATGGTCTGAAGAGTACGTTGCTCCAGAATCATGTTTGATGGTTGACCGTCTGCTCTCAACATAAAGCCGTCCACAGTCAGAGTAAGGAACCCAGACAGTTGAAGTGCTTTTAACTTGTTAGGGACAGTAAAATTAAGTTTATTTCCTTACAGTTCACATTATTCAATCTGCTTTAAATGAGCTAATTTAAAACCATTAATCGCCTGTCTAATGTTAATTATAAAGTTGTGAAGAGAACATTCAGGAATCCAATGAGGAAAAAAAAGTCTTGAAGCAGCATGTTTTGACATAACATTACACACACACTCCTGCTGAGCTGACAGCATAATGTCAGTTATTTAACTTCCTCTTGAATTCACTTGTCAATTGTCGCTAGAAAAACTAGATAAAAAAAGCAAGAATAACTGGGACAAACACTTGGTGTAAAAGCTGTGGTCCCATATGAAAAATTAGAATAACAAAACGTCATGACATAACACTGAACACTGACCCCTCTGCTAGGATTACCTTTACCCCAAACACAATTCTTAACAGTCACACAATCCAACAAACCTACACAGGTGACATCTTTAGGGGTTTTCAGTACTTTCAGAGTTTACTTTCAGAATTTTTGTCCGTATCTCGCGATCAGTGCGACCCATTTCGTATCTAGTCTTTTGCTGGTCACGCAGAACAAAAGAGGGGGATGGAATTTTGTCTCAGCGTATTTCGGTCCTTCAGTGTCGGCCCGATGATGTGCAGCATCATTCAAAGTGACATGTGTGGATGTGGATGCCAAACAAACATGACAGAAGGAGCTCCACATCAAACAATCGACCCCACCAGCCAAAGCCTCTCTCTAAAAGTAAATAAATAAATAAAAATTCTGAATATATATTTTTGTATTCATATTGTAATAAGGTGCAACAAAAATAGTTTTCAAATTAAAGTTTAAATCAAGATGGCCATTAAAAGCGGAACTTGCATAAACTTATATCGGCAAATGTTAAAATGCGAAATATATTGAAGGGATTTTTTTGGTGTGGCTTCACAAACCTGCAGCCTGTCGACGTGAACTTTGACCCCACCGATGCTGCCCTTCTTGAACGAGGCCAGCATGTCCAAAACCGGGTTGAAGCGGCTCCCTCTGGTGGGGCGAAGAGTTTACACGCTTTAGTTTTTCGGTTTCACACACCTATCTTTCATTCCAAACGCAATGTCTGGAAAACATGAATCTGTATATGACTGCTCTGGTTCAGCCAGCTGCCATCAACCGAATAGGCCATCTGATCAATTACATCCTGATGACTGTTGAGCTGGATCAATGGGAGCTGGCTGACTCATTTCAGATGCTGCGGCGTGGCTGTTTTAGAGTCTGTGGCACATTTAACATATGCCTCCCCGGGTAGCACTCAATATTTTTGTAATCAGCCCACCAGCTTTGCTACAGTGATACAAATGAGAAACATTATCACCCAATCAGCAGGCAAACATAGTAGAACCTTGCAGCCATAAACATAAACGGTACACAGAGAAGTGGAGAGATGAGGGAAGTAAGAGACAAATGTCGGATGAAAAGATTACATAAACCGACTCCCAAGACGATTATTGTAAATCACGAATTAAATAACAAAATAGACATAGTAAATAATGCTTAATGGAATGGAGAAAAAGAATGTATCAAGGGAAAGAGTACAAGAAAGAGCTTTTCTTTAGTGTGTTTATTACTTGATGTTATCCTCTCGGATGAGCACCAGAAAGAGAGGTCGTCCCTGCATCTTCCAGCACTGTTTGATGAACTGCAGGGCATTCTGCACACACACACACACACACACACACACACACGCAATGCTTAGCTTTTCAAGGACTTGCTAATGTCATTTTAGTAAACTAAGTCAGTGGCATTTCTCAATTCTGGCTGTCTCACATTAAGTTCACATTCAGTTTAAGAGTTATAAAAGCAAACAGTCAGCGAAGAGATTCAGGAACTTTTCTGAGAACGGTGTGTACCTGCATCCAAAAGCCTGTTAAAACCCGACCAGATTGAGGCAAAAAAATGAAAAATAAACTATCAAGAAACACAGTTAAAGATGAACTCCATTTTAGGGCACAGAGCTGTATAATGTACAATGCATGCAATTCCCAACACATTTGTTGAGAATATATATATATATATATATATCACTACAAGAGAGAAATAAAGACTATTGATAAGAAAAAAAACGTTATCAATTTTTTTTCTTGGCTCTGGCTCCAAAGGGTCAACACTAAATAGCAGGATTATGCACAGCAGAAAATTATTAACCAAATTATGGAATTTGCCCATATGAATATCTGTGAAACCCTAACCTTGATTTAATGTCGCTGTCGTTAAATCTAAAAAGCTCTGGAAACAAACAAGAAACAGATAAATGGGCATCTGTTACAGAAGTTCTAGACAGAAACGGAATGCAATCCTGACTTACCTTGATGTCATCTATCAGCAGCATAACGTCTTGGGACAGGTAGAAGTCACTCAGATCAAACACTATTGGGTAGCACACCACCGTCTTGCCCAAGATACGATAAATCTAGTGCGACACACACACACACACGCACAGAATTGCATCAGAAGACTGATAGCTCACAGGTAGCCACGAATACATTATTCTGGACGGCATATAAAACAAGCCATCCATCTTAAAACAGAGGGAGCACAAAGAAGTCACACTCCTCCCTCCCGACAACCTGCACATGTACACTTTTGGACATACACACTGCCGGTGGAAATGTCCCTTTTTCCGTGGGTTGTCACGGGGTCACACGCTGATGACGATAATGTCCTCTGGCAGTCTGCCATCTTCCCCCATAAATGTTCTATGATATTATTGTCTTAGCAGTGCGTAAGGGAGTCGTGATTCATTTGTTTTGGCCGTGCCTTTGTTGGATTCCACTTATTTGGTTGGGGTGTGACCTTGATTTGGGACAATGTGTGAAGAACACGATCAGCGTGAGGCCGGAACATCCGCGCGCGCGCGCGCGCGCGCACACACACACACACACACACACACACACACACTGCCAGAGTCTGACAGCAGGTAAGCGTAAGAAAAGTACAGCAAGTGCTGAGAGCAACCTACACCTGTTCAGCTTGAGATAAGGCAAACTGCAGGCATAAGGAGGAGGAAAACTCTATGCTTGAACTCTATGCTTTGTTTTTGAGATGCCGTCATATCTTCAGGGGGGGGGCTCTGGGAAATATATGTAAGTCAGTTTGTAGGGGCTGTTTTACTGCTGACCTATGACCCGTGCGGCAGAGCACAGGTATTGAGACCCAGGTGTCCGTGTGTGTGTGTGTGTGTGTGTCCGTGTGTGTGTGTGTGTGTGTGTGTGTGTGTGTGTGTGTGTGTGTGTGAATACCTTGCAGGTCCCGATGCAGCCGACCGGCCGATCTGGACGCCCACTCAACCCCAGCTTCTTGTTGATGGCTAGGAAACGGTACGCCTGCAGAAAGTAACACACATAAGCAAAAAAAAAAAAAAAGATCAGTAAACACATCTCAATCCTTATAGTTCTTTGCGACTCTGATTTGAGATTAAAAATATTCAAATTCATTCGAAGTGTCCTGCCGTGCATTTCCATGCAACATCGTTATGAAACAGCCCATTATCCGTCCTGTCCTACAGAGGCCTGTTGTGTTGTTACTGCTCGTGTGCAGAAAGATCGTCCATATGGCGGAAACCCTCAAGTGATATTAGCTCCGTGTAAATTTGAGATGCGGCGATAATAAAGGTCCCTGCGCTGGTATCCGTGGCGTGCTTAGTGGACACCAGCACACCCACGGGCATCACAGCTGCTCACACGGCTGTAACCGAGACGGGGCTCACAGGATGAACTCTAACTGAGTTGTCATTACAATTAATGACAGCGCGATTCAGTTTGGTTCAGTTTTTTTTATCACCGTGTCGCACATCGTGTATTTCCAGCCGACCAAAATCTACCTTTTAACTGTTTGCTGTTGTTTACGGAGCCCGTTCGCTGCCATATGCTGCGGCCCACCTGGTAAACTATCTGTTGTCACACATTGCCAACAGTGGGACTTTCGAATTACGCGTGAGTTTACAAATGCTGGGTTGATTTTTTGTTGTTTTTTTGTTTTTTTTAGTATCACCAGACAAATGTTGATTTTGGTGGCTGTGAAGTGAAAATCAAATTCATACTTCCTCTTTTTTCATTTCATTTTATCATAACAGTTAACTTGGGGATAAAGATGGATGGATGGATGGATGGATGGATAGATGGATGGATGGATAGATGGATAGATGGATAGATAGATAGATAGATATTTCCTGTTAAGGGTTCTCCCACTCTTCTGAAGAAGTTGGTTTCTCTTTACGAAGCACACTTTTTAAAAGGGAAAACTGTGTTTGATAAGGAAATGGAGACAACCTTTATAGTCAATTAATTGCTTTAGATTTGGCCAACGGAGATGGTGTCAATAGTGAACTTCACCACAGAAGCCTCTTGGAGGACGGATGTGCGGTGGCGGGTTGGGCTGAGAGAACAGGTGGGGCATGAGCATGCAACCTCAGGGGGTTCCAGTGCTGAGCTCCAAAGTGGATAACACATGCCTGCCAAACTGAGCTGTCTGAGGTCTGTTTGTGAGGGAGTGCCAGGAGTGTTTTGCTCGAGCCCAGAGAGCTCAGCATTCTCTGTCGTTCCAGTCAGGGAGAAAGTACGGGATGAGGAGCCGAGTACGAAAAGCAGGAGTAGCATCATTCGTTGAATTTATCTCTTCCCAAAATAAAGTACTCAGTGATTGATAGATTCCCCAAATTTTGGAAACACTGACAATTGTAAGAAGATATCTAATTATGTTAAAAGTCTCACTCTGAATGGATAAACATAATTCCAATAACTTCTCTTGCAGACGTGGCAAAAAACAACTGTAAAAACATATCAAGTTAGAGCTGCATTATCTTTTTTATTTTAATCCCAGTCATTCATTTTAAGTGAGGCCTGAATAAAACAACACCATGATGATGTCTTCACAGTGATTTTCAGATCAGAGACAAAACAACTTGGTAATTTCTCTTTTCAAACAGTGGAAAATGCTTTGATCATAGAGCTGCTGTATATGACTGAAAGTCTGGCATGAAAAGTATTCATCTAATTCATACAGCATCTATACGTGTATATTTGCTTACCCTGATTAAATACTTAAACTATATAGATCTTTACAATCAATGCCCTTAAAGGCTACTTATGCTTCAGTTAATTTTAGTTAAAGCATAGACATATACACTCAGCAGTTTTAAGTTTTATTCTCAAGATTAAATACTATCATATGTTCAAGTGTGTGGTCATTAAGAATCGTATTTACAAAAACCTGTACTCTTGGTATATGTCTGTATGCTTCAAGGTTTCATCTTGCTGTTAAAAAAAAAAAGCTGATTAGATTCTTTTTTTAAAGCATCGAAATCTTTTAAATAAAGTATATTTAAAAATCAATCTGAGATGGATGCTTTATGCTCGGGAACAGCATCTCACCTTCCACTGAATGAAATGCTCCAGCTATGCTTCTAAAGCCACAACTGATATAGATTGGCGGCGAGAGGGGGTTCTTTATTTCAGTCCTGGGAATAGGGGATTTCTGCCAGGTCCATGTGTAATTTGTTTCCAACTGTAATTCCACCTTCTCCGCCTGCACGGCGAAATACTACAGTTTAGTGGAGTCAGAAGTTTGCTTTGAAGGCTTAGAGGTGCACATATAGACTTCTGAGATTTGGAAAGTGGCTCAAATTTGATCTGTTTGCTATGACTTCATTTGACAGAAACGCCTCCTCTTTTGTCAAGAAACATGCAGTTTACTTAAATGTTTTTATCATCATTACTCAATGTGCGGCTGAATTTAATGAGCTACCTACTATTTTTGACTCAGTGTGAGAGCACTAAAAGCTGTTCCATCCTCATGTTTAAAACCATCTTAATCTGAATTCATACACATTTGTATGTTCTATCAAAAACTGCATAAATCAATTAACAGGCAAGAGGCACTGTGAAGGAAATGTGGCTTGCAAAGCCTCCCTGCTTCATCCATCACTCCGAATCAACCAACTGCAATACATAATATGAACCAAAAGGTGGTGCCCTGCTTCTCCCATGTGCATATTCCTTTAAAGAGCCACTACAACTAAATACTAGCAGCAAAACTGAGTTTTTATCTAACAAGATTGAAAGAATAAATAGCTTTATGAAAATAGATGATAGTAAATGTTATAAGACAGAGAATAATAAAACTAAATAGCTTTGCAAACCATTGCCATTAGGCTTAGAGAGGATGTGGAAGAAAAAGAGGCAGAGGGGAGGTTAGGAGAACCTCTGCATCCAACACTTCCTGTGTGTGGAATACCAATGAATGAGCACGCAAGCAGCCTATCAAAGCATCCTTTCATCCCCTCACATTTCCACTGACCAAAGCACAAACAGCAAGCCTGACAGGTAGGAAAGCGCGAGAGAAAGTCAGAGGTAAAAGCTGTATTTACACTTTTGCAGTGGAAACAGAGGGGAGGGGGGGATCAACTGTTGACAAAAGCTGTATTCTATTAGGGTGATTCTTCTCATATTCAGACATGTTTCCATGTGCAAATTTACAGAGGCAGGGGTTTGTGCCTTAAGAGTGTAAATGTTACTAATCAAATCTTAAAATGTTTATTTTCAATTCAAATAATCTTATCATATAAGCACTCACTGAAATCCAGAGGAACTGATATTAAACCAGTTCAGGACCAAGCCAAACTGATCCTGAGACCTCAACGGGGATCATGATAAATATTTATGCTTTGGCACAATGAAATCTAGTGAAATGCATCCTCTGCACAATAGATAAGTTCATCAACAAGAATGATTATGCTGACACATGGCATTTACTCACTTACTCTCTATAAAAAGGAAGAGAAACCTTTTTATTTTATTAAGACGGATATAATCTTGTGTTTTACTCACATTCCCTCCCAGATGGATTTGGTCATGCAACACATTAAAAAATGGCATACTGAACTTTTTTAGGTTGGACAGGGAATCTGCTAAGGTTATTTCACTTCTGTTCCTCCTACTTGCAGGCTGCAGAGGTTGATTATGGAAAGATGGTGAGAGCTGCAAGTTTAAAACTTGCAAAAACGACAATATGCAAATATGACAGCGCCGCACAACAAGGGACCCGAAGCCACGATTTCTTAAACTTTTACTTTGAATTGTGCTGCAATCTGCACAATCCCCCCTTTTAGTTTTTATGTCAAAGGTCACACCTGGGTATCATGTGACTTATAGAGCTTGCAAAATGCCTATCAGTGTGGCGTCCATATTGACAAAAAGAGACGGAGCAGCTAAAAGGACGGCTGTTTTGAAGCCAAACCACGAATTGGAGGGGGAAAAAAAAGAAAAAAGTCCCAGCTTTTATGCAAAATATCAGACCGGGGATGTAATTGCCACTCTACCGTCGCCGTTGCGACTGTTGTCACCGTAATCAAACGGCCGCTGGAAAGGAGGTGAGGTGAGCAAATGCAGCCTGCGGCAGGCGATGGTGGCGACTCCCGGATAAACAGAAGCTGTCGGAGAAGAAAAGGACTCGTCTGGGTTTGGGATCAAAAATGCAGCACGTCGCTCTGCTCTGGCTGACGGCCACACATCCATCTGAGGGGCAGGGGAGGGGGGGCCTGGGGGGATGAGTAACAGGTGACAGTTCAAAGGGCAAAATGGGGGGGGAAATATAGCTAGAAAAGTGATTTGGGTGGACACATCAGAGTAGGGGACAGATGGAACGCAGATCTGGTGAAAAGCGAGCAAAGCTCCGAGAGATGGCGAGACGAGGAAGAAGAGGGCTGCCGTGTAACAGACGTGTCGGGTGATAAACTGAAGTCGGGGGAGGGAGATGAGGATTCGAATGACAAATACGACTGAGGAGAGACGGACGACGCCGAGACGGAGGGCTTCAAACGAGAGGAACGCAGATGAGGGACAGCATCCACGGGCGAGAGCGGGGTTTTGAGCGACGGCTCCGACTGAAATGAAGGAGTAGTCGCCGGGGGGAGGCGGCGCCCGGTGTCACACACACACACGGCAGCAGCAAATGGTGCAATCTGCAACGGATGAAAGAAAAAGCCTGCAGATAGAATAAAAAAATGGCAACCCGTGCAGCGCTGGACACGGACGGGCTTCGTTTCCTTCTCATTACATCAGCACTGATGAGGCATTCCAAATTTCTCTTAATTGGCCCATTTGCATTACCAACAATCTACCACCTACTTTGTTCTGATTTCTAAATAAGCATTTCTTGAATCAGCTCCGTAAGCATTTGGACGAAGGACGGAATCTGGATCTTTTTAAGTCAGAATTTGTCACAAAAATAAGTTGAAATAAGTTTAAAACAAAACGGAGAGTGTTCTTTGAATTTCCTGATTTTTATCCAATCACAACTCCTTCATGTTCTATTCAGGATGGATTCAGGACTGATCTGTTTATGACCTCGACCGCGAGGTTTGGCACGGTGACGGCTCCATTTTTTATTTTTCCACTTTTATCAATCAATATGAGCAATGGCATTTTGGATAATCAGTCACTTCAACTTCTCTGCGGCGTGGCCGCTACTGATGGAACGATCAGGAAGCAGGTTTAACGAAGTGAAACTGTTGGCTTAACAAGCACACACCGACTTATGCAAGATCTATATGGATATGGATAAATAGCTGTCAGGTCGGCATTTCTCCAACTGTAAGACTGATTTGTTTACCTGCTACAGTATGGGTGAGGTTGCATCAACAATCCTCCCTATTGCAATTCCATCCAACCATTAACAGCGACAGTAATTAGTGTGGATTTGCTTTCAAGATAAACACAAGCTCTTAAATCTAGCCACAAATCAGTAAAGCTAATCATGACCGGAGAAATGCCTGCAATCAGTGTCTGATGTGACCATTGGTGAAAATCTATCTTAGTAGTGATTTTCCAATTGTGGATGAACTGCAATGTCTATCAAGTTGTGGATGAATGGGTGAGAGATGATACACTGGCATGGTGGAACACGCAAAAATATAGAGAGATGATATAGGTGAAAATGTAATTCTACTTTTAGTGAAAACCAAATATAAGGGTTCACTCTAAGCTCAGCGGGTTTGCTTCAGGTTCACACTGTTCCTTATTCACTGTAGGCTGAAGAAAGAACATAATGTAATTCACAATACAATGCTTCAGTTAAGGCTATAACGGATATTTGGTCCAAGTTACCTTTGCGTATGAAGGTAATGAGCTCCTAAAAAAAATCTGAAAGCCAGGGGTTGGTGGTGTTGCTTTACAAGGTAGTATTCTCATCTAAAAACACGGTCTTACTTATTATGCTTAAGCTGGAAAAAGAAAAAAAGTGTGGATCTTTGTTGACATCTTGAAACCGAAACCTTGTGGTTGCACAGTAGAATCTGGCTGTTACCTTAACCAGTTCCTTCTGAGGCCAGATCTGGATGGGTTCAACCTGCTGAGGTGTCTGCGTCTGAATTCCATAGGTGTTCAAAAATACTTGAAGTCTGTCAAGACACAAAAAGACAAGCAACATAGAACATTAATGAGATTACAAGCTTTTCAAACATCTAATTGACATTTAATTAAACTTGTGGTAATATATGCAACATAATAGATAGTACAATTTTTTTTATTTATTTATGCTGACACATTCAATGGCATAATACCTTTGCCCTGTCAGAAGTTTAAATGTTGTGGACTAATGCCTAATTATTTAGTTTTCTATGCTAATGCAACGCAAGTGATCTCTGATAATTGGTCGCAGATCCTGTGATTATGTTTTTTTGTTTTTCATCTTAGCTAAAATCAGCTTATCTAACGAATGACCAAATTTGCTGAAATTGACAGATATAGACCATTTGCCAAGTTGAATTCTGTCCTATGTGTAGCTTTTCCTGAAGTAGAATGATTTCTTCCAATCACAGCCTTTTTTAGACCTTTTACCAATTGAAAGTTCTTTCCAGAGCTCGTTTCCAAATAAGTTCCTCTGCAGTTCTTCTTTTCCGGAAGAAGTCCTTTTAGACTTTGGCCAAAAGATACCATATATCTAAAAATAAAAAATATCTGACCTAAAATTAAATAAGGGCGTTTTCATTGCCTTTATCTAATTTTACAAGTACTTCTGCACATAACCTTTTCTTAACATGCACTATTTGAATATGAATCTAATATCGATGTTTCAATCATGTTAGAAAAGTCAAAACGTTTCTACACGGCCATCATTCAAATCCAGTGTTGGTTTGAGAGGAGCCCGCTGATGAGTGATGATCCCGAATCCTAATAGAGACCACATCAGCGGCATGAATTGTCGCAAGAAGTTGACAAGCTTCACACAGTCCTGTAACTTAGACTTAGACAGTAGACTTAGACAGTACTTTATTGACGTTTAAGACAAATTATCACGCGTCAAAGTGCGACGCATATAGACGTACACAAGCTCACACTGTATAGAGCGACAGGTGGTGGCAAAGTTCAGGCCGGACTCGCCACCGTTACCGAGCTGAGTAAGACAGACGAGCAGAAAATAACCTCGTTTTATGACGCGCAACACACAAAGACACAAACAAATGCGTGTGAGTGTGTGTGTGTGTATGGATGTAAACATTACCTCTGACTCTCAGCTATCAGGGACACGTGAATAACAACATCATTCTCTATTGGGCCCTGTGGAAGAGACAGAAAACAACAGCATTAGTGATTTTCCTACAAACCCGTTGGAGCAGCTGTGGTCTAACGTACACAGGGAGTGTGTGTTTAATCAAAACATGTGAATTATGCTCGTGTAGAGTTGCGTTTTCACTTCTGCATTTCTATAAGTGTCATACTTGGTTTTTAACATCTTTCCACACAACCCAGATAACCAACATGTTGCACAGAAAGTGACCAAAAACGGCGCTTATGATTTGTAAATATCATAAATTGCAATCATTTACTCGCAATGGAATGAAAAAAACAAATCAGTGAAATACAGAATCTTGAATTTGATTGCGGCCAAAAAAAACAGGTCTGGAAGTGTGGTATGTGACACCCCAGGTGGTCCCTTGCATCCTCGGAGCAGGAAGATGCTGCAATCTTTATTTTCAGAAAGATTTTTACACTCCTGTTTCCCCAACGCTGTTATGTTTTCGGAGCTGAAGCCCATTTTCCCCGACTTTCCCCTCAAGTGGCAGAAAACCGAACAAGAACTGAACGCGTTCAGCATTAAATCAAATAAACCGAATTGAGTGTGTTCGTAATTCAGAATGAGAAAGAGCGAGAGAGAGAGATAAAGAATGAACCCCGAGCACACTTTAAAATTCAGCTCAATCCCTTAAATAACAATGGGCTGTGTTATTGCTCCCTCTCCCCACATCACAGTCTCACTAACAACGTTTGAAATGAAAATAAACCCCAAATTACCTATGAAGGTTAAGGAGAGATGTGGAAGTGCTTGGCAGCAGGAAGGGAGAAGTGAATTAGCAAGGACGACGGAGATGTAAAGTGAAGGTGGGAGCAACGATTGGAGAGACAACAAAAGAAATCCTCCAGCCACTAAATATGTGAGATGGAATCACAATAAAAAGGAAGACACTATAGATCACTCAGGACAAACACCACCCGTCTAAGTAATAGTTTCTACTCACGAGCAGCAATAGACTCTGGCCCATTTAAGTTTGGCACATTATAATGTGCACAGACTGCACTTTAGTGTGATTTCAATGTTGATTCCTAACTCTACCTCGCAGTGTGCACCGTGAACCTAAATATATAGTGTATACATAGGATCTAAGTTCCAATTAGAACAAGTGGAAACAATATATAATATATAACATAGATTTTATAAACAAGATAAAGTATTACAATGTTCTCTCAACAGTAAATTTAACATTATATGCTATACTACATGGCCATCTAGGATTTTTCCAGCATTGTTTATCTATCTAAACCAGGTGATATTTTGTGTGTGTGTGTATTAATTAAAATTAGGGACAGAGCTTACAGTAACTGATGGTTAAATAACATAATAGGTAAAGCAAAAGTAAAGTGACTTCTAACTTTGTGTGATCGCACCACATTTAGGGCTTTTTGATTCAAAAGATGCTATTCTGCCTGGCCTCAGTGAATGGATGGATGGACGGACGGATGGATGGACGGTGGGGATCAAACAACACAAAACTGCCTATCCTTGAACTGAAAAACCTTGTAAAAACCTTGTTTCCCTCTGATAATGAAATTTTCATTTCTGAGTTTAATGAGTTTTTCCACAAAGATTTTCATTTGATAGTAATGGAGTCTGCAGCACATTTATAGCTACAAGGTCTCTCTGATTACAAACAATCTTCATGTATATCATAAACGGCTTCGACTACTCCTTGACTTTTGTCAAATCCGTGTATTAGTTGTTAACTAGCCATATGACAACATGGCTTTACAAGAAGTACACAAAAAAGCAATAAAAGAGAAATGGGACTAAAAGATACTTATATACACAAATCCAAACACAAAAGACCAAAGCAAGAAAAATGCATAATTGATCTTATCTGGTGAGTGAATGAAGAGAAAGTGAAGTAAAAAAAAAAGAAAAAAAAAAGAAAAGGCATTATTTTAAAAGATTTCCCTGCAGTTTTCAGAGGACGTTTTTGAAAGCACAGACGAGGGAAATAACTTTGTCTTCCAGAGAAGACCTTTTAAACAGACAAAGAACACTGTAAAGATGGAGTGATTGCTGACAGACGCAGCTTGAACATCTGACATTTTCCCTTTAAGAAATACCGGAAGGCAATTATGTCCTGTCTTTTTGTCAAATGAAAGGTGCGATTCCAAAAGCTTCTGGAAATTGATCACGTGCCTCCACATGAGTGTGAGAGTATTTCTTACAGAATGTTTTCCTCATTACTTTTATCCATCACACACTGATGTTTCTGAATTCATTGCTTCCTGGCATGTTGTTAAATTTTCATATGTGTCCTCCTGTGTCCCTCAGAGCCTTTCATCTTTTTGTTGTTTGTGCATGTGTGTGGGTGTGTAGAAATGAAATGTAAGCATAGCTAATAATCATTGCATAGACTATTCAGGAGCATTTAGGGGATATGTAGGAGCTGGTGACTCACAGGAGATGCAGCCTTTAATCTTCTCATTGTGAAGATGGACACCCACGCAAACACACACAATACACCAATACAAACATGCATACATATAGAACATGGCAACGAAAACACTCATGCTGGGAAGCACATATGCTCAGAATCTGTGGTGGGGCAAAGAACACAGGAGCAACACACACAAGACGTCATACATCATGAGTTTTAGAAAGAAAAAAAAGCTGGGGCGCCATTTTGTTCAGCCGATTGAAGAACCAACAACCTTGTTTTAAACAAGTTCAGCTTCATTTGAGAGAGAGGACAGACAATATAAAGACTAAGTAGAAGGGAAAGTGTTTGGGCAAACTACGTTCCCGATAGAGAGGCATAAAACTCTTATCTGTCCTAGTCTCTGTGAAAACAGAGGTTTTGGTTGAGAAAAAAATAAAGTCTACCACCAAAAAAGAAATGCCACGCTCTAATATGTCTAATATGTTGTAAGATTCATGTCCATCAAGTGTTGCGTTCATTGTTTGTCTTGTGTCGATGGAGGAAAAGTGCGACCCCGATGCAAAACCATGAACATACTTTGACAATCTGATCCTGACCATTCTAGATATTGTCGTCGGAATTGGAATCTGTCAATCGTAATCGGCGGACTGCATTCTTTGGGGGTAATAAAGCTGTAGAACCTGGCCCTGACCAACTGCAGCCACCCCAGATTAGAGCACTGCCCCTACAGTAGGCACTAGGAATGATGGGTAATCACTTCATCTGCCTCTCTGATGCACCAATATCTCTAGAACAATATGGACTCATCAGACTCATCAATCACATGACCTTCTTTAATTGCTACGCTCCAATCTCCATGCTCCCTGGAAAATTGAAGTCTTTTTCTCCAGTTAGCTTCACTGATTAGTGGCTTTCTTATGGCTACACAGCTGCTCAGTCCCAATCCCTTGAGTTTCCTTCCCGTGTGGGAATGCTCTTACTTTAACTATTAAACACAGGACTGAGCTCTGGTTGTTTCTTTTTCCCTTCGGTTTCACCAAACGTCCAATCCTGATCATTCAGGATTTCTTTTCCCCCTGACATTTCTTCCTTGAAAAACAATGGCTCTCCACTTCCCTTTTAATAATGCATCGTACAGTTCCCTAAAGCTGTTCTAGGAATTTCTGCTATCTCCTTTGTTGTGTTCTATGTTTCATGCATGCTAATGAGTAGACTCTTCCTAAACAGAAGTGGTTGTGGGGAAAAAAAAACAAAAAACGTGTATGTGTCTTTCCACATGATTGTTTAAGAGATTAGAAGCTACTTATCGCATCAGTTGGGGTTAAATAACCTGTTTTCATCTGAAAGATAATCCATTCAGTAATTATCCAACAGGAGACTATTTGCTTTATTAAATCCTGGCGACTTTCGTCTTCTGGCCAGAAGGTACATGATGGAAACACAGGGAGGATGCAGTCTGTCTCACTCTCTCTCCTCACGGTGCAGCCAGAGAGAGGAGGTGAGGGATTCATAGTGTGAACCAACATCGATATGGGAATTAAGTGGAAAAAACAATTTTTTTTAAACTCAACTCTTCTTGTGTACAGTCTACACACGTTGGCAGCAGGTGTCTTTTTTTTTTAAAGCAAAATGTCTTGAAATCTTGGGCTTTCCCACAAGCTGCATGGTGCACACATTAAAAGTGCAAGACCACATGATTTTTTTAAATCTAAGCCTTTCTAATAATGGATTAGGCAAGGCCAATCCATTTGGAGAGCACAATTCTGACACAGGGCAGTTAGAAGAGCTTTGCATCGTAAAATCACAAAAAGGCAAATAAAAACATTAAACCATACCAAATAGAGTACAGACAAAATACCTTCACTTTCTCTTTGCTTCTGTGGTCCACAGACAAAGACTAACTATGTGTGCACAGACTTTGTATGGTATGGAGCCCATTTTTTCACCTCCGTTTAGCTTCAGTGTGCGTAAAAAATGTTAAACTAAGAATTTAGGGCTGCGAATAGTTTACTCTAGCTAAAGCAAAAAGAAGCTGTCAGTTGAAACGGGACGGTCACTGCTGTCTGGTTTGAGCTGGTTTCAGCTGTCCCTTTTTAAATCACATCAACCACGGCCACACATTTTAAAAAGGCAAAATGATCATTATGTGCATAGCAGCTGCACCGCAGTAAACAATTCATCAATGCCCTGGAAGTGTGCAAATCTTGTAACTGCTCTGAAGCCTGGGTAATGATAAGCTTTCAGATGTATGGACGACTATTACATTGGGGAAGAAAAAAAAAACAGCAATCCTATACGAGTAAAACTGGCACGTAGACCTATATTGCATTGTAAAAAAAACTCATTCCAGCTCTAACCGTGACCATTCCCCAGACCCTAACCAAGTCAACCAATTTCATCATGACGTGTTGTCGTGACACGTAACCATGGAAACCTTTGAAACGGCATCTATGTCAGCGATGGTAGCTTTGCACAAAAGACTGTAATCCATTTAGAATTAGAATGGCTCTCTAAATGCTTTGAAGTACATCTTTTGTCTAAGCTTAACTAGAATGTGACATAACGTACTTGTTTTAGCTAAGTAGAATGTAGCTGCTCCCACCGACCACCTCTCCTTCTTCCTTACGCGTCTTATCAAACTACAGGCTTGGCACTGGAATGTGCTTTGGAGTTGAGACACTTGTATGAGACGTATTTCACTCATGCTGCATGTATGGGCGGCACTTTGTGAGACAGAATCATGAGTTACATTTAGGAGGGCCAAAAAGACAAATTACATCACAGTTTCAGGTCGAGGAAGACTAATAATAGTAATAAGTTGCAATCTGCCGCATCTAAGAATTTGTAGTGTGGCAACTAAAAAAATGAAATGAACAGAGTGAAAAAATTCTGATCATTTAGAAAAACATGAATATTCTGGGCTATTGATTGAAATGTTTCAGAAGGGGGACATTTCATAGTGATCCCACACACCCGACAGATGTTAAACACATGTCTGTGGGTCAGGATGCTGAACATTCAATTTCATTCTCATTTCTTGACTCTTCAAATCGGTTTGACCATAAGCAGAGACCTCACTGAAGACACAAAAGTCTCGGCCTTAAGTTTAGAATTGTGGTTATGGAGAAGTGTAGTGTCAGAAAGGGGGAATGGAAAACAAACTCATACCACTGACCATTAACTGCTGATTTTCTCTCACCTGAATAATATTAAAATTAAAATAAAAACAGCAAAGTATTAATATCAACTTGGTACTCCTTGTAGGAAGAGAGAGGCAAATACTCATAGTAAGAATTGGCAAGTGGAGTCCAGCAGCTAGACAATAACTTAAACTGAAGTCTTGCCAAAAGCTTTTAAAAAAAAAGGATCTTTGGTTCCTTCTGGGCCCATTTGGAGCGCCCAGCTGCTTTTTATTCTGGCTGTAGTAGCATTTATCAAAAGAAAACTTAATCAACAGTTTAAGGGGGGGGGGAAAGATGAATTAATACCCCATACAAAAGTATTTAACCGCGCATATAAAATCTTCAAAAAGCTTTTTCGGGAAATCTATCTCCTGCAGGCGCATAATGCCCACAGTGTCAGCAAAAAGATTCTTATCTCCAAACAGAAAACAAAAACTCAGAACTCTGGGCCAAAGTGTCTCTGAATCGCTAAATTACTTCTAGCCTTTCGGCAATATAATATAACATCATATAAGAAAAAAGTGGCAGATCAGGGAAAAAAGACAAAAATCTCTGAATTGGCAACAGGGCAGATGAAGGTCTGAGGCTATGGAAAAGTTACAGATTGTAGCACTGCCACAGATTACAGAAAAATAAAGCAGTTAGGCTTTTAGGTTCAACAAAAAAACAACATGACACCATGATCCCCCGTGAAGGAGAGAACAAGAGGAAGTAAATAAAAGCCATATTGAAATGGGACATGCTGTTAAGCGGAGCCACAACACATCAGCGGGTCACCTGCTGGACAGCCTGGCGGTCAGTTTCCAGCCGGCCGGACGCTGCCCTTCAGAGATACGGCCGCTCTAAACATGACAAAGTGAAAATCCATTTGCCGAAGAACGCTGCTAAGATTCCCCGCAGCACTGAAATGAATTTCTGCTCCGCTTCATTTGACTTTTTCGCCCAAAAATTAAAAGCACTGAGTTGTGACACAAGATGAAAAAGCACATCAGAGATCCATCCCCAGCCTTCCCTTTTCTTCTCATTCTCCCATTCATTATACGACGTCGCGTTGCTCTTCTTTTTCTCGTTTCTCTTTTCCAATCCTTTCCACTTCATTGCTCTATAGTTTTCTTGCCTTCTTTCTCCCCTTTTCAAGTCTTCTTCTAATTACCGTCCTTGAATTTTCACACCCATCTTTAGTTTTTAACCATTCTCCGAGTTTTTCCCCTCTTCCTTCCTTCAGCCCATCTCTACATTTATTTACCCTCATTTTTCTCCGTCTCACCTATGATAAACATCAGAATCTGAGTCTAAACTTCCTGTCAAAAACCCAAATTGCACAATCACAATCAGAGCAGACTCGGGATGTAAATGGCGAGAGACAGAAGCCCGGCTGTAGTTCCGGACATCATGCAGCTGAACTGAAAGCATCACGCAGAGACCTCGAGAGTTTTCCTCCTACTTTCCTACTTAGAGAGATTAATTACCTGGTGTAGGTGTTTGTTTGTTTTTTTAATAGAAAACTGCACTCAAATCGTGGGAAAGCTTGTTCGGTTTGACGTTTTGAAAAAAAGTGGACGGATATGGAGGGATATTAGATGGCTATTTTCTTTTCATAGTTCAATAATCATCTGCTAAACCGGATGAGATTGCGCAATGCTGAAAGACACTGAAAGACAGCAGGAGGGGGGCGGCCTTAGGTGAGCATCCCATCACAAAGGGACGAGGCATTCAAAGACATTCAGTTAAAAAGGAAGCAGGGGGGGATTTCTTCACCGACTGAAAAAAAAAAGGTAAAGATTTTTTTTTAATGTAACATAATCCCCTTCTTTTCAAGCCCCCGCACAGATGAATGGCTCCGGGCTCAGCATCATCCTCAGAGAGGCGGTCGCCTTGCAGCTCAGAGATTCATATTTTGATGAGAGTATTTCAAAGTGTCAGGGTTTTTTTTTTGTGAAAAACGCATTGGGAAAGGTAACAAAAACAAACAAAAAAAAGCATGAAAGAAATGCTAAGTCATTTTTAAATCTGAGCTACAGAACCAGAAAATGTCTTTCTGTGTCCAATTTATTGTTGGATTTTTTTTATTTTTTTTTACAAAAAGGTCATCTGGTGGTTGGTTTGAGGGGTTTCTCCAGCTTTAAGGCACACACATTTTAAAGTCTGACAACGTGGCAGAAAAAGAAACCAATACACCCAAGGATGGAGAGACAGAGGGGGAAAAAAAAAAAAGAGTGAGGGGGACAGCCAGTGAGGAGGGGTCGGGGGGGTGGAATCACCTCCATAGAGGAGAACCAAGTAAAGAATTGGATTGCATGCTGCTAGCCGGTGTAATTGCAAAGGCGCCCTGACGGAGAAAGCAATACATTGTTCCTCAGACTGAGCTCAGAAATATTATCCCCTGCTAGTGAATCTTTATGAGGAAGGAAAAAAAAAAAAAAAGAAAAATCAATTGATATTAAAGGCAAGCAACGGTGTGAGCTACAGGAGTCTGAGCTTGTCAGAGCCGCTCTGTTTGATACCACGCCTGGAGAGCCGGGGAGGCTGGGGGAAGATAAGTGGCCTGATTACTTCTGTCTGTGTGTGCAGGGGAGCATAATGATATGAGCGCCGCAGCGAAAAATAAATATACATGGAGCTCAAACGCCTGATGGTGACAGGTTGTCACATAGAGTCGTGCCCGTCATGTTGTTTTTTTTCCTTTTCTTTCGTGTGTAAATGTAAATTCGGAATAAAGGCCGCCCCCCCAAAAAAAGAAAAAGTTGCAATCTTTCTCCGTGCAAGTCGTTTCCTTTAAACGACACACCGAAGCATGCCAGCAAATGGAGAGACTCGAGCCTAGTCTGATCTGCCAGCATGTATTATTCTGAATGAGCGCCGATGCACGCGTACTGCTTGACAATGACCCTGGAAAAAAAAAAAAAAAGAGGTAAGGTCTTAGTTCCTGTGCCAAGCTACGCTCCTGTCGCAGCGAAATCAGCACACATGGATAATTCTGAAGTTTGGGAGCAGATGGGCATTACAGTTTGGACTGCGTTCCCTCTTTTTTTTTACCTCTGATAAAAATATAAAACTAGAAAACACTTCGTCCAGCTCTGCTTGCTGCCAGCTGAGCAGTTACAAAACTGTCCCGACGCTTCCCCTTTGGGTGTGTGCGGGAAACCAAGGTGAACTCCCACACATTTGTAACAGCTGAAAAACCTCAAGGCGAGCCCAGCTGTTGGTACACCGGGGGGACGTGTCAGAGATTCTGAAAAGCAAAGCTTGAAGTGCCAAGGCTTTCTACGGGAGCCGCAATCTGTGGTCTGCGAGCCTCAATATGCTCGCACGTAATGACACTGGTACAGATGAAAGGAACAGCCATCTCTGTGAACCTTCTGTCGGCCCAACAGTACTTTGTGATATCGATGTGACCAATATGAGCCTTGACTGATGCTGTCTTTCAAATGAGGTTTTTCTATGTAAAAAATCAGTGTCCTCTCGGGACGCACATCTAGAGCTAACCTATCTGTAAGGATAAAGGACACTTTAACAGCTTATTAAATACATTTCTTAAGCAAAAGAGGACTTGGTGACACCCGCTGTGCGTAAACTCAACATATCCTAACGCTTAAACTTGTAAACAGCAGTTAAGCTTACAGGTTTTGGCTTCATATCCACACTGAATATCTCTATGTTGTTCCTTCACACTCGGGATCAAATGATAGGCATTCTTTGGATAAATAAAAAATATCATATTACTGTGTGTGCAAAACAACAATCTCCCTGTTGTTTGTCTTGCTGGACCACTGGAGCTATCTGGGGAGCGTTCTCTCCCTCCCACACGCCAGTGAGCAGACTGTCATCAGTGGGAATTTCTAGACAGCAAATTACTATGTTTATTCAGTGATTTATCTTGTTTCCTACCGTGCACTTACCCCTCTGCTAAGTCGAGAACGGTTATTTTAGCCCTCTTTTTCTGTTTTCAGCCTTATAGATCAGAGAACCAAAACCTAACTTTGTTTGACTGGTGTCAGACTTCTGAATTCATTTTCAAATGTGAAAAAGATAAGTCACAGACGATGCTTTGCGAATTCACCTGCTGGAGTCCGAAAACTTCTTCCGAGACTACCAACGCCTCATCGACATCAGCCACAACACGGCTAAAACGAGACGCAGCCATTGTCTGTAAACAGTTGCCCGCCAAGGCAAGTTGGACAGAGAAATCCCAACTACAGATTTCAGACAAAGTCGGAGGACTTTTAGGACTCTGGAACGGTGTCACGACACATATTTAGAGAGCCGGTCAGACTAATGGTCTGAGGCCACGCATGCCATCAGGAGAGAGGGGCTGGAGACCAACTGATGGAGTATTCACGGATGAACAGCGAGGTCAAATGCTGTATCATGGTAACTTTCTGGTGGAATACAATGTGCTTTAATGCTTTGGTAAAAATATCTTTAGATTCCTTTATGCATACATGTAAAACAGTTAGTTTGTCAATCCTCCAAAACCACATTAGCATCTAAAGAGGTATAGACATGTTCTCCATCTGAAATCCTAAAAATACTTTAAAACCACACATTAGCAGATTGTCATTAACATGAGTAGTCAGGTTAGTCCGTTTTTTATTTTCTTTTTAAAAAAACATGTAATAAGTATTTGGTTTAAAACCTCTACACTGCACAAGATCCACGCTCTGATAGGGTCAGTCACCACATGGGTCATCACCTGAGCTGAACAGTAACATAACCATTATACTGCAGCTGCATAGACCAGAAAGCCCCCATTAGAGACTGGACTTTCCTTTCGCATTGGATGCAAATCCTTTAAATATGCTCAGATACATGCAGAGTCAGACTGTGTCAAGATACAATTCCCCCAATTTTACCTGTCCGTTGCCATAATACCAGTTCACAGCCCCTATACATTTTTAAGCCCAAATGAATAAATCATATTGTTTTTTTGTTTGTTTTTTTGCTAGCTGTCCTAAATCTTAGGGTCAGTGGGAGGTGGGCAGATGCTACCTTTGACAGCATGTTCGAATCCCACTATCACCAAATGGTCTGACCCCAGTACCAAGAGATGTTGCTATAGTGTTATGTTAAAGAAATGTAAGAGCCTCTAACCCAGATTTATTACACCAACGGCACAACAGTGCAATGTGTTTGTCTTAAACAGGAAGATAGCGTACAACAGAGCTAAGCAATATTTCTGGGACTGAGCATGACACAAAGAAAAAGCCAATCTCATATCTAGAAATTTAAAACTGGACAAGGTATAAACTAAAAAAAGCTAAATGAAGCGCATACAAGTTGAATGTGCTTGTGTTTGTGCGGTGATTCAGCAGAGGATGCATTATCGGGGCTTGGGCCACGTCCCCGGTGTTAATGCATGCCGGTGTTTTGTGTGGGAGTGATGTCCATTTCCATGTCGGTTAAGGTCAGCAGTCATCCCTGTGGGGCTTTAACTGTCACAGGCCACTGGCCTCCATATTTTCTACACACCACTGGGCCATTTGGCAAACAGCGGGGCTTAGCAAAAAGTCCATCTGTGTGCCTGTGCACGAGTGAGGCTAAGGATACTAGAAATAAATAAATAAATAAATAAATAAACGGGAAACAATTTGAGCATGCTGGCTCGAAAAAAAATGTGTTATTCAGTTTGTGGGGGCGTGCACTTTAATATCCATCTGTTTTATGCTGCTCAAGGTGACACTTTGCTGCTTAGGAAGGGACAATCCGGATGGTTCAGCGCTGCCCTATGGCTGGATCTGCGATCCGTCTGAAACCTAAGTGGTACATTTGACTTCATCCAGAAGAGACATATTAATGCGATTTCGTCCAAAGCCACTTAAAGCTCAAATGTACCATAACGAGATGTAGTGAGATGATAGCACTGGCCTAGTTCATTTACCAGTACAGAATATTACTATTTCTTCATCAGTCTGATCAGACTAAATGTATAACACGGTTCTTAAATATTGTCCATGTCCATGTTTTGGGAAGATTCACCGCTCGATAAGATTTGTTGCCATTTATCTTCAGGACTTCAGCACTTTTGGTTCTTGTTTACAATTTAAAAAATTAATATGGAAAATAACAGCACATATATCCACTCCTGCTTTCAGGGAGAGTAAATTTGTTGTTGGCCAATTAAATTAACTTGCCAATTAAATTAAATTAACTTGCACTCTAGACAGATATAATGACGATGACTTTTTAGGACATTGGCATCTTTCAATGACGGCAAAACCAAGACACTAAGAAGGAGAATCAGAGTCATTCGTTTGGAAAGAGATCTGAAAGAAAGGAAACTGCTCTGCACCCATGAATTTAAATAAAACTTCTTTCCACCTTTACTTTAACATTAAACGCTTTTCTTCTGAACAGGTGAGCACATTCTTTACTCATAGACATCAGTTGGGGATAAAGTTACAAACCTGTTTCTGAGTGTGCGCATTGCTTTTCCAGGTCCTTTTTAACCACTGCAAATTTTGGAAAGAGACTAGCTTTTTCATTATTGTAATCCTTCCCGGCCTAATGATCACCAGAGGGCTACAGTTCTCTTGAGGTTCTTTGCAGGTGAGGTGGAAGTGACCTGGAGTTAACTGGGGTTATGAAAGGCCTCAATGCGTTTTAAAGATGTTGGCAAGTTCTTACCTGAAACCTGCTAAATGCTGTATAAAGCTGCTCAGCAGTCAACAGTTTGATCAACAGTGAAGCAGTGAGGCAGATTCTGGGTTCTGTTGTAATGTTCCACTGATGGATCCTATTATTTTTTTCAAAGACTTAAAAAAAGAGATATACAGAGACAGATTCACTCCATCTCCCCCCTCATACATGCTCCAGCCTCCATCGTTCCTCCTACACAAATCCCGACAGTAAAATGGCATGTTTGTTCCTGTAATGTCCAATTAACGTCCTCTCTGGAACCACACTTTATCTCTGATTAATGGCTGATGGCTCCCGTACAACAAACAAATTGTGGCCTGGATCTCGCACAGAGTGTAGAATGAGTGGATGCGTGTTTTTGTGATCGACTGCAAGCGTGTCATGAAGTCAGTTACAGCTGCTACGACCGCTCTACCTCACATGAACTGTCGCTTTCTTTGTTTTGATACCAACTTAATGCCAAAGAGTTTTTCCTTTGATGTATTTTTTCCCATACAAATACACACACTACACATACACACTACACATATGAATATTTAGGGGGTTTTTTTGCATACACATTTTTGTAAACAAAATTCGCAGGGGCATGCGGAGCAAACCATAGTGGGTTTTAAAAAAGCGAATCTGAAAAATGCAAACTGACACTGTGAGCATGCCTGAAAACCTGAGCACATTAAGGGAACCAGATTAAAAGCAAGGGTGTGACATTGGAGAAATAGGCAACTAATTCACTTTTACAGCCATTCATGACTTCTCAGATCCCTCCAATTGCGATGCCTGCTGTGTATTATTGCATGTTTGTCAGTGGGATGCCACGCCACGCTCCTTGGGGGGCGCGTTTCATCTGACTCACCCTCGCAGCCCTGGGAGCACCGGGTGTCTCTCGCAGAAAAAAAAAAAAAAACCCTCATAGTCTGTTGCTACACTTCTGCAGCTGATAAATATCAAAGAAAGCTGCCCGTATCCCAAAAGTCAAGCTTAGAAATAATCCATTTCGACCTATCATTTTCACACAGAGGGGGTTTTTGAGCACTGTAATAATACATGACTACTGACTCTTCGCAATTTAGCTTGTGGCTTCTGTAAATATTAAAAATGTTTGGCTTTGTTTTACTTTGTTAAACAAGCTGGAAGTTCAGTGCGGCAGGAAAAGGTTCCTCTAGATCATTAATGCATTACATTTGCAAACGTAACCCCTTTGCACACTAATTTGCACCTTCTAGCTGTTCATATGCTTTAAGATCGAGAAAAACTCTGCCTCTCCTCTTTCTGAGAACCACAGGATGCAGCTTTAATGCATCAGGCCTTACCAAGGTAAGATATGAGATCACCTGCAGTATCATCATTTCTAAATTTAGAAACATATCTGAAAAAAATAATAATCTATACTAGTCAAGCAAACGCAGTGCATAGTTCTTATGTCTATGCAGCAGGGTATTCAGTGGCGGGGGGGGTATTGGGAACTGAATGTACGAATACAATTTTTAAAAATGTGACAATAGAACTCAGAACTGGAAGCTTCTGATTTCATAGCGATATGCAAAACAAAGACAATTTTACTTTAAATTCAAAGCAGACAATGGCTAAAAAGCTCATTGTGTTTCAGAACATATGTGGGTTTTATGTTACAATAAATTAAAAAAGAAAAAATCATTGAAACAAAAACTGCCATGTTGCTCCCCATGATCAATCCTGAAAAGACAACTTGTACTGATATCCTAAAATGTCGAGTTTACGTGAAACAAAGGCACCAAGGATTTGAAAAAAAAAAAAAAGCATCCGTGTCGATTAAGAATAACATATAACTGAACACTCTTTTATTGACTGCAATGCTTCTTAAATTAAAGACCTGAGAAGAGCATTTGTCTGTCTTATTGCCGTTCAATAGCTTTGCGGGGACACAGATCCACCAAAGCTCACAAAGTCTTGATCAGCAGTGTGTCAGACCTCTGCAAAGACAGGTCTCACTGACTTATGAATCATTCAAAGAATCTTTGCGGAAAATGTAGATGTAGTCCATAAAGACGAACAAAACAAGTAAAAAAAACATCCATAATTTGGCAACATTAATACAAAAAATCTGTTGCTGGGATGGACAGCATCTTTTTTGTCCTCAATTTGGAAAAAAAACTAAACAAAAACCGGTTGTAATTTAGAATAAGGGAAATATAGGTTGTGATTTGTATTCATGGAAAAACTAAAGATATCAGAAGTTTATCGTAGATTTCAACCTGTTACGGTTTCAAAATATGTGAAAACGAGGTGGCAAAGTGTTGTGATGTAAAAAATTTAAATCAGGCATCAAAATCATAGTAACTTCACGAGTACATATGGGATATAGTAAGGAGAGGGGACTTTATTTTAAATCTACTAAAAGTCCAGAGCTGATTTCACATAATGCAGCAAGAACCAAATGAAAAAAAAAAGAGCACAGCACTTCATGTTATTCATACCAAGTGGGATGACTCGAAGCAGGGAGTTACAGGCGGTAGCGAAACATTTGGATAGATCTGAATAATGAATGCAACACAAACAAGAAGACACTCGTATGCAAGCACGCCTGCAGACAGCCGAAACCACCAAGCCTCCACGCAGACGCTGATGCGGGGAGATAGATGCATGCATGTAGAACGCGCTTGCTATTCTTTTCGGTTCGCGTCAGGGCGGGCCAATTACACGTCCACGACGGGGAGGACTCCTACGAGTAAAAATCAGGTACTAACTGCATGTGAAGGCTCAGCGTGCCCATGTGCCTTTTCCTCCCCGCAGACCAAACACTGGACGCCGGTGATGAAGAGCTAACTAGACAGCCCCTGTGTACACACGCAAACAGCACACATTTCTTGCTTAAAACACAAAACAACCAGCAGGGGTAAAAAAAAAAAAAAAAAAAAGTGCAAAAACCTGCTCTTATTTCACAACTCTCCTGTTACTTTTCTCGCACCGATCTCAGGCTTCTGTGCTAACACAACATGAAAGCTGAGTGTCTGGCTACGACAGGAAAAAAAATCCACATAAAGAGCAGAAAGAGTAAAAGTCTCAAGAGTCAGGATGAGATGGTTTTAAAGAGAAACAGTTAAATAGACGGGAGAACAGAGGTGAGGGAAGTGGTGGAGGATGGAGGGTGAACAAAGGGATAGAAGCCTGCAATTTGCGTGGCCTTTTGACCCCGGGATGTGCTCCGCTAAGCCCTAGCTGCATGAAGAAAAAACAATTAAAGCTAAGATATCCTTACTGAGGACATGGAAACAGGTATTCTAACTTTCAAAAAAGGCCATATGCCACATTCATGGTTTTTGTAATTTCATATGGCTTCCTGTTGGAAATGCTACCTACATTTATAATGTGAAAAATACGATATATTGAACATCAAATGCTCAATATTTACTAATTGATATTGTATGAAACAGTGAAAACTATTTTCCATTAAGTTATTCATCATAGCTATGGATGGAGGGATATACAAATAGACAAAAGATATAGTACGCGTCTGGATTCTTATCAAGTTTTTTTTTTAAAAGAAGCTTTCAATTCAGATCCAGGCCAGATCTAATGCATTTATTGTGTCTGTCATAGTTTGTTGGCTTTGTTTGGCTTTTTTTTTAGTGTCTTTATTTTTAATAGTGTTGCATTTGTAAGTGGGGGGGTGATAGACACAGAGACAGAAGTTTTTTTGTCCAGTCTTCACTTTTACTTTGTTAACGCTACTCAGATGGAACGGTAGTTACTGAAAACATTAAACATGTCATACAAATCTGCACGTTGGCTAGCAGGTTTACAAAATGTGACCACAAATACCTAAGCAGCTATAAATGTGATGACAAAACACAGAGAACATGAGTGTAGCCATCCTTTAACAACCATACTAGCATAGATGCTGAATCTAGGCAAGGCCTTTATTCAATGGAGCCTCGTATTTCTTCCACTGTATGCAAGAAAGCTACAGAGGATTTAACCCAACAAAGAGAAGACTTCCTATCATCTCTGATTTTTTTTACTGTTTGACTAAAAAACTGACAAAAAAAAGTGACTTGAATACATATTCTGTCCACTCTGCAGGTGAATCTAATCTAAAGTTGTTTAGTGTGTTCAGTATCTATGAAGTAACATTAAAGAGTTGACCTAGTCCAAAAATCCATCAAAATCAAATTAAAGGCCATTTCTTCTTCTGCAAATCGGGCATTTCACCTCCAACACCTTATCATCTCTTATGCCTCATACACACATTATTTTCCTAATAGAGTGACATCAATTCCACATATAGCAGCTATATGTGCATATCCAGCCTCCGTTTTTTTTTTTTTTCCAGAGCTGCCGGCCATCTCTGTTACGGATTAAATCTCAAACCTAATTGCCATTGAGGAACAGCAAACAGGCCAAGCTTAATCCCCATCGGATGGCTCAACCCTCAGCAAGGCAAAAATGAAATTACTCCCGTTGTTACGCTTGTAACAGATGGAATGCAACTGATACCTCAGCACGTACAAATAAAATCTCCCAGACCCGGTGGAAAACAAGACAGCGAGGTGGAATCTTGAAGAGAGGAATAGATCGTGTTGGTCGGGTTTTTTAAAGAGAATACATGCATATCTCAGCTCGGTAACGTAAATGCATTTGAAGTAATTTAAGACCAGCGCTTCTGAAACCCATTTGAGTAGTGATTCACTATGCCCTTTTTTAAACAGACAGAATGTCCTAAAGTCTTTAAAATTCCTAGAAAAACTTCGATTAACATATTTTTTAAGTGGGCCTTCTCCCGCACCTACTGAAACACTTTGACTCACCAAAAGGCAACTCAGCCGACAACACGTTTTCGGCTCTCAAACAGAATTTGGCTACAATATCAGTGTGAGAGGAGGGAGATCGAGGTTTCAGGTTGGACCGAGGTTCTTTCAGACCACTGCCACCCGTCTGCCTAAACCTCTACGTATATGATTGCGAAAAGTTCAAGAGTTAATGTTTAATGGTTACTTCAAAACCATGAACACCTACAACAGCAAAGAGGAATTTACAAAAAAGCAGAGGCTTAACTTTAAGCAGAGAATTGCACAAAGATCTCCACCAGTAAGACAAGCCTCAAAAATGTAGCTGTTAACAGGTTGCCCACTCTCTGCCAGTACAAAGTGCTCTGCTTGACATTTAACTTTTTCCACAAGTTTTTACAGTGGATAAGCTGTTTTTTTTTAGGGCAGTCAGCACTTCATTGTCTTTTTAAAGTTATATTTGGATTATTTTTCAATTTCAAGAGGTACTTCAATCTTGCCCTTTTTGTGAAAATGGGTACCAGGAGTTTGCGGCTGGATAAAACCAGATGAAATATCAGAGAATTGTCCTTTATTTTAATACAAAAGCCAAGTGATGGCGGTCACTTACTGGTCTACTTGCACATACCTGATTGGAGTATCGCATGCTGACATTGCGCTGGTCCTGCCGGTGCACGTAGCGATGGATGGGATCTATGTCTTTAGGACTGATCAGCTCATCGGCTGGAATTTGTAGAAACATAAACACACATAGAGAAACTGGTAGGTATCTAGGTAGCTTTTAGGTTACATATGGCATCGGGGATCGATAAAAATGCACAAATATTGACAGGTGACACTGACATACCTAGCAGCTTGGCAATGTTGTACAGGGCCTGACCCCATAGGAATAATTTCCCGTCACGGCCAGAGTTGCTAGGGAAACGCTTCTGGCTTCCATGTTTGCTCTGTTCCGCCTCCACAAAGTCAGCCGGTACATAGTAGTATTTGGGGATCACAGCATGGCCTGACAATAGAGAAAACAACTGTCAGTTCTTAGTGCTGCATCTTCTCTGAACCAAGTTTTTTTTGTCGTTTTCTTTTTTTTATAAAAGAAAAATCTGAACCACTTTTGCAAAACGAGGATGATTTTCTTGATTGAGTCTGAGATGGCGACAGATGTGCTGCAGATCTCTGTGAAATTGTTGCCATATTGTTGCAGAGTGTTATTTTTTTTTAACCAATTTTGCACTTTAGTAAAACATCTTCCCTCTCAGCAATCACAGAAACATGGCCATGCCTGTAATGGGTTCTTCCGTTACAGCCTAGCTTATGTTACCCATTTTCTTTTATTTGAACGTCATCGCCTACTTAAAAAATAACAATAATAACCTAACCTTAAAGACAAGCATTTTTAAAGTATTCAATTCACATTTACTTAAACTGTTTATAATAATCTGTAGATTTTTTAATGAAAAGAAAGAAGGATAAGTATACACAACTGCGTTTTTTACAGTTCTCCCAAAATTTGCTTTGTGCCAAAAGCTGCTGAAGCACTTTGAAAGCCCAAGGTCTTATCCGACAATGTATGCATATTAGTGCAGATTCAAAGCACAGTTTGAGGATAACACACTGATCAGTTTGCTTTTGGAGTTTGATGAGAGATACATGAGCTGGAACCACAACCTTGTGGTTGACAAACTCGAAAAACCTAATGAATTCCGTGGTTAAAATGAAAAACAGAGCCCACGTGTGATGTGGGCATGTAACAAGCACGTCAATATAGCTCCATGGATATGTAAAAGTGTAAATTTTGTGTTATGGCCTGGACCCCGTGTGCTCTGTGAAGATGCAACCCAGGTTATTGTGAGTCGTGCATTAGATCCGTTTCAGTGCATCACCAGAAGATGATCTTCCTGCTGTTATTCTTGTCCCACTTTTTCCTGAAATTCTCGCGTGTTTACGTGTGAAATCAGTTTCATGTCTGCCCTCGCTGGAGTTGCTGCAAACAGCACTCGTAACAGCAGTTGTCACTGCCTGATCTCAACATTTCCCGCTTTGCAGTTCGACTTAAACTTGACTTTATTTATCCCTTGGGGATGACTCCGTCAGGGGAATTCAAGTTCCAGCAGCTTAACGGAGGACTGAAGCAGCAAACAGACGGCAAAAAATAAAAAAAAGATAAATTATAAAAAAAATAAAAATAAAAAAATAACTAACTTATCGAAACACAATTTAAAAGAAAAAATATAATTAAGAATAAAACTCCTGAGAAAATATAGCAGTGAAAGTGACCAGTGACATTAAGTTAGATCAGTTTATTCCATACTTGTCTTAGATACTTGCAAACTATTGGTCAAACACACCGTTTTAGGTTGGTCTCTCGTTCAGCCACACGCACCTGTGAGGGATGATAAACCCCCGCCTCCCTGCAACTAGCTGTCCCAAGCATCACCCCACCCCATGCATCTCATCGCTGACCACGGGAATGCAAGCTCAGTTTCTTTACTTCAAAGAAATAATGTGACTGATTACTGTGGAAACGTGTGCTCATCGTGCCCATAAAGCACCTTCTGCATTAGTTTTCATGTGAATGAAAATGAACACATCATGCTGTTCCCTAAACAAGGTTTATTTCAGGTCAATGACACGTTAAATTATGGGGGATTTATTTTCGTCTGAAAAAGTGACTCCTCGGATTCCTTTTTCCCCACTCAAGAAGAAAAATATACCTTTAAAAAGGTTAACAGAGCCACAAAATGTAATATTACACTACCGAATGCAGAGGTTATACAGAAAAAAATAAATCAAATGTGCAGGAGTGGCCCCCAGTAGCAGCAAATTCACTGGTGAGTTGAGACTTTTAACTGAAAATTAATGGGGAAAAGAAAAATGCGTGCTATCCTCTGCGGACCGCCAACTTCAGGAGTTTTGATTGTTCTAACAAAAATATGAGAAAGGCCCAATGTGGGGCAGCTTAAGTCAGCTCTGTGTCACATCGTTATCCTTTCCGCATTCTAATTATTGCTGTTCTATTATAACAAGAACAATGGAAACTCCAAAGTCCTGACAGCGCCATTATTTGACAGCCTTCTCTCGCATCGGGCTGCAGGTGAGTATAGAAAGCAGACTCCTCACTCACGAGGTAAGGCTGAGTTCATTAGAATGTAGCGCCCGTGTGAGCTCGGTCACAGTATGTGGTGTATGAATATGTATGACTGGATTTAATAAAAGGGTGTTTTTCATCTCAACAGGGAGAGAGAGAACAGAGACTGAATTAAAAGCTCCAAAATAAACCACACTGATATGCCGAATAAGATACAGTAATTGTGTCTCTGTGTATTTCTGTGATAACTTACCCTCAAAAGACTGAAAGATTATGGGTTCAAGGAGGTCCTGGTACTCTTTGACCTGTGCCTTATTCCCTCTGAACACCCCTGCAACAAACACACAGAAAAATCATTTGGATGATGAATGTTTTCCCCGCTTTCACAGTGGCATTAACCTCAAGGAATAAATCAAATGCGTTTCAAGCATGTTAATGTAAATCTTCCGTCGGAATTATTCATGCACAACGTAAATATCTCCGTTCCATAGCGAGGACTTGCCATAAAGTGCGCAGCTTATAGAAAAGAAAGCCACTCTGAAGAGGATATCATCAAATTTGCCATGTCATAAAATAACCTAAGTATCTTCTGAGCTAATAGTGTGCAGAGTTCCATTTAAAAGCTAATCTGAGCATCTGTGAAAAATATAACATATGTCGTTTGCATTTTGCAGACACTTTTATAGAGAGCGACTTACAAATGAGCAAGTAAGCAAGTAGAAAAGACTGATAAACAAGCGAAGCGTAAACAACATTCGTTCTTGGAAGAGTCAAGATATTCTTAACAGCAGAGAGAGTCGCCTCTGTTTTCACCGAATTTGAGCTTGTTCCACTATCAAACTGAACATTTAGTCCGTACTAAGATTCAAGTAGGGATGAGGATGCCAAAAGTTTCCTCATACGTCACAGAAGTCCAGAGGGAGCATTGGCTGTTACGTCTGACCGAGTTTAAGTAGCTGGCAGCAGATCCCGAAGTAGCTCTTTAGGCGAGCATTAGCAAAAAGGGAAACCGGAGAAGAACGCTAGTGACTAGTGGAGTGAAATGTTCTTTTCATGCTGACTGACTTGAATGCAGTTTCTATGGGGTTTTAATGTAAAACCTGGGAGATCTGGCAGAAGAGCACCGTATTAGCCAATTTGAAAGGCAAACACCCTGCACAGGGAGTTAGAAAACCACATGATGGGGAGACAGGTGGAGGGCAAATGGTCTTCTGCTGCAGTGTGAAGGTTTCTTGTAGATTTGGCCAGGGAGATGGACAGAGAATTCATTTTCATATTGATAAGTGTGATGAATTGGCTGATCAGTTGGACTTAGAGAAGTTTATTGGAGGTAATGCTCCATAATTCACTCGTTTGGGATCGACAGAAACAATCAATTTGACATATGGCTCGTTCTTTGGGTCACTCATTTGCCAGAGTGTGGCTGAATACTGTCAAAAAGGTCAGTTCATTTGTTCTCTTTAATACATTTTAAAATCTATTTTGTGCTAAATGCATTTTTTGAAAAAAAAAATAAAGGACTGAATAAAAAATAATGCTCCCCGCAGTGTTGTTTGACCTTTTCTTGACATTAAATTCTCCAGGCGACCAACGGGGTTGGTTGCTTTTGTTTGTTTTTAATCCCCCATTCCTCTTAACACTCAGCACACAATTGTTTTTCAGGAAGGAGGACTGATTACACAGCTTTAAAACAAAATAAGGTCTGAGGTACTCTTTTAACACAAGTATACAAAGCTACAGATTTTGACACAGGTATTAACTTATTCAAATGTTGATTTTTTTTCCCCATAAAAACAGGAATGGACACGGCACAAAAGGCAATGTAGGTTAATTTGTTGTAAACATTTGCTGAACATTGCTTTTTAAGGTCACCTTTTCCCTTTAACACTCTTTCTACTTATTAGAATGATTTCTGAATATGTGAGATAGGAGTTCATAGCTTGTAAAGTTGATAAAAGGCCATAAATCATATTGCATGTGAGTCCTGGAAAAGTTGATGGAGAGTAGAGACATGAACGCTGTTAACTAATGCTTGAAACTGTCAGGGGAAATTACATTTTTTACATTGTTTCTGCAAAGTATTTTCAATTAACTTAACAAATCACATCCTTTCTCAAATCATGTATTTGAGTTCCTAAAACCTGGCGTTTGACAGGACCTGTCATTTCCTGTCAAATGCTACAAATCTGGCTGCCATCTTGCCAGTCCTCTTAAGGGATTATTACAGCAACAATGGTTGAAATAAGCTTACCGTCAATCATCATGTAGATGAAAAATATGGGGAACTCGCACTCGATTCCATCAAAAAGCTGGAGGAAAAACAGAGGGAGACGGAATTATTGCTAAAACATGGACCTTGGAATTCAAAGCAACAGATGACTGGCGCCTCAGACGCACTGAATATGGAACAGCACAACAGGAAGGACACAGAAAACATCAGACTGTAAAATAAATTCAACAAACAAAATACACGGCACCAACGATTACGCTTCATTACATTACAATGAATGACTTCATGTGTCGTTGCTCATTTTTGGGGTTGCTTTCATCTTCTCAAACTTTTAAAAGAGCTTTATCATTTGATGAAAACTGTCGGATTGTAAGGATAAAGAGAGTTTGTATCAGTCTGATAAAAGTAGTAATGAAAAATTTAATGAGCTGGTGCACACCCTTTAAAATGTAGAACCAAGCAAAGCAAAACCTGACTTAAATCAGAACTGTTTGTTGTATGTCCTTCGAATACGCGCAGAGAATTTTACAGACCAAAGATTCTGTATTTACACCATTGCTTAGAGGATTGTCCTCCAAATCTTAAGGAGCTTATACACCAAGCTGATGTCAGGAGTGCCAGTCAACAACTATTGTCCTCCTCCGCACAGTAATTACACACTCCTGGGAGCGTCGGGACCCAGCTGGTTATTTTTTTTTTTCAGCTGGTTCAACACGATGAAAAGTGCTGAAGTCAATATGAGTCATTGTGAGGCTGGTCACTGAGAGAAATCGCTCTGTCTATTCAGAGTCGCGAACGAAAGTAGATGCAATTTTGTCTCTTGTCTTCGCTTTAACCACCGCCGGGCCTACACTGAGACAAAAAATAACTACACAAAACACCACGCACGCATGGTTCTGGAGAGGGGGAGCGCGTTTTAAAAAATACGGCTGAAAATGCAACCTAAGAGTAAACCCACACAAATAGACCCCAGTCAGGATCAAAACAGGGAACCTGCTATCTGGAATGGTGCCAACATGTTGTGTTAAAGTGCTTTGAGTAGTTTGCTCAGACCAGAAAAGTCCCATATGAGTACAGTCCACTCTCCATTGTAATGAGTTTACATAACATAAATTAGCATCCTTGTGAAAAATAAAACACGGCTTTGAATTTTCTCCCTGGATTGTGGTGTATTTTTGATGAGGCCCTCTTTTCACATTCCTTGTTTCCCTTATATAAAAAGGCTCAAACCTTAAGCCATATTCTTATCAGGTCAATCCTATCAAAGATTTATTAAAAAGCGTTTCATATTTATGTCCACCTAAGAGGATGAACCCCTAAAAACACTGAAGAGAGCCAAAGAAGCGGAATATCAAACAGATATCTTTGAAAACTATCGGCACAAAACATCTGTATGCTTTTTTTGTGTCTGTGTCTCTGAATCTTTAAATGTTATTTATCCTTTGCACCCCATCTTTGCCAGTAATCTCCACACCGATGAAAGAAAGTTGCAGATTGTATCCAAATGCAAAAAAAAAAAAAAGAAAAGTGCCCGGGGGAATCAGCACACATTCACATGAATAGAGCCGATGCTTTTGATACCGACACCCGTTCGGCACGTTCGTCTTGAAATGTGATTATGCGATTATGTGGACAGGCACGGCCTCAGACTGTTGGAAAGGAGGAGAAGCGCTTTTAGCCATCAGGTGGCAAAATAGAGGGGGTGAAAAAATGATAGACGGCAAAATGCATGCGGAGACACAGTAGCGAGGGGAGGGTGTGTTTAGCGATGGGGTGAGAGCTGAGGCAGTTACTCAATGAGGCCTGTGCTTTTCTGCCCTTTGAGGCTGTAAACACACAGGGCTCCCTTGTGTTTTGTGCTTGAGCAGCTTGACTGATTGGTAAAACTGTCTGTCACAGAGGGCTGCTGCAGCTCTCTGTCAATGGTAAACAGGCGGGGAGCACAGGCTCGGCCCCACGGAGAATTCTCCCATAAACACCAACAACGACTTCAGTCAATGTCTTCTGTGTGTGGGGGGGGACACCTCACCTGCTCTATACCTGCGCCTTCTTTTCCTCCAGACTGAGCTCGCACCGTGTCACTCTCCCACGGCATTCGATTACTCTGTGTGGATGTTTTTCATCAAAAAGCTGGTAACGTTTAACAGACCATTCTCTATTCTACACCGGCCCATGCTATTGACGGTGTTATTAATAATCATATAGCCAATATTTGTACGCCTCGTCTCTATATGCATGACTGTAATGTCATAAAAAGAATGTAATATTTAAAACACAGTAGAGTAAATACTTTTTTTCCTCGGCTTAGATGTAGGTAAAAATAAAACCACTACAACCTGAGAGGGAATTCGACATCTCGCATTGCAAATCTGTGCGTTTGCTGGAGGAAGCAAGGGCAAGAAAGAGCCAGAAGGAGCCGAGTCTTTAAATACTCCTTGATAATTCTTAGCCTTAGAGTCTTTGTATCCTATTAGCTGTAGGATTATATTAAGCTAATTGCAAAGTGGTTGAGAGTTGCCGCCTCGAGAGGGGCCCACGTCGGTGTATCAAGCCGGCACGTCCACGGTAAGTGGCTTTTGTTAATGACTGTTTGGTTTGACTGGAGTTTATACTCACCTTTAAGCCAAGAGCGCTTATATGGAAAGAAAAAAAAAAAAAAACAAGGAAAAAATGCTGAAGACTTTTTCTCGGTTCAGGAAGCGAACCGGAAAAAACTAACCGGCAGAACTTTAATGCTGAAAAACAGTGAGCCGGAAAGATATACGTTATCCCTTGTGGTTCCCAGCCGTTGTGGCTTTTTTCCCACTAAGCTGGAACTGTCGAGGCCAGTTTGATTCTAATGGAGCAGAGACATGCATAAATGATTGAGCTCCAAACTTGCCAGCTCGATGTGTTAGTCGAGCTTTTTTTTTTTTTTAAGTCAATTTGGGTTGATTTGTATTCCGTGCACAACATTTTTTTCCTTTTTTTTTTTTTGCACTTAAGGAAACAGTCAAAAGGTTACTGCAATACTTGGCCACTGAAGGCATCTTAGAAATAGGTTTGACAGTCTATGACCCATATCAATATACCCATTTTTTCTCTGAGAACTCAAGAAAAAAGAAAATGATGTGGTGGATGTGTGAGCAGAAGTCATGTCCTGATAGTGTGTCTTTTAGCTTAAATCGTCTCAGTAGAAAAGGTGACTGCACATTGACAACGAAAAACAAAGAAAAACACCCACAAAGAGTCACAGTCCACAATCCAGTCAGCATACACTTGTTTCACTGATGAATCTCGCTGGTAATGAATCAATCCGCTGATTAAATCTTAAGTCTGAGTGCATTTGGACCATAACAGAGCGTGTCAGTGTTCCCCTAAACCAGCATGAGCTCCAGCTGCATTAGACTTTCTTTATAATGTCTCCCCTAACTCCATCTCCCTTTTTCTAAGCTCATTAATTCAGGGAGGGTAGCTCTAGAGCTAAAGCAATAATTTGTTTAGCATTGAGAGTCCGGCGTCTGATTCACTCATGCTATGCTCAGTGAGCTGATCATGAAATGAATACAAGTTAATGTCATTTCGCCGGATACCGAGCGGTGGGGATTCGCAGAAGGACAATGAATGCGCGGTCACTCACATATGCACATATGCATGAGCACACATCCTTGCAGACACTGACTCACCGTCATTTGTACACAGCCACCACAGAGTGGGGTGAAACGTATGGGGGATTAAAATGAATAATAATTCTTTTAAAAACAACATAGCGAAAGGCTCACATCAAATGCAGATATCTTTGCAGATTCAGAAAGGGAGGAGTATATTTGCAGGATTATGGATTTAAAATAATAAAATTTTCATCTTTCATGGATTGGGAAATGCACTCCTCAAAGTTTAAAATGTTCTCTTTAATTAAATAGTAATAAAAAAGGGCTCATTGTCCATTCCAGTCAGACAGGCCGTAAACAAATCTTGCCCCATATGTGTCTGACTGAATAAATATGCAATCTACTTTTCATGGTGGAAAAAAAAAAGATATGTGGCTTATTACTTGAGAGACAGTGCATAATATATGCCTGTACTTGTGAGAGCTGAAAAGGGTTAAGTGAGGTTGAACAAACGGATGAGAACAAGTGGTTTTTCTCATCCTGAATCGGCACCCACCTTCATTTCGGCGGGTTTGTAGTAGCGGCGGTTCTTGTCCTCGTTGGCAGTGCGGTAGCCGTCGCGGAGGAAGCGCTTGAAGCCGTATTTGCCCCGCAGCTTTCGGACAATCTTGTCCAGAGTCTGACTGTACAGGGCGTCGTCGTCAACGGCGAAGGCGGGGTAGCTGATGGTTGGGAGCAGGGCCGCGTCCGTGTTCTGCCAGAGAGGAAAGATGAACCCCACATCGATCCCATCCGCGATCAGATTTGACCAACTACCACGGTTTAATAGAGAAATACATTTTTATTATTGCCCATTTCATTACTTATTGGGATTGTTTTATTCTCGGCTTATTTATATTGAGCATCAATGCCATTACTGGATGCTGATTCACTGCTATGAATATTTCAATGAAGCGCTGCCTCCTGAACACACGGCCTTCCATTCCCTGTGTGAACTGAGGTCCCTCAGAACTGCGCCCGACTTTCCTTCTCGCACAAATCCACAAACTTGTTCAACAAAAGATGAAGGGCTGCATTTCTGTTCAGGATACGAGTGACTGTTTGATGCGGCCCTTCTCCTTTGTAGTGCATCCCCTCCTAATTTGCATAGATCTCTTCGGTTCGCAGACAGGCCGAATGCAGCTCTTAATAGTCTAAACCGGCGGTTTTCAAAGTGTGAGGCGCGCCTCCCCTGGGGGGCGCCAGAGCACCTTAGGGGAGGCGCGGTGCGAGGGAAAAAATAAACCGAAAAAGAAGCTATCTGCTTGGTGACTACTTATGTGAGAGAAAGAATGGACAAATTTTTAGTAAAGAAAAAGGCAGGGGAGACAAGCTCTGGCGTAAGTAGAAAAAAGAGGAAGTATGACCACGACTACTTAAATTTTGGATTTTCCTGGACTGCTCCCGATGATGCTCCAAGGCCGCAATGTGTAATCTGCAAGGAGGTTCTGGCTAATGATAGCATGAGACCCTGTAAGCTCCGGCGTCACATTGAAACAAAGCACCCAAGTTTAGTCACCAAGCCGCGGGAGTTTTTTGAGAGGAAGGTGAAGGAGCTGTGCACACAGAAAAAAACAATAGAGACGTTCAGTACTGTTAACGCTAAGGCAACCGAAGCATCTTATCGGGTGGCCTTACGCATTGCAAAGACGGGGAAACCCCACAACATCGGTGAAACTTTACTCCTTCCTGCTGCTAAGGACATGTGTTCAGTAATGATGGGAGAAGCTGCTGCCGCCAAACTGAATGTTATCCAGTTGTCTGACAACACCATCCAACGCCGAATCTCACATATGGGCGCAGATGTGCGGCAACAGGTAGTGGACAGTGTTCGTGAAAGCCCCTCCTTCTCCCTTCAGCTGGACGAGACGACTGATGTGGCCAACTGTGCTCAATTAATGGTGTACGTGCGTTATGTTAAAGAGCTAAATGTGCATGAGGAGTTTTTGTTTTGTCACCCTCTGCCCTCGCGCACTACAGCAGAAGAAATTTTCAAGGTTTTGAATGACTTCATGCGGGAAAATAATGTGGATTGGGGCCGCTGCTGTGGAATATGCACTGATGGAGCAAGGGCAATGACAGGCCGGCACAGTGGTCTGGTAAAAAAGGTGCAAGAGGTCGCCCCAGCTGCTATTTGGACGCACTGCATAATCCACCGTCAGGCCTTGGCAACTAAGAGGATGCCCCAAGAGCTGCGCACTGTGCTGGACGAGGCAGTAAAAATTGTTAATCTTATAAAGTCACGCGCCATGAATGCCCGTCTCTTCTCCATCCTCTGCAACGAGATGGGCGCGCACTTTAAACAGCTGCTTCTGCACTCGGAGGTCCGTTGGCTTTCCCGAGGAAAGGTTCTCACGCGCCTTTGTGATCTCCGTGAGGAAGTCCTTCTTTTCCTCGCTGAAATCAACACTCCACTGGTAAAACACATGGAGGACATGAAGTGGGTTGCAAAGCTTGCTTATCTTTCGGATGTCTTCGAAAAGATAAACACACTGAACATCTGTCTGCAGGGCAAAGAGTGCAACGTCTTTTACGCACACGATAAACTCTGTGGATTTAGAAAAAAGTTGGAACTGTGGGGTGCGCGTGTGGAGCGGGGATCAGTAGAAATGTTTCCCACCTTAGAGGATGTTTTGGCCAGAGCGGGGCTGAAGGTGGAGTTTTTACAGCAGGTGATCTGCGCGCATTTGGAGGGGATGCGCGAGCAGTTTGGAGAGTATTTTGGAGAGGAGACAATGGCAAACCAGTGGGTGAGAAACCCATTTTCCTTCCCCGTGACACACAAAGATGGACTTTCAGCAGGAGAGGAAGAGGCTCTGGCTGAGCTGAGCTGTGACATGGATTTGAAACAGAGGATGAGTGACGTGTCACTTGCGCACTTTTGGCTGTCAGTAGGGACTGAATTTCCACAGCTCTCCACGAAGGCAGTGAACGTGCTCATCCCCTTCACTTCAACTTATCTCTGCGAATGTGGGTTTTCCGCACTCGCAATGATAAAAAGCAAATACCGGTCAAGGCTGCTGGTTGAAGATGATCTGCGGTTATACCTCTCCACAGTGCAACCCCGCATTAACCGGATAACAACATCAAAAGCACAAGCACATTGTTCCCACTAAAACTAAGGTGAGCTGAACAGTAATGTTGCCAATGTGTTGCCATGTTCCCAATTTAGTTAAAATCATAAATAAAATGAGTTACACATGATTCAGGACCGTGATAGAAAAAGAAAGAGTGCGCATAGCGTGCGTAATTGTTTTTTCCTTTGTATGCCTCCGCTCTTTCATACAGCACGTTCTTTTAGCTCGAGATAAATTGTTTAGATGAGCCACAAAAAGAGCTCCACGATCTCACAACTGTTTAGGTTTTTGATTTATTTTTTAATTTCAAGGAAATGTGCAACATTTACAGATGTGTTCCAAAGATCTGATCAGAATGTTTTTGTTAAGATGTGAAAACACTGTTGGTATCTGAAACATTAAACTCAGAATCTCAGATGTAATGTTTGTTTGAGAAAACGGTTGAAAAATGAGTTTGGGGTTGTTCTTATCATTAGAAAAATGAAAAAAGGGCGTATTTGCCATACAAAAGCCCTGACAAAATAATAAAAATGGGAGGAAATGTTTTAAAATGTTCATGTGTTCAATTGTTCATGTGTTCAATTTCATTCAGATAAAGTGTCATTTTAAAAGATGAGTTGGTTCTAAAATAAAAGCAATTAGAAGGTGTTTTGTAGTGGCATTTGTTTGTGTGTGGGTTGATTGTTGGGGAGGGGGGGAGGGGGGGAGGCGCGGCAGGCATTATGCTCCATGGAGGGGGGCTCACCCTATCATACTTTGAAAACCCCTGGTCTAAACTTTGCTTTTTTTTTTCTTTGGACAATCTTCCAACCTGAATCTGCACAAGGGCCGCAGTGGAAATGGAATATAGGGGTGCACAACACAAACGATGGATCTTTTTTTACAGGCAGTGCTGATATACTGCTATTCTTTTTATCTTGACATAATCCTGCACCGTGTGGGTCTCTCACCCCTGTCCACGCTTCCCGCTTCCAGCTTCTTTCCGTCAATCTCATGTGGCTAAGACGCCCCTCTGATCGTCTAATTACACTCATTTCCCTCCTAAAAGGGCGACGGCGGCTATTCTGTCTGACACATCTAGTGCACACATACTTTCAGGCCCGCACGCGCACACAAATACGGCCGCTGGAGTGTCTGCAAGTGGTGGAAGGGAAAGGAGACGTAATTTACCCCCCTACTTTCATCTTTTCATTTCTCTTTTTTTTCCAGTTTTACATCCTTGCAGCTGCCTCTCACTTTTACTTTTTATTTCTCAAAGCTGCCGGACCACCGATAGCCCAGGTATGTAGAATCGGGAGTAAAAATGCACCGCTGAATTGATAATACATCCACTGACACGCTGACATGAATGCGGTGGGTAGTTTGATGTGTGCAATTAACCTCCGACATTTCCATGGCAGGCTACCATTTGGTAGGGATTAGGCACGCAGCTGCTTCTCTTGCTCACAAAAAAAAAAAAAAGAAAAAGCGGTGAGCTGATGCAGGTCGCACGTGTTTTTTAGAAAATCGGCACATGATTCAGTGCCAGTTACATTCTTTCATCAGGGCATGCTTACCGTATTGCTTCATTTCCTGACTTTAGAGAGCATAGACAATAAATGTGTTATCCATAAAATAAAAAGAATAAAACAGTTCCCAATTGTTGTGCTCTTGTTTTTTGTGTGAGATATAGATCAGTGTAGCATGCGAACAGTATCAAGATGCATGCGAGATTTGAAAATCGATGTCGGTCTCATCCATTGAAGTGTCATCAGGACCACATGTCATAGCTCCTGCAACGCTGGGTTGCTTCTGATAAACATTGTAAAAATTAGAGTGATGAAAGACAGCCAACTGATATCCGGCAAGTTTTAAATAAATGTCCTTGATTACATAATTTGTTAAGCCCATTAAGCACATTGGCCCAAAAAAAAAAAAAGGGTCTGAGGCTGACTCTTGCCAAATTATTGCCTTTTACGAGACACAGAAGAACATTTGATCTAAAAATGTATTTGCCTGTGACGTGACAACTCACATGAGAGCGAGACTCTCTGGGCAGCAGGGAACAGAGGGTCTGCCGGTTCCTGTTGTGGGCGTCCAGATCCACAAATATCACAGACCAGGAGCAGCCCTGGAGCAGAAAAAACACACCAGAGAGGGTCGGGGTCTTGGTTATTGCGGCGCCGTTCCGGATCCATGGGCAAAGCAGCAAATCAAAGTTTCCCATTTTTTGCGCGCGCACTCTCAAGCGGTCAAACAAGTCAATTGTAAGAAAAAGAAATAATGAGTCAACTTCATCCACCTCACCTCACACCTCTGCACTTCAAAACACACTTTTCCGCTTTTCGAGCCGGGCTGATATTTTTGGCTTTTTTTTAAAGTACAGTGTGGGAGTGTTTGAACAGCACAGAGATGCTAGTTATTCCATCACTTTAAAAGTCTTCACATACAAGCGTGAAGTGGAACAACTATGATTCAGTTCGCACGTCCAATGCATTAAAACATCTCTTTTAGAAAGTGGCGTGTGTGTGTACTTAGCTGCAAATGCTATGAAACTTTTTTCCTTGGCTCTAAAAAGCCAGTCCAGTCCACTTCATCCATCTGTCAGCAGTTCTTACAGAAAAACCAAGTGATTCCTGCAACCTACTAAGCAGTTTCTAATGCAAACCCAATGCATTATGTATGACTGTTGCCAGTTCGTGTTTCCTTTTCTTTCGGAACAGGCCTGGGCTTCCAGTTAAATCAGCACACTTCAGGAATTTGCATAGTGCAGGAGATGGTGGCCACCATCATAGTCTGCTGAGTCATCAGTGTCTCCAGTCAGGGGAATGGTCCTTCATGTTTTGTATCATAATCTATGGCAGAGAACTATAAATGTCCTCGCTATTGGTAAGGGTTGGTGTAAGGCTTTAGATTTTGAGAAAATATAATTTATGCCAAACTGCCACAGCATGGAACCAAATCAAGAATAAATGCAGATGTTGGGAGTAATTTAAAGGCACCGGCTTTGTTTTTGCCAAAGCTTACATTTTCCGTCTGCCCTCGGAAAGGTTAGGACAGGATTGCCTTATCCTGTGTACACGGCTCTGTGAATTTAATGGCTAGTTTAACATCTGATCCGCCCACCAGGATAGATCAGTTTCATCCGACAATTTCGATTCATCCTTTGCATCCATCAGAGATGCTCAGGAAGTACAAATGCTTGCAAAGGTAGAGCTGTGTGTATTTCTGACGAAAACTGAAATTAACTGTAATAGAGTGTACTAAATGTACTAACCCCCTTTAAGATGCTGGGGGAGTTACATTTAGTGTTGGAAGGATGAGAGTCAGCTGGGAAATAAAGATTGATAGGGATCATTAATAAGGAACTGGAAGGCTAGTGCACCTCCACACAGATTCTAGAGGTGACACACACACACACACACACAAAAAAAAAGATTCACAGAACATGGATCATAAAGCAGCCAACTAGCTAGTTTCAACTAGCTGAGCTTGAAGAGGAAATTCATTTTCAAGCACAGTGAAAATCCACATTTTGCGGTTAAAAAAAAAAAACAGAAAAAACACAGTCGACAAATTTACAATCGCAACTAACAGTCACGCATAAAGAGGAATGAGAACATTCCAAGATCAGATGCATTAAATGGCTGGATAAGCCAATGTCTGGGCAGAGAAAATAAAATGTGGGAGGGAAGGCTGGCTTTTTCCAATCCATTAGCAGCTGTAATGAATGTTCCCATTTTTCCTGTCCCACAGATAAGTAAGGGAAAAAAAAGGAAACATATCTCCTAATGAATTGAGTAAGAAAGGAATGTCGGGGAGTCGGCGTGAAACCAGGATCAACAGTCGACATCGATCAAAGTCAGGGAGCACAAACAGTTTGCTGAGATAAACCCCGAGCGTGCCAAGTAAACATTCTGATGGCCTAATGTGTTTCTGGAGGTGCATTGATGAAACAGAACTAATCACTCTGATTATGTCTAATCGTCAAATTTTACGGCTCGCAGTAAATTCACGCCTGTCTGTTTTTACAGTGCAACGGTGCTAAGGTTGCGGCACTGTCCACATAAAGCCTATTATCTCCTTGTTGACAGATGCAGCTATAAAGTGCCTTGCAGATTTAAATCAATTCGGCCCTCATCCTGAGTCATGAAACAAGTAAGAGAAGAAAAAAAAAAACAACAACTGCTGAGATGGAATTGACATACCTGGTTTCCAAAAAGGTTGAATCCGTTTATGGCCTCCAGAGCAGCTTTAGCCAGGCCTACGGAACTGAAGAGATAAGGCACACTAAGCATGACACAGAACACACAGTAAGCAGATGTCAGAGTGACTGGCAGAAAGAATGTCTCGCATTTGATAAGTTTGACAACAAGAAAGGAGTGCTTCAAAAAGCAGAAGTGTCTCTCAGTCAGACAAAATCTCCCACCTCCCTTCAAAAAAAGAAATAAATAAAGCACTCCGAATTGTATCTCAATATCAATTTGATATTTTCCAGAATTCACTGACATTGGGGGCTTCCGACATTGTGGTCTGCTGCAGATAATAGACATCTTAAGAAGAAATGGAAACAATATTTGGACTGAATTTCACAGTGGCTGGAGACTGCGATTGCAGCACAGATATAATGTGAATCAATTTCACACTTAAATTTCCCTTTCTGCTTGACCGAGATTTCCATACAAAAGAAAATGAGACGGAAACTTTGAATGAAACTTCCATATGACTGGCAGCTTATCTGCTGACATACCCAAAATATATGGAAAAGCTTGGCTCAGTAGCACACGGGAGTGGATTTGAAACATTCAGCCCTTGTAAGAGCGCCTTTGAAAATGACTCCCAAACACATGTGTGCGCACGCACACACACACACACACACACACACACACACGCACACACAAACGCGCTAAAACTTTAATTGCATACTGGTCTCAAGGTTTTAAACACAGAAGTGAAAAGCAATTGGCACGAATGGCATAATGATGATGCCAAAGTTTGTTTTTTCAGTGGTTACATTAAAAGATGCTGCCATCCTGCCTCTATAGAGTAGCCATGGTGACCATGGAATTCCGGGCCTGTGTTCCACAAATGATAAAAACAAATATTGATCAATTATCATTACTTCTTCCACTTTTTGGGATATTTTCTTAAATTAATCCAATGTTTAGAAGTATGACACTGAAAAAATCTCACCTTTCTGGTCTGATCATGAGAGAACTTTGAACTTCAGGAGGCTTGTTAAACACATAATAAGGACTGAAGTTATTTA
>CAJRST010000001.1:6842393-6884029 GCA_907169785.1 Menidia menidia
AGCACAAGACACGGTGCCTCTTCACCACATTGAATTTGTTATCTTTCCTCGAGCATATCTTTGGCAAGCTGCTTCCAATGGGCGTAGATTGTTGGAGAAAGAAAAAAAAAAACATGCTCCCCAGAGATAAGCCATGGCAGAAATTGAGGATCTTTATCAAAAATACTGAGGGAGGAGGAGAAGGAGGCCAAAACGACCTTGGATGATAAATCAGCGAAGAAACAAGTAACAAAAAGCTCACTTACACAGTGGTGCTGTTTTGAGCATGTGGTTCCAATTCTTATCTCTGCTGCTGTCTACCATTCAGACTGTTGAGCCATTGCCATTTTTTTCCTTTTTCTTGAAGATTTTTGGCTGCCTGTTGTGTGATTTTGCAAAAGTGTGCTGACGTGATGTCTCCATTGGGGAAACCAGCTTAATCTGCTTAGTATAGAATTCAAGTTTAGGATATACCCTAAACAAAGATTTGGATAAATCGATTAAATGCAGTTACATAAAGTAACAAATAAAGGTAATAAAAGTAACACAATTCCCTTGAGAGTGTTTAACAAAAGACCCAAATCTAGAAAAAAAATAGAGGCCTACCATTACAGGTGGTGCCTGCTAATGTGTTCCGTGTCTTCTGGATGAATTGAAAACTCTTGTCGAAAATATTTAAACATAAAGCTCAGTCTTAGAAAAGGCACATTCAGATATAATATCTAAATTGAAAAAGGTTCGTTTTTTTTAAGTGGCACAGACCTACAAAACTAGTCATTGTGTGCTTAGGTCTGTGCCGCTCTGTGTTGCTGTAAGAAGGCTCTTCGCACAAGGCTGTTGGAAATATTCACACTTGTAAAAGAAAAGTGGAAGGAGTAAATCACAGATACGCTCCTAGGCCAAATATCAAAAATACAATTATCTCTTTTTCCTTTCTTAAAGTGTCATTTTGATCACCTTACCGACACTTGTGGTTCTCATTCCTATCTCTGGTACTTCAGTCTATTTTTTTCTGTATTACAGCCTGAGAAGGATACTATATCACAATAAGAAATAAATGTCATTACCTTGTCATTCTGTACCCTACTGCAGTCTATTATCATCGCTATACACTGCTGGCTAGTGACCCAGCAAAGCAAAATGATCTGCTATAATTCAATAACTGCCAATGTTGGATATATTGTAATACGCTCATATTTGGGCAGTTTACAAAAAAAATCTTGCTACTGTGAGAACCAAAGAGATCAAAGAACCAGAATGCTCAACTGGATCATTCTAAAAAGTTTCTAATTCATAACTCTTAAATAAACATGTTATTTTCCTTTCCACAGTTTGGAGACAAGAAAAAGGTAAAGGGCTAAATCACTTTGGACACTTGATTGTAGACTGTTGTAAAGTAAGCTGTTGTTATTTTTCACCACTTTTGGAGCATTCTTTAAGAACTAAGGCCTCTTGCTTTGTGAGATTCTCAGCCCGTCTTGAACTGATGGCCTTTTTGAGACCTTTGGGATTGGTGAAACATTAAGCTTGAATCCCTCAATGTGCTCCATAGTGTCCCTGAATGTGTGTTTAGTCTGATGTAGAAGCCATCTATATGTATACAGTTTACTTTACTCACATATTTGTTCATTGATTTATAACTGAGTAATGTTGGCTTACAGACTTCTAAACCAATACCTGAGACACATTCTCTATAAAAAAGGCTAGAATACAAGCTTAAACTGCCACCAATAAGGCTCCAATACTTAACAGTTCGAGACATGTTCTTTTCTCCTCAAAACACACCTTTGTTCAGTAGGAACTCCGTTAAGATGACTTTCAAAAGAGTATTAGACTGGTTTAGTTGTTGAATTAGAAATATTTGGCATTCGCTGAGCTGATGATAGACACCTGCCAATTGCTGAGATAAAGTTTGCGAGATGAGGGTAACCGTGAAGACCTTATCCTTACAGATTTTCCTTCCCTTCCCAACTATTTACCATTTTTACCCTAAAGGTTTTCTTTTCACCACTTTAAAACATCAAAATCAAAAATCTAACTCTGACAGCTTAAATTTTTAAACAATATTATTACATTTTTATTTCATCTAATGCCCTTCGGACAAGTAATAAGACAGAGAATGAAACAGTTAGCATTTGACAGTTTAACTAATCATGCGGATGTTATTGACAACGCTCGGTCGCTCGGATTAATTTCACAGATCTTTGCGTGTCGTTTGTTCTCTGACTGACCTGGAATGCAGCTCGGTGCTGCCGTTGTTGTATTTGCTGCCCCGCTCCCACATGCCATAGTCGGGCACTCGGTAGGCCCTCTCCACGCAGAACACCAGGTTCTGGATGAAGGAAACCTGAGGAAAGAAAAAAAAACAGACATGAAACACAGGAAGGCTTTTGAACACGACCGAGCCGGGGCGGCGCACGGTAAACAGGGTTCCAAACGGAATGTGGAACAGCAATATATATGATTCATGCTGCGGTCAAAGCCACATGAGCGGTGGGAAACATGGACGTAGAGGCGTACACTACGATGACTGAATTTCGATTTCCATCCCAGGTAAACAAGATTTGATTAGGGAGTAAAATGTGACTATATCCGAACCAACAACCTAGTCAACCAGCTACGAGAAGACAACTCGCTGAATGTACAAATACAGGGAAAATCATCTCGTCATGACAGTTTAAAATAGAGTCCGTGATCCTACAATCATAGACTGATCCCTCATCAGCAGGATTCTGGGTGTCAGCATCACATAAACAGAATATTTCCGAGGATGTATCGTGTATTGTGTGTAAAATGTGTTTCGACTTTAAGGCCTCTAATCTTAGCAGGGATTTTGTACTTGAGATGAGAGATTTAAATGAAAATGACAAAGTGGTGGAAAGAAAAAGAGAGATGCGAGAGGACGCGAAAGAACCTGTGTAGGACTTATGTGGGCCAGTTTGTGAAGCAGGGCGGGCGCAAATGGAGCGAAGCAGATTAGCCGGTGGAGGAAGGAGGGAGAAGTGTTTGCACACTCGCTTATGTGGGATTTTATGAGTTGGCCAATTAATGAGGGGAACTTTTTTGGTATCTTAATGGTATCTTAATGAATGTTACTGCCCCGTGGCCAAAAACGCCTCTCTGTCCCCCTACTGCTAGACCACGCTCCCGGCCAGTTCTGCATTTCTTCTTCCTTTCCTTTTTTTTCTGTTAGGAAAGGCACATGCATGCTTTTACTCATGTGGCACATAGACTGTAAAAAAAAAAAAAAAAAAGGTTATGAGAGAGAATGTGCTAAACACTGTGATGCGCACCAGCTAATGAGTCGCTCCATTTCATGCTGCATGAGACCGAAAATGGGATCTGGAAGGAGGTCGATAGTGCGTTTTCTCAAAGGGTAGTGCATCTTCTCAGAGGATGCACAGCAGCCTTTCTATACCACTTCCAGAAAAAAGAAAAAAAAGGAAAAAGAAAATACTGCAATGCAGCTCCCAACCCAGTCCAGTAAATGCTCAATGGACTTAACAGGCAAGGCTGGCCAGCGACGAACTAATAAATACCCCACTAATATGGTTAGTCAGAAATTTCAAACAGGGTGCAGTGAGAACCCAAACCACAAACTCTCCTGTTCGGTTGACATAATGTTTGTTGAATCAAGGATGGGGTAGGGGCGGAGGGGGGGGGGGGAGGCATGGACTGCTTCGGTTTGAATTATACAAGCAAGTAAACACTGTTTAACCATGCAAATAAGTGCTGCGCGGACAGGGCTGCACTCGTGTAGCCGAAAATAAATAAATAAACCAATTACGTTGTTAATTTGTTTTGTCAGGGGCCACAAATGCAGAAAAATTACTGTTTTTTTCTCTTTGTGTTTGTGTGCGTGCTCGTGTGTGCGAAAAAAAGGAGGCGTCCCACGCTAATTGCTCGGCGGTACAATATTTCACCATGTCCTGAGTTTATTCCGACAAGCCCAATTTAGCAAACAAATGGATTTCCTGAACTGGGGGCACACGTTTCGATACTCTGTAGCAGTAAGTACGGCTGTGAAGGAGAGTAGACAGCGTAGGCCCACCGAATTATGGGCTTTCCCGCTGCTCCTGGAGGCCACATAGTAAAGAACACGTCATGTAAACTTCCCAGCTGAGCTGGCTTTTTATTTTTTGCTTTATTGGGGAGAGGAACATAAAGTAAACCCCTCCCAAAAAAAAAAAAAAGATCAAAAATACAGCGGGCAGATTCAGAGGAAACAGCTTTTTAGTTATAGCGGCTTGGTGTGCTGCCAAATAAGACGTTAGCAGCACGATTCCCTGAGGGGCATTTAGGCTTTCATAGAGAAATCATCTAAACGTTTCACTGCCGAAAGTCAACCGAGCAGCTCAGCACAAATATGAATGCGAGCCAAGCTATAAAAATGATATACTGCCCCCTGATCCTGCATTTGTGCCCGCTCTAGGATATCTGTTGGGGGATTTGGGTTGCATCGAACTGGCTTTCGGGACCCTTTGCTCATGTATTTTTAGCAGCTACCGCTCCAGGAAGTAGAACAAGATAATCTTAGGTGTTAAGAGTACCGATTTGGGATGTATTTTTGAGGGTTTTAAAATAAGATTCATAAAAATGGGGTTGAAGTCTCTCATTTAAATCATAGGGTCGCTTAAAAATTATTTTAAACTGCTGTTTGTCCACACTGAAATGTCAAGTGTGAAGACATAGTGCAAAGGCTTTTTTTTCCCAAACCAGCTGCGTGCACACGTTGGTACACATAATGTTACGTTATTCCCTTTTGGCAAGCAAGTTAGCAGGTCAGAGCATAAGCGCTGACCAACGTGGACGGCTCTCTAGTGTCCTGCTCTTTTCGGTGCTCGGGTCTCAACGTGTGGCCCCAATTCCAGAGTCAGCAAAGCTGTTCTCATCAAATCAAACAGCTAGAGAATGGTGCTTGCTGGTCATAATTTTAACCCCATGAAATAGAGCCGTTTCAGCATGTAGGAAATCCCAATCCCTCCCCTGGACGCTGTTTCCTCTTTTTCCCAATCCTGCATTCTGGGAGCTGCTTTTCTTTTGGGCACTGACGAAGAAGAAGCCGTCTTGTTCCCTTCCGGTCAGCGGCCTTTTTAGGTCAGCAAGTGTGCACAGAAAGATCAGGAAGAGGAAATATGTCTGTATCGAATGCGCGAATCACCAAATGTTGAAAGAGGACATTTTTAAGCCGTTTGGGATTGATTCTGTGTGCGTGTGGTGCAGAGGTCAGGATTAAGAGGATGGCTTTGAACCTGATATTCACATCCCATGTGCCGGGCCTTGTTTACCTCGTCAGTGTTGTAAATGATCTGGAGGCCAGAGCAGATCATCTCCACCAGGTACAGCAGAAACAGGGAGACGGAATCGATCTGGAGCCAAAGCAAAAGAGAAGAGAGACCAGCTGAGGTATCATCAAAAAAAGCGGTTTTACACCGTGTGATCTTCTCAAATTTGTCGATACAGCCACAGCCGATTGAAGTGCCGAAAAAACGTGATGAAAGCTTTTAGTCTGCCATTAGAGCTGGAGAATTGAGCCGCTCTACCCCTATAATTTCACATAACAGAAATAAGGGCTGGGAATTAGCCGCGTACAGAGCATGCACACAGTGTTATAACAGCCTGATATTTTTCTGTCTGTTTGTAAAAAAACAAAAACAAAAAAAACATTGTTTTTCTTAACGTTCTGGCTCAAAAGAAGTATCAGCCACCCAATAGCAGTAATGCTGTCTCGTTCATATGCTGTGCACTCCAAACTGAGCCCGGTCAATACAATTGACAGACAAATGAAATGCTTTAATGCCGATTTAATCCACACGCAGTTTGTAAGGGAAAGTCATTCCAAATCCTTAAATAAATTTGACAGAAAGCTGATAGGCTGTATTTCCTTTTTTTTTATTAAAAGAGAGAAATAAACTAAACTTGTCATAACAGATAAATTGGCAAGCAAACGTGTGACTCTGAACAGAATCTCTGCAAAGTGAGCAGGTGCAAATCTGGTTTGTACGCAGTTCCTTAGTAGGCTTGCTGGCTTACCTGCAGGTGGTGATAGTCGCCGTAGGCGTAGACCTCGTCGCCGGTGTCGACGTTGAACACCGAATGCAGACATTTCGAGGGGCTGGGATCCTTTTTAAACTCCTCCACCTTGCAGGACGACACGCCACACAGAACATTTCAAAGCGGCCAAAGGGTTAAGGGAGAACAGGGAAAAGCAAAGCATAAAAAGTTTATTTCCTCATGATAGACAGTCTTCAATTCAACTAAATACGTGTGATCAAGTATACCCTCCAACCACTTTTTCTCCTTTCACCACCACTTATTAGCTTGCTTTTGCTTGAATTCCTTAACCAGAGTTCCTTTAAATGCCCACATTTCTATCAGTATCTTCCAATTCGACAGAAAATCAACTTGTCTTCAACTTCAACTAAATACGTGTGATGAAGTATACTCTCCAACCACTTTTTCTCCTTTTACCACCACTTATTAGCTTGTTTTTGCTTGAATTCCTCAACCAGTGTTTCATAAACGCTCAAATTTCAATCAGTGTCTTCCAATTAAACAGCAAATCAACTTGGATGACAATTCTTTTCACCTCTCATCGCTCCTTCTCTTCAGTCAAATCGTACACTTTCTGTTTAATTAATATCCCCGTCCTGCACACGCTGGAATCCCCCAGATATAATGCACTGCACCGTCAACACAGGCGTCCCACGAGCGATGACCCGAACAGATGCTGCACGCAGTTTAATATCACCTGCTCTGAGGCAGATAGGAGTCTGTGGACATAGTTTTTTTTATGATAAACCGTCTACAGCGTGCTCGTCATGTTTGCTTTTCTGGGGTTTGTTGGTGGCTTTGTGGGAGCCTGCTGCATTGACTCAACCACACACTAAATCACAGCTGGTCTGCCAGCCTTGTTGTGCGGTTATAAATAATTGGCCCTTTGTCCCATTTTTACCTCATTTGTTTCTCTATTTTCCACCTCTCTCACTGACTCTCCCAGTTGTCAAGCCCACCCTGGGCTGTCTTCATTTTTCTTCCCCCCTCCTCACGTCTAGCTCTCTGCTTCCATTACTTTCTTTTATCTATCCCGGTGTTTCGTAGAATTTCCTCTTTGTCTCTTTATCTCTTTTTTTAGACTATGCTTCTTTTTTTTTTTTTGTCTTCGTACTTTTACAACTTTTCTGTGGCTCACTTTCCCTGCAAAGTCAGGTCATAGCGGAAACCCCTTCGTCCCACTTTTGCCAAAACTGCTCCACTTCCAACCGATCCCGCTGTGGCTTATATGCATGTGTCTGTGTGTGATTGTGCTAAGAGGAAACTACAGGAGAGCCAGAGACGCAGGCGACTCTGTCCTCGGGATGGTCTTTCTTGTGTCACAGCTTCAAATAAGTAAAATACCTGAATGACAACTCACGCACGATTTGGCCACATAAAACTATTGCATCTAAGCCAAATGAGATCATCCAAAAGGACTTGAGGAGTTCAGAATGCCTCAGTTTATGTTTCAAACCATTACTGTATATTTCTTGTCTTTATTGAATAGTTGAAATAAACTAAACAAGTAGCTCTCTTTTGAGTTTTAAAACAGATTAAAAACTCATGTTCCCCCGATAACATCTTTTCATTCCATTCTGACCCACGGTTAGTGTAAAAAAATGTTGACAGGAAAAGGTTCCCATTTGACTCTAAGAGGAAAGTGAATTGATGCTGGAATAGCAAAGATGGAAGATACCTGCTTACTGCAGATCTGATAGAAAAACTACCACTTTGAAGACAGGGGCTGAGTGGCACGGTTATTTATGTATGCGGAGCAGAGATGCCTGGATTCTGCCCGATTTGTGAGGTTTTTATCTGCCTAAAATAGTACGAGAGGTATGAAAACCAGGCTTAAACGCAACTAATCTGTGTTAACAAATGTTTAGTGATACCGTAGTGATACCAGAGCGACGTTACAATAGCTAAACATCTAATCCCATATACAAGGCTTACACAAGGCTCTCTGTAAACTATACAATAAGCAGACGGCCGGGGCCCGGCTGATGTATTATTTACCTAGCAGCCGCCTAATGTCACATCTTCAATAAAAACGCCTTGTTCCCTGTAAGTGCTGGAGACGGGGCCGTGACGAGCGCCGCTCTGCGTAATTAACCATGTAAACGCGGCCTTGTAATTAAGACGCCGCAAATAAATAAAAAAAAGACTCTCCCCTAAACAGACAAGCTTTCGGGAGTCATGTGCTTCTACACACCCACAGTAACACAGTTCGTCCACAAAAAAGAAAAAGAAAAAGAGCAGCATTCGCATGGTGTTAAGCAACGCGCACAGCATTTTGTGTCCATAGCCTGTTCCACACATCTGTAAGGGTTCATGGCAATGGTTGACATTCTATTTCCAATTTGGAGCAAAAGCAATTTGACAGTCAGCACAGAGCCAGAGGGATTTTGCCGATAATATGAAAGATGCGCCCATCCTCCCGCTTGTTAGTTTCTGCTGGGTATGATACAGTGTTTAGGTACAGTGTATGAACGTTGGCTTATGTTGAGCTCACCTTATCTGCTTGTCTCATGTAACAGTACAGGATCCCTCTCATGCACTTGATGGCGGAATGCTCCAATTCATGAGTCCGCCCCAGATCGTCGTCAATACGTCTGGAAAGTGAGGCAAGAGATCATGTCACAATGTTTTAGTCACAGTGTCTACAGGTGAGAGTACAACAGGAATTACACACAGACACTAACAAAGAAAGTATTGCTTTGTGAACTTCAGAATGCTGAATATTCCTTCCATAACATCATCCATGCAGGCCTACGCGAAAACCTTTCTGTCTTCACATTTCCGAGTCTGAGCCCCTTTACGTTTCCATGAAGAAGAATGGAATGAGGCAGCTACCTACGCAAACTTGGCTGAAGGAACTTTCTTTCATTTACTTAAGCTCACCTTCCGACCTTTTTTGGTAAAGCTGAGGTTGCAAATGCACAAATTATTTAATATTGGCAATGTAAACTTTTTTACTCCTCCGGCAGAGGTTTACTTTGCTTTCGGTCCACCCAAAAGTGGTCTCCATCAATTTTATTAAAACCATGGACATTCTCAAAAGCAACTGCCAAGTGCTAATTCAACACTTGGAATCCGCCCCGGACCTTTTAACCACCTAATTTGTCAGGAAACATTGGAGAAATAAGCCACAGTTGGCCACGGAAACACCTGATGGTAGATTGTCCACTTTCTGGCTTTGAAAGAGAGGTCAGAATTGGAAAAACGTTCAACCCACTTCGCATTTCAGCGCATTTACACGACTCCAGATATATAATTTCGAACATGCTATTAAACAACATGAATGTGCCAGTCCACATCTACACTCAAGATTCTGTGGCCAGTTCACCAGTTCTTCGGGCTGGAGAGGTGGTGCTGAAAACTGAAATGCAATGCGGCTCAATCAGTTATAGACGCAGTAATAATTACTCGAGTCAGCAAATTCCTGCCGCAGCTGTCAGAGAGCAGATGCACGAGAACAATGTCTTACAAATTATGACCTCAGCTACGGAGAGTGAAGAGTGAGGTAGGAAAAAAGCGTTTGCTTTCCTCGGTCCGAATAACGTCACACTTTTTTTTCCTGTTAATCTACCTGTATGGGAATTTAGAATAACTTTGGTTATTATTTAGATCAAAAGTTACAATAACCAGGGGATAATAGTGGCCTGTTACATAATAAAACATGATCAAATAAATAATAGTGGCATTACAAAAATTAAACAACGCGACAAAACCATGAAAACAGTAAAAAAACAAATAAAACCGGAAGCAATGAAAATCTAATATCGCTCCATCTTAGCGGTTTTTGAGTTCTAGGTCCGGTCACTGAACGCCACGCACACTAAAAGACACACAGCAGCTGGGTGTGAAGTAAGTAATGGCGCTAGTCAGGCCTGTCAGATGAGAATCATCTTAATTAAATCCCAGAGACAATTCTAATAGGAGGCAGCCATGACTGATGACTGGAATCTGCCTCTGGTCACATCACTGCAGCGCACTCTATTTTTACCCCTCTCTTTCCCTCTGTCCCCTCTCTCAATCTAATTTCCTTACTCCCTCTTTCTCTTATTCTCCCCTTTCTTTATCCTATGTCACTTATCTCCCCATTCACTTGGTCTCTCTCCCTGCTCACCGAACGCCCTAACTTCCTCCCCACATCTTCTCATTCACCGACTCTTTCCTTATCAAAGCTTTTCAACCCTTTTAACTTTCCCTCTCTCCAGACTCTCCCTGGATCTTTCGTTTTTCTCCCTCACCTCTGTCCTTTAACAGGCTCCTTTCATTGAAGTGCTCTTTCTACTACGGCCTCAAAAAATGAGTCCATGAGCACATAGAGTGAAAATGGTTGATTAAAGAGCTTGCGGGGCTCAATGAAATCGTGAGGTGACACAGGAGGCGAGAGTTCACCATCATGGTGAGGAATCTAGCCGGAGATTCTTCATTTTCATCAGCCTTTCGCAACTAAAAATTCTTACACAAAATTAAATCCTTTTGAAGTCACATCATAGTGGCATATTTCTTTTAAATATAGAAAAGAGAAAAAAAAAAGAACAGTTTTGGGTTAATTTATACAGTGACACAGAGACAAATAATGAGTCCAGAGTGATTTACAGAAAGCAGTAAGTACAATCTCTGTATAAAAAACAAGGCTTAGGTCAAATTTCACATAATAAAAGGACACGGCTGTCCACTGCAAGACAGGCCCATCATTCTTTTTTTTAGCCGACTATTACGTAAAAAAGAATATATTACCTCTAGTGGTGGTCAGAACAACAACGGGTATATGTTAAAGTGTTAAAACGTGACTGTCAGTGTCTGTTATGGTTATACAGTATTTAGTGTAAGTATGACCACCAATGGGACCAGTTCAACATGACAACTGCACTCTGGTTCAGTGTGAGGAAGTCAAAACAAATGTACTAAATAGGAAAATATAGCCTTGCAATTTGGCTGCAGGGTTTGGAACCACTATTTAATTATGTTAAAACTGATGTTTTCAGATGATGGACTTTGGCCATCTCTAAATTGAAGGAAAACATAGCTAATATCAACATGCATCTGATCGTAAAACTGGGAGTTAGTTCAACTTCACCAGTAGCAGTTGGAACTGTTGTTGTTCCCCTTTAAGATCACTCGTGGGGACACTGGGAGAAAGAATTCTGTATACTAACCGGTAAGCCATAGCCAAGGCCCAGGCCCCAGCCGCGCAGTAGAGGGAGTCCCGGACTTTTGCCTCCTTGCAGTCGGAGTATGTTTTTACTGGGAAAAGGCCAGTGGTGGGACTCTGGTAGTTCAGAATGGTTGTCTTGACTACATGCAGAGAGAGAGAGAGAAACAGAGGGTGAGATGGAACAGGTCATGTTAAAATGAAAGGGTTACTTGTTAAAAGCCACAGTCACTGAAACACCAAAAAAAACGGCTCCACGGGCAGCTGGCGCTGTTCTGCATCGTTCTACAGCAGAACAGCATGAGGAGGCAAGCGTGCGGCGGGGGGAAAATTTGTACACTCAGTATTCGGTCCGCTTTAATGTACCGTTAGTCGCTTTTCATTTACAGTGATTTAAATCCATTATTCTATTAAAGCTTATGGCTAAATTAAATACACTAGTGTAGATGGTGTACTGCGGCAGCTGAAGCTTTATGGAAGGAAATCGCTAATTAGATGTCCAATATATAAAGTAACCAAACAAAAGCATTCGTAGCAACAGATCCAAATAGCCCACGAGCTGTGATAAAAGAGATGTATTCATAAAAAACATACATTGTTAAATCACTTAAATAAAGGACAGACGAAATTACCAGGCTGGAGTTGTACGTTTCAGTAATTAGACAGGTTCGTGTTGGGTTGAAAAACAAAAAAATACACATTCAGTTAAAAGACCAGTGTAAAACAACAACTTTTCTGTCTCTAACGCAAACTCTGAATGGGATGGGGGGTGCTTTACATTTGCTTTACATGTTGTAGAGCCATTTCATTCCTTTCTGCAGTGTCAGCTGAACACAGATGCAGGGCCGGAGGAAGACAGTAGTCATCTAGTAATGGACCAGCAGGCACTTCACCCACTTTTTTTCCCCCTCCTCATGACTTGTCTGCATTTGTGAAGTGTGGAAATAGAATATTTAACAGGTTCCAGAGAGCTGTTACAGCTCTTTTTCCTCTGAAGGCACCGCCAGACCAGTTACTCTCATATGCATATCTTGGCATAAATCCAATCAAATGTAATGAAATGATGTTGAATTCCATTTGGAAAAGGGCAATGGAAAGATATTTGCGGGCAATGGTTTTTAACAGTCAATGTGCTCTTCTGTTAAGCTTCTGTTAGTTTATATACCGGTTTGTGTGTGTGTGACAACAGAAGAAAAATAGCTGAGAATTGGTTCAGAACATGTGGACCGTACTTAACAAGCTGACTTTGGTCAGTTGATGTCAGGAATTTGCAAACTACTAATGTGCAAGCTGAGTGATGTTAGCTACAGAGAAGAAACTCGGAAAGTTTTCATCATTTTGAAAAAAACAACTATTTTTGTTCACGCCATCTGTGGTGTTTGTTCATTCTTTAGTGCTGATTTTTGATTGCTTTTGATTAAATCCTTGCTCCCGATGATTTGAAAAGGAACATTTTGTTTTGCTCTGTTTTTGTAAAATCACTTCACACCAATTTAAACAGTCGGACAAATAAGTTACTCCGAGGATAAACTTAGTTTGCCCTTTCATTTAAAAAATAAGCGCGCAGAAAACATTCATAAAGGTGCTCTATAGAGAAAAAAAAGAATGTGTTTTCCAGAAAACCTATGAGGAAATCAATAGAGATACTGCACAGATTTCCCCTCTGAGTGGCTAACTTTACATTTAGTGTAATTATCAGATCCATCTTTTGACCATCATTTAAAGTGCCAATCCACTAAATCATAGCCTTACGGAGCAGCCAGAAATGCTGTCTCGACAACATAGCTGATTTATACAGCTTTTACAGCTTTTTTTATTAAAAATTGCTGTGCACAGTATTAACAAACCACCACAAAAAAAAAGCCGAAAATGTCCTTGCTGATCTAAAGACCTTTCACTGAAAAGCCCTGTTGTCCAAACGTGTTGAACGGTGCATCCTGTACTATGGGAAAGCTACTGAGAGCAGAACATCAGTCCAATGCTCTTGATGCGTAAACAGATGGCGGATCTCCAGTAATTCATGCTGAAACGCAGGGCCTCAGAGAAAGCAATCACACAAACACACACACACACACACACACACACACACACACACACAAACACAGCTCTCCGGGAGCGGTACCCTCACTGATGACTAACGTGTCTGGAGGGATCGCTTCATTTTTCAACAGAACATTCTGCTGGTGCAAATGAGAGGGGGGGTCCTGGATCGGGTTATCCATTCAGGACTGTCATTTGCTAAAGAACAAAAGAACTGCTGAGACAGGAATAAAATTATTTTTGTTTAAAACGCAAGATGAAAAAGATCAAATACGAGGGAGAGAGCAATTAAGAAGAAGTGTGTTGTTTTCGCCTGTGGCACAGATGTGTCCAAGAAGGAATCTTGGAGGTAGCAGGTACTGGTATAAGACAGGGGGGTGGAAATGTGTATATGGATTGGTTAACTCGAGGTGGCAGTCACATCGGCAGACGGATCAAGAGATCGATTGGATGGATGAGTGAGAATATTAATAAACCCATCACAAAGTCTTCCTCCCACTATCAGCTGAAGCACTGATGAAGTTCTTATTTAGATTCAGGCACATGCAGACACACAGATTTGTATATTTGTCTGACAACACTCACTGGAGTTAATATAACAGTGTGTTTATCGCAGTGTTAACTATCATATTAAGGGGAATTTCACACTCTTTAACACTGGGAGACTCTACCAGTCTTTCAAGTGTATGATACACAATGTAACGCATAAATTCTGTGGGTGCGTATGTGTGTGAGGTTCTTAATTTATTACTTGCAGCCCTTTTTTTAAGAAAATTCAATTAAATGTCTCGAGTGCTTTCATTTGTAAGATGGTACAGGGAAGTTTAAAAAATTGCTCGTTTTTAAATGGAAAATGAGGTATGAATTATAGGGCTGCCAACAGAAGAATCCACGATTCTGAAATATACGTCTAACAGTGATACAAGTTTATAGCATACCTGTGTTTGCGAGTTCAGCAAAAGAACGCGAGTAACCTGGTTCCTCGCAGTATGCATTAAAAGAACTGTTTACCATATTTGGCAATTCCTGTCTTTGTCACATTGCAGTTGTAGATGACTCACATAAAAAGAAAAGGGACTATCACTTATCTTTAACATGCTGTGCCAAAAAGATTTGATATCGCTCCATTCTAAAAAATCTCTCAAAAGATGAATCTACTTTATACACTGCTGTGGAGTTCTTTTTTTTTTTTTTTTTGGGATACAGAAGACAGAAATGAATGAGCTGAACACTGTTCAGTCTCAGCCTGAAAGTTCTTCTGGATGCAAATCAAGTGTTGTTTGGAAATTTCTGCCCTGCCATCCATCAAGCTAATGTCCCACTAAATCAGCAGCTAATGTCTCAGACGCACACAGTCTGCTCTCTTACAATGGGCCATTTCACAGCACTGACGGAGAAAATGAAAGAAAACGATGGATAGGGAAACGCGGGGGGAAAGGAAAAGCAAAAAAAAATAAAAACGATAGAGAATAATGCCTAATCTCTGCATTCCACGGCAAAGCGTACAAGGAAATATGATAACAAAACCAACGGCGGAACTCGTAAAATCAAGCTGCTGTTAACAATGATTTCCCTACCGCTGCTGAGCCGATGAGGTTTTCTACGGTAACCTGTAGGGTCTGCGGCAATGAAAACAAATGCAAATTTAACAGAGATCTGGCTCAATACGGGAGGTGATTAGGTCAGTTCGGGGAAACACGGGGAACCAGCCTGGAAACACTCAAATCAAAGAGAGGAAGAAGACATTTTGTTTAAGTAGCAACCTCACAGTGACTTAGAAAAGGGATCATTGTTTCAGGTGACCCTGAAACAACAGGCTTCTGGCCTCGATTTCTGAGGGACTATCCCCTTCCTCGCTCTGCTCTCCTTTAATCTCCGTGTGCATATGCCAATGTTGCCATGGACTTCTTTTCTCTTCGTCAGCAGGTATCCCCAGACTGGTGTCGCGGTGCCTCGTCCTCTGCTTCCTGTCCAACCTCCAGCTGGCACAGGCAGATGGCCGCCCATCCAGAGTCTGTCCGCCCGAGGTTTCTTCCTCTTGAAAAGCGAGTTTTTTTTGTCTTTCCTCAATTGCTAACAGTACGCTCAAGGACACCAGATCGAAGAGAGGTTTCCATGTAATAGGTTGGTTGTCTTAGCAGGGTAACGTTTATTTATTTTCTATTTTTAGAATTGGTCTAATACTAGTTTTAATGATTCACAATTGATTGGATCCTGATTGTGTTGTTACGAATTGGATTCTATTCTAATTGGCTTGATTTTTTTCTGAATCTTTAAAGTGTTCTTTTGGGCGTCATGTAAATAAGACGAAATCGAAAAAGAACGCAATCTTGTTTCCTTGATTCTTCAAGCAACATGAGCCAGACAGGAGCACAATAGTAGCCTGCCCTCTGTCTCCAGAATTATAAAGAAGTAGGAGGAATCAGTGGAGTGTGCCCGAGTTGCCACATAGAAAAAATAAACAAGAGCAGTTTGAGACTTATGGAAGAAACGGGGGGGAAACAGAGATAGAGGACAAAATAGTGGAGCAGTGAACTCTGATGGAGGTAAAGCTGCCAATGGTGTTTTCCCGAAAACTGGAAAAAATAATCCTCATTCAGGACAGCGACATAAGCCTAATGTCGCGGCTTTCGACTGGGCTTGGGGCAGAATTGAAACAAAGGGACAAAAGGCGGTGAACGGAGCAAAAAAAAACGTAACCGGTTTGATTTGTCATTGTCACCCGGCGTCGGCCCTCTCTGCCCTTCTTTTTTTTCCTGCTCCCCGAAAAGAGAGAAAGAGAAAGCAGGTATATTGGCAGCGAGGCCTGTGTGCCGGCGATAACAATGTTGGCTTTGTTCCCTCCAAGAATTGGACAAGCACTTCCAGCTGCCACCCACCACAACAATTAAGGCTTGCGTTTCTCCACATCGCGCAATCTGGCAGAAGGCTTTTCTTTAAGAATCCGTGAAGTTTGAATGGAGCTGCTGCTGTAGGGGACGCTGGACAACGCCGATACGAGCAAATTGGTTGCAACTGAGAGCGACACCTGTTGCGCCCTAAGCCCCCCCCCCGTGCGTTGTCTTCCGCCACCTTCTACACACACAAACGTACATCGTGGGCCTAATGAAAACCCACGTTAACAATCCCGTGAAGCCACGGCGAAATCTCTCGCTGTCTCCCTCGTACGCGCAGGAAAACACGGACAATCTGCCTGGTCTTTATTAGCGCTGACCAATCAGCTGTGTCATGAGAGAAAATGGTGCGTACGGTCCCAACAGGCGTTTTTTTTTTTTTTTTTTTTTTTTCAGGAAGCGTCGACGAGCTTCACGCCGTTTAAAGGCTTTTCTTATATTCAAACCGGACCAAACTGTGTGAAGGAATAATGTCTTAAGTCTAAAGCAAAGCAACCACCAGAACCAAAAACCTCATCCTGACCTGGATTGGATTTTTTGTGGCACTCCTTTGAACTACATGCTGCAGAATTTCCAGATATAATTTTGAATTATTCATTGACTACACTGGAAATGACAGTAGATATTAGCTTAAACTAATAAATTTTTTTTAAAATTAAGTTAATTTTACAGAATTCTGTTTAAGAAAATAGACCGTCAAAATGATGTCAATTATGTTAACAAACAAAACAGAACAAAAACTCTCTTTTCTTTCTGTCTCATTTTTTTCTGCGATTGCTCATTCAGTTTTCCCATAATAGCTCCCACAAAAAGAATCATTTTGCCATATTTCTCCAAGCGGTGGACACTGACTGACTGGCTGGCTGGCTGGATGGATAGATGACTATTATCTTGACTATTATCTTGACTTCGTGTCCCGACAATTCTTTTATTCTACCATCAGTCTCTCTGTGTCTGACTTTACTTAATATCTAAATCAACAATCGCCTATTTGTGAAAAGTTAAAAAACGCAGCAGTCGCAAAAGAGAATGCGAGGCCGAAGACGCTGAGGTTTTGTCAATTTGCCCCATTTGTCGAACGTTTGAGTTGAATGCTGAATGCTGGAGCAGCAGGGAGAGAAATGGACGCTGCTCACATCTTTTAATGGAAATTGCTCATTAGCTTGTCTCTGCAAATGTATCCACCAGGCAAAGGGGGAGAAGCTCTCCTTTGGATTAGCTCTTTATCCAATCAGGGTAACTGATGCACTGTCCGCGACGCTTTGGAATATCCGGCCATTCCACATTAAATCTTAAACGGCAACTTCAAACTGAGCTTTCTGCTGCAGCTCTGGCTACAATCAGGAACATGTGTGCTAGTTACTCATGTTCCCCCTTAAACTGTTCGATGGCATGAAATTGAGAATATTTGCCGATACTCGCATTCCCGTCCAACTTCAGCTTGATGGTCATGTTTAGCTGCTGGTCAATAAGTGTGCAACATCTTGGCTTTGACTGATCTTTTTCTTTTTTTAATTTGCAAATGCAAGCTGTGTGTACAGATGCTGTGAAGAAACATATGTAAGAGAAAGCCAAGAGTTCAGGGAAATTATGTATGGAAATTTTCAGAAATGCTAATTTAGCTCATCGCTGAACACATTTGGATGAAGGAATTTTCCCTTTCAGCATGTTCTTTAGTTGTTACACACAAAAAAGGACGTTTTGCGAGCATGTCATGGCTGAACAACAATGAAATCTGGACCAAACCAGCAAGATTCATGCACCTTATTTACCTTGAAATTAAGAAAGATGCTGTAAAAAATATAAAAAAAAGAAAAAAAAGAAAAAGAAAATGATATTCCCTCAAGGAAAATGTCAGGACCTGTGTGCCAAACGGGAGTGAACTTTCCCTTTTTCAATGAGAGCTACTACGAAAAGTCAAGTTATTGCCCACAGTGCTGACCCTCGGGGGACAGCATGCTGTACCGTGTTACTAGAATCTTTTAGCCACAGAGAGCCCGAGGCAAGGCAGGAGCCTGTTCCATGAATACCAAATACATCTCCATCTTAGATGAGGTGGTGTCTTCTGCTCATGCTCTCCGTGGCTCTATGGCCCTTCTTGTATTGATTTTTGTGTGAAATGAAAGGAGGAGGATGCCAGGATATCACAACAAAGCAAAATACACAGAAAAATCGAATACATGCCTGGTGCGGATTGTCACGCGGCTTTGATAAGCGTGGTTTATGTTATCCAAATGCAGCATCTAGTTTGATTATACAACGAACGTTTTCGGGTGAGACAGCCCCGTTACGATGAATACAGAATGTCTAGCTCTAATAACATAACACAGCAATCACTGATTCTACAATAACATGCATTTGATCAAATAAGTTAAAAGAAAAGAAAAAGAAAAGCATCTGGAGTGACTACTTCTGAGACTGTTTTGCCCAACTTGAGAGCATTTTACGTCAGAATTTTGTGTGCTGCGCTTCTACGTGATTGTGTCCGATTTAAACCCAATTATGAGTTCAATTTTGTCTCAGATGCTGAGAAAAGGAAAGGGACGCCGTGCATTTCTATCAAATAAGAAAGAAATAATTCCTTTGAAACTGGTCGGGCTCGTTTTCCACAGTCCTCGTATGTCCCCTCAGTGGAAAAACAGTAAATACTTTCAACAGATTTAATGCTTACACGTTTAACTTGTTAAAGATCCCAACTGTCGCCATGTTTTGTGACTGCTGGCCAACTGAAAGCAATGCAATGACCAACTGACAACTTTTAAAGTCAAGTTTTCTGCTCATTACCCAAAACCAAAATGAATTTCTAGAGAAAATGACATCTACTCGTGTAAAGAGGTGAGCTTTTGGTGAGCACAGAATGCAAAGACTACATACGGCCGTGTTGCACCAGTTTTGCACTCACATCTTTTTGGTGATTCAAAAGTCAGCGCTAACGTGGATTCATCCCTTCTGTGGCGAGAACAGAGAGGCTTTGCCAATTACAGTAGAACCTCTACTTACGACTGCCTAAAAATAAAAAATTTCCAGCATATGAAGGGAAATGCGATCAAATATTCCACTTGGCACCCAAAGTAAATTTCACGACGTGTATGACGTCTGTCAGGCCGGGTTCAAAACAGGACTCAGGCGCAAAGATTTTGGCAAAAATTAGGATTTTAATTAAACAAAGATGCTCATTTTGCACAGCTCTGAGCCGCTAGCTACACTAAGTTTCAGAGAACAAAGCCATTTTACCTACCGTACATATATTTAACAAAAATATTTACCAGGCAAATCAGACATCAAAGTTGATAATCCTAAAAACCTTTTTTTTTCTCTTTATCTCCTATGAAAAATCACCTAATCACATTAGTCTGGTTGTGTTATGGATCGGAAACCAACGGGGCTGTCAGATGCCAGAGGTAATGGGAATGAGACCCCTAACTCAGACACGTTGATTCTCGTACTGGCACTATGCTGCCTGTTAACCCCAGATGGAGCCATCCTGGACAGACCGCTGTGGCCTAGAGTCCCTGCGGTCCAGATGACAATCTGTTGGTTTCCATCAATATTATAAGATAAAAAATTTCACCTGTGCAGACAACTGAAACTCCTAAAATATTATCATCTCAGCAGGTACAAGGCTAGAAATATAATAGACAGATGTGTTCATTCATGATTGATCAAATTTCAATTTAATCGTGGTTTTCATGTGAAATTACGGTTTATGTGGGAGCTTGCAGTTGCAAGCCGCGTAGAGGCTGTCCTATCAGGATGTTATTTAGGTTTGCAAGGCGCGCAACCCGCCGAACGCTTATCGCTTCAGAGCGCGTGTACTTACCCGCGCTGTAGTGGCGGTCAAGCTTCTCCCACAGAGGTTCATCCTCTCGCTGGAGATTGGACAGCTTAAGAGGTTCATAGATGGAACCTGAAGAGGAATACATACACAGCACTCTTAAACCACCCCGAACACTGGCGGAGTGTAATATCTTTCCCATAAACTAATGCTTCAAAAGTCAATCTATCTGGTAGATTTTTGCCATCCCTGTCTTGTTTCCATCTCGTACTGTTAACAAGAAGATGCAATCAATGAGACCTCCTTTTTCTGAGTTAGGTTGAGAATTGCAAAGGAGAACAATTCAATATCAATTTAATGACTAAAAGGTGTTTGCTGACAAAAAAAGAGTGTTTTTTTTGGTTTGTATTCTTTATTAATATCAACCTTGGATATCAGAAGAGGCAAAGGAAATGAAAGGACAAATAAAACCAGGCACAGCAATTAAATTCAGTTTTCACTGCAACACATTGCATCACTCAGCGCCGCGCTGACAAAATAAGATTCATGCCGTTAGCTAAACTCTCAAACCGTAATGTGACAGTCGAGCCGCATTTCGTTCTTTTCTGAGAGAAATCAGTGGAAGGGACCCCCGACCACTACCGCTGTAAGACTCTCCATTTTCACACACTTTTCACTTTGTTAGATTTGCATTTTAATGGCTTCGACCTTGGGTCAATACCACAGGTACTGAAGAATTCATTCTTCCTCAAATTAGCATAATTTTCATCAGCTTAAAAGTTGCAGGGGACAAAGCCAATCCATATCTGTTTGAAGATAACGCTTGAAAGTAGCATTGTGGAGGTCTAGTATTGCGGTTTTAATTCCTGGCGTGAGACAAAAACGTGAATGGTCGGCGTTGGGTTTCTCCAGCTTCACTCGCCAAGACCGCTGGATATCACTTCATTTATTTTTTTTTGTGTCATTTAAAGTCTTAAAGTGGGGGAACAATGCGCCATCCTATCAGCAATGGGACTTTAAAGCAAAAAGGAACTTAAGTAACTGACGATTTCTTTCAACAAGTGACAAGAAATGCTGCAAAGCCGGTTTCCTATTTGTCAAGAAATTAAGTAACTTGCCATAAAAAGACAAGATGGGGGGGTCACGTGCTTCTCACGATGAGTAAAGTTTTAGATCCTCCTAGCCTTTTAAATTTGGCTCGAACGGCAATTGTTTTTGGAGCCAATGTTCACACATTTCTTCACTGTAGTCTAACCTGCATCTTATATATCAACAGTTGGTGCAGAAAAAAATCAATCACATTCCCAGTGTGATACTAGTACCATCACATTTGATCAGAGAGAAGAAAACAATCACATGACTGGTTTTTATCTACACATGTCAATATTCATAAATGTATAATGTATAATTCACCTATATGACTTTTTTCATGTTTCAATTACTGATCTTATTTGCAAGGTGATGTTTCAGAAGTTTCTCTTCAACCCTCTAAAATGTGCAAAAAAAAAAGAATGGGAAATGATTTTGCTTTTTTTTTTTTTCCATTTCTTTGGAGCAATTATGACCAGAACCAAAGTTTTTTTTCCCCCATTGATCATTGGGGTGACTTATTTAAAAAGAAAGGTTACAGTTCACACTTAATTTAGGCATCACATACCTAAACTTAAATTTAGAGCCAGTGTGGGTAAGTCCGCCTCCTCTCGTATGTTTTATGACCAAGAATAATCGTTTTTTTTTTTAAAAGTACAAAACCAAATGGCTGAGTTGGACATTGAAGGGTTAAAACGCCCTGTTTCAGAGTGATGAGGGCCGTTGTTGTGTATGGCCTCCCCACACAACAGAGCCTTTAGTGGCTCAACACTATTTTGTCCAGTGTTTAAGCCGATAACGCTCTCAACATTATGATTCAGCTTTTAAACTAAATATACCACCAGCCGTTGGCCCTTTCTCAGACAGGTGTGCAGCCATTTACAGGCTTCATTTAGGAGAACTTGGTTGTTAAATTGTAGCAGCATCAGCACTGCTGGGTTTACTTTGACAGTATGGAGCGCTGTGTGAAGAATAACAATGAACAACATGGACTTTATAGTTTGCATGAACATTTTCTGAAGGCACCGTAAGGCCTTCATGGCCTCCCGTCTGAGGACGACTGCGCTGTTTTCCTCAAATCCGAATCCGCCACTTACCGAGTCTTTGCACTTTCCGACGAGGCTTGGCAGCCGCCGCCACTGAAACAGCCATTCTCAAAAGGTGAAATTAAGGCCAATCGTCTCTGTCTCTCTCTCTCTCTCAGCTAAATCAGAAATCTATTGCAATTCACAGGAAGGAGTTAGTAGCACAGAGTTAGATTGAAGACGTGCATGAATCAACAATGAATTACACACAAGGCAGACAATGATCATGAACATGCAAAATGCATCAAATAATTGAATATGCTAAGGAATTAAATGATGAATTAGGCTACTTTCTACTATGGCAATTATGAAAGAAGCCAAAGAACTACCTCAACCTCTAAGATCTACTTCAGATCTTACAGAACCCTATGTAATTTAGAGAACCAGCAGTGACTTTAACTGATCTACTGTGAAAGTGTCTATTTCTCATTCTCAGTGCATACTGATTTCCCCCCCCCCCTGTCCTTTATGAGATCAAATTTCGAATTTCTGGGGAAATTTCTACCCTAACTAGTCCCTGCAAAGTTTCTAAGAGAAGTCGTTTCCCTGTGCCAGGGTACATTGTGTGCTAGGGGTTTCTTCCAGGCCCAAAATGAGGGCTTCTCTGGATGCGACTTTCGCACAGTGCTATGACAGATGACTGCAAAGTGGAGGTGGGATGTAATAGCGAATCGAGACCAAGTGAGAAGCGCCTAAAATAGCCCCAGAGTACCACACAAGTGCACCCCTGACCTTTCGTGCTTGTGCCACCGCTATAGTGCACAAATGAAATGTGTGTACACAGAAGCAAACCGAGCACAGAAACAGTCCAAACACATGCTCTGGCACAGCCGAAACTAACCGGCATTTCACACGGTACGACATCATGCAAAGTAAGGACTCAGACCTGATCTCTTTGACCGGGCTTTGAATTCCAAGAGTTTCCAGCCGACATCTGCCAGACTCGCCATGTTTACACTGCGTCGACTCACCGGAGAGTTGAACGGATTTCTGGTGTCTTCTTTCAAAATTAAACGATGGAATTTGCGAGAAACTGTCAAGATTAAGATGCAGGTGCTTTTGAGCTTTCAAAAGGCAATTCCGTACTAGCCGAGCCCATTTTAAGCTAATTCCTGGATTTTATTCATCTTATTTTATTTAAATTGCATTGGTTGGCATTACGTTTGAGAAATGTAAGATTTATTTTGAAGTTAAGTTTCCGTTTTATGAATGCTACCGTTTGGTAACTTCACGCGTATGTCTGCTGTCAAACTACCAGTGAGTACGACACTGACGTAAATAATAAAAACTGTAAAAGCATACTTTTTCATTATTTCCCCACTTTTCCCACCTTCAGACGATAAACCCAGTGTTCAATCAGAAACACTAGCATGTAGAGTCCCATTTCACTTGATATATTCTAAAGAGGGTGCCGTTTCCTGCTGCTGTAAAGCAGAGTGCCGTATTGCGGTTGGTAATGTTGTGAGGGGCTGTAGCAGTGGAAGGATGTGGATGTTTAAAACAAATACTTTGGCGTTTTTGTTAATTTTGTCGGGACAGTCTTGCACGTTTGCTCTCCAGGATGTGACGGCCGACCTTTTCGGGGCCGATGGATACGGGACGGTGGCAGCGTTTGGGGATTTTAACGCGGATAAACAGACTGACATCTTCGTTATCAGAGAGCGTATGTAATGCTTAATATTCTAAACATTCATGGCATGTGAGCTAAATAGCCGTTTGTAGGCGTTTGGCTCAGTGCCGTAAACAACGATATGGTTCTAAGTATCTAAGTATCGGGATAATTGGGATAGCTCCATTAGCCCTCATTAATTTTAGAGTGTTTTTATTTTCCGACGCCATTTATGAAAAATACTGCTTTGAAAATGGTTTGTTGCAGTAAATACATGTATTATTTGAACTTATTTCGTTTTCTATGTTGTTTTCATACTTTTTTTAGGATCTGAACTGATGATATTCCTAGCTGACTCGACACCACCATATTTCAAGCCCAAGGTTCAAATCAGCAAAGACCATTTGCCAAAGTAAGTATTTGGTTAAATGTTATATACGTGTATGTCAAGTTGAGTTTTCTGTGCATGGGAATTTTTAAGCCGTTGTCTGTCGTTTTAGTGACCCTCTTTCTGTTTTAGGGGCACTGTCATCACCAGTGTTGTTCCTGGAGATTATGATGGAGACTCTCAGATGGATGTCCTTCTTACAGCTCAGATTGCCTCCGATAAAACAACAATCTTTGTCTTTTGGGGAAACAACCAGACATTGAGTACATATTCACAATTAACCCATTCAATTTTATTTATTTAGTTATTGATTTATTTTTTTATTTATTTTAGGTCCAGCTTTACTTTCGTTTACTTTCATTGATTGATTTGAATTCAGGAACCTTTAGTAGAAACTAGTAAAAAGATTTTTTAAAAATGTCCATATATATATATTTAGGTATTTATGCTTAACAATGTTTTTATATTAATCTTTTATATATATATATATATATATACATTTTATGTGAGATTTTCTTTTAAGGCCTACAAGGAGGAAGTGAGACTTTTCATTGGATAGCTTATAGAAAGCTAATGTAAACAATTCAAGAAAACTAACATTAATGGAAAAAAATAACTCAGAATGTGATCCTTTAGCTTAACAATAAAGAATTAAAATAATGTATTTATTACAAGGCAGTTTTTATCCAGAAAATGACTTTGATTTTTAATGTTGTGCAGATATGGTTGGATCGGTCATGCTGAACAAGACCCTTACAGATCAGCCTCTCATTATGGAGTAAGTAATCAAGAAAGACATGCCATCAGGGTGTTTGCTTTTTTGACATTTACATGATAGTACATCTCCTTCATGGTAAAACTTTTGCCTTACAATGCCTTTTCTTGTTTTGTTTTTTTATTCAAAGTTTCAATGGGGACATGATCCCAGATATTTTTGGAGTCACCAACCCCCCCCAAACTGAAGTTTGCTATCTCTCTAAAAGGTGAGGTCCTACTTATCAAATTTGCAGTATCCGGAATTCACTTTTGTCATACATCCAGATACTTTTTGATGATGTGGAGAATGCCTTTACCTCATTGTGATTCTTCCGCATTAGGGTTCCACTGTGGCAGAATGCACTGAACCCTGTCAATATGCGCATCCCTCACTCGAATGCTTTCATTGACCTCAACAAGGACTTTACTGCTGGTAAGTCACCGATGATTTAAGTAGATTCAGAGTTTTCATTGTGTTCAACACCACGCACCATGTCTAATCGATATTTGGAAGAAAAATAAACTGAAATCCATGTGAAAGATGTAAAATTTTACCGATCTTTATTGTTAAAGGGATTTTTTTAAACAGCAGTTTATGAGCTTTTAGGTAGGTTATCAATATACAGTGTCTCTTAATGTTTTTTTACTGTAATAATAATTTGAATTGCCTTTGTCTGCCTTTACGTCTCATATGTGAAAAGGTATTCCAATGCCATTGGGGTAGAAATAAATAGTTACTGTTGTCTGCTTTATAGACCATTTCATAATTTAAATCATCCGCTCGTCATTTTTCCGTTTTTCTCTCACCATTAAGCTTGTATAAGGTATTTTCCAGGCTGAATCTCAGTTTGGTCACCACGGCTTCGTCTGACAAAGCTGCTGAATTGAGTGAATTGAGCTCTATTTACACGTTCTAATGCTTTCAAGAGCAAGCGGCAGAATAAATTTGATGGTTTTATGAATATGTATACCTGAGCAAGAGCAGTGCTTCATTTCAGCTGGTAAACCAAGCTGTAATTGTTGCTTAACTGTTTATCTCTGTTGACTAACCACTGTGTTTAGTGGGCTGCTAGATGGATTAACAGTCCTTGTGTCATAGTTATTTTATTTTTGATTGGTGGTGTCCTCTCAAATTAACTTTTGACTAAAGAATGTTCTTCTTAACTATCTTAAATATTCAAGCTTCAAGCCACAAAATTACTAAGATTTTGACTGATTGATTTGATAGATGATATTAAACTACTAAAAAGTACTTTGGTAGACATAATTTCCTGCTGTTGGATGCCAGCAAGTAAATTTACTGTTTCCAATGAGTTACTTCATAATGTGACATTCACGAGTCTATGAAGTTACATTTTTATCTTAAAAAAAGCATGTCTTTGTAAACTTTTTTAAATTCTAGCGGTAAAAGTATTTGTCTGTGTTTTAATTTTTTTTCAATTCATTTAAATGATTGAACTCCAAAGTATTTTGGAACAAACAACTCCAATTCATTCACCATCTGAAATCTGCAGTTCGTTTAGTAATCAGTACAAGTGTAGCTCTTGTCCTATCTATACAAAGCTCTCAGGTCAGTAAGAGCCTGACTGTCTTTGTACATTATCAGTTTTCCTCTAAGGTTGATTTAAAAAAAAAAAGTGAGCTGATAGGGAAGACCACCCGGTGATAGTTTCGACCTCTGTGACAACAAGGATCATTATTCTTATCACAGTGAACGATAACATTTGTGTATTTTCCTGTTTTCACTGTTGATATCTGCTGTACTTGAGCATGCAGAGAAACTGACAACAGCCACTGGAAATACAAGCATGTTTACCACTCCTACAGACCCCAAAATCACCCTCTCCTGCAGTTTTTTTTTGTCAATTACAACAGACACTGTCTTAGATTTATGCAGCATAGCAGGCCAGCTCTTTTTATAGAGGAACTCATCACCCAGAGTACAGGTTGCTGGCTGGTCCTGCTGCTTCTGCTGTACAGGCTACCCATGTCTGATTCTCTTCAGTCAGGGGTTGAAAATACAATTTCTTGAATCTGTATGGTGGAATTACCCAAAGGCATTGTTTGTCTGCGCCCTGTGTCCAAAAACATTTACAGCTACCTTAAACTTTAGGTTTTCTTTAATGCTAATTCAAAGAGAAAAATCAGTTTTGGTCAAGGGAAAAAAAAGAACAAAGAAAACTAAGTTAGATTTGTTTGTGTTTTTGTGTTCTACAGGGCTAAAGGTATCATTCCAGTTTTACCTGTAGTTTCTCTTCCCTGATTTATTTTGTGGCCTGATGCTGTAAACTGAAGCTAGCTTTTTGGAAATGACGGATCAGTGTCTTCCTGCAGCGGAAAACATAGCCTTTTGATCCACAGAGACATAAATTCCATGTAATCTACCTCATTGAATGTACCGTATATGTAAGAGGATTACCAATTCGTCAGATGCTGGCTGGTTTATACGTTTCCTAGACCTAGCCTGGTCTCCATTCTTATTTGAAGAGACCTCATAAAATGCAGAAATGCTGCAACTGAAGTGTTTGTTTTATTAAAAACTTAATCACATAAATAGATTTCAGAAGGAATGCCAGGAAATCGGTAAAAAGCAGCAAAATTCAGTTTGACAATGTGAAATGAAATGTGCACGATCTCATGGTGTGCCTGGAGAAATCCCCTCATTCCTGTTTTCCAGCGTCTGAAGTTAATTTCGGTCACTGTTTGACCCATGGAGGGTTCTTTTCTCTCTTACCCTCCTGGAAATGAACCCACACCTTAAAATTAGCCACAAAAGATTTAGTCAGTCAGCGCAAGTGTCTGTTTGTCCATTTTAGTTTTTTTTTTAGTTAAACCAACCCAGATTTTAATACCTGTTCCTAGGATTAGAAATAACTCAAAAAGTTTGCTTTAGCTGCAAATTGAAAAAATGTTAGAGTTTTTGTTTTTTTATTACAGTTTAGAATTCATTGTCCATACATTTCATTAGTCATATTGAGTGCCAACATGCAAGCCTATCTTTCTGGTTTTTGTACTAAAAGAACTGACATCATGGCAGACACATTTACACCCACAAACCCAAGTGACTTACAGTAAAACTCCTTTTATACATACATTAGCTTTGTAGACGGTAAATTTACAGCAGGGGCAACAAAGTGTGAGATGGAGAAACAGTAGAAAAACATCCATTGTGCATCTGTTTGTTAAGGGGGGGGTTCTTGCAGATGGCAGGAGAGCGAAAGAATGACGAGTAGGCAGGCAGTAAGCAGGCAATAAAACTGAGCTGGAGAGCAATGATGATTTGAGAGAGAAGGATGCATGAAAAGATGAAAGATGCGCATGGGTTTTGGGTGAGTTTTTCGAAAAGCTGGGTTCACTGTCTGCTGCGGCCACCTGCTCCTCTAAGCGGCGCCGGCTGGAGGGTTACAGTCGGGCTTTAGCTGGCTGAGAAATGAGTTTTGAAGACAGTCTGAATTCACTTACAGATGACAGATTTCGAAATGTTCGAGCTATAGTTCCAAACAGTTACGATTTGAATTGGATACATTGCGGTTGCAGTCAAACTGAAAAAAAGTCTATGTTGTATTGCTCAACTGGAGGCACATTTTAGGAGCCAGTTAAACCGTCACCGAAGCCTCAGCAGGTGGAGCAGAGAGCACAGACCTTTGCTACTCCGTGAGTCAATTAAGTACACATACCTGCATGTTAGAAAAAGGAAGAGTCGTGCAGATATCTTAATCAGTTAAAAGAATGGATTTGTTTAGTCAAACAAGCTCTTTGTATGCTCTCCCGAAAGCGTACACTTACCGAAGGTGTCTGGTGTCTGTGTGTTAATGTATTATTAGATTATGCAACATAGATTTGGATAAATACAAATACAAAAAATACAAAAAAACCTAGCGAGCATGCCACCCAGTATTTTTATCACGTGTCTAAGATAACATTTTGGTGGAAGTATCTTTTCTTCACAGATGCTTTGCCCATGTAAAGAGACCTTAAGTCTGGCCAACAGTAAAGGACTTCTTTATTTGAGTTCACAGATATCTGTGCTAAATGGTTAGCACTAAAATTTAGTTCACTGGGAAACAGCGAGTCCAAGAGCGGCTCTGTCTTATAACGTTGACTTGGACTTGTCATTCATCATTCACAGGCAAAAGTAGCAATGAGAGCATCTCATATTCAAACCTACGAGAGAAAAACTATTTACATATTAATAAAAATGTTCTTGAACAGTGGTCAGCGGCGAATATAAACCTGTGTCTTATCAATTGCAGCAGTGTGTTTTTGGGTGTAATTGATAAGCCCCCTCGTCTCACCTCTTAGCACGGTAATACACCGGGGTATTTTTTTTGGGTGCGGTTCAAGAGTGATAAGGACAGTTTCGCTGTGGTGTCATGACTCCAATCTAACTCTAGTCAGTGCCATTGCTGTAAACAGTTTCATGCTAGTATATTGGCTGACCCCACTACACCAGCACCAACAGTGAAGGGGAGGGGGGGTGGAGTCTGGAATTGTTTCCCGGCTGATGTCAAGGCCTCATTTAGCCTGGATATTGGACTCCCAAGCCAAGCAACCTGGCGGCGACAGGGACATATAGCACAGGCCCCCGTAATCTCTCCTCACAGTGTCCTCATCTGACAGCCATCGTCTTTAACGGCGGTGCGTTCGGAACAGCTTTGTGCCCGTGCTCTTTTAGTTCTTCACACGTGTAACGTCTGTCCACACAAATCAACGGATATTAAGCAGTGCTGGATTTTCTTTCTTTTCCCTACCCTCAACCCACAGTCTGACTGTTCTAGTTTTGTCAAATTCTACACGCACGGTGTCAGGAGCCAAGGCTGTAGAGGAGCACGGGCCAAAGAGACGAATACATGGCCATCTGATGGGATTTTATTCCAGCCTGTCATTCATTAGACGTTCAAATCTGGAGTTGAAAGAAAAGTGGCTTTTGAAATAGTTCAGTAACACGTTTTGCTTATCCCACCATACAAGGTAAAAGTCTGGTTTTAAGAAGCTGTGGGGGTTTAGCAAATCTTGTTTGGTTAGCTGTCAGTACACGGAACCTCTGTGGGACCTCAGCTGGTAAATAGCTTTCACGGGGAAGCTGATATGAACGGGGGTTTCTTTTGCCCTCAGCCTCCTTAGTTCTCAAGTCCAAATGACCACAAGCACGATCTAATCATTTAAACGATTAACGCCTAGAGCATCGTCCCCTTCTAATGTCCATCTCTGGTACAGGATCACGGCGACCTGCATCACATTTCTATTTCGAAAGAGAACTGCAGCGCATGAATTTATCATCTGTTAGATTAAAGACTTGATTCAAAAAGTTATTGTAGCCGTCGTGTTTGTGGGGAAAGTATTCAGAGAGACAGCAACACTAGCATAAGATTCCATTGCTAGGCAACAGACTTGGTAAAACGCTTTGTGCGGCATCCAATTAAAGCACCTCTGTGTTGAAGTGGTTTGTTGATTGTCTGACTAATAATGTGGCGGTGGAGGAAGAGAACAGATTTGCCACCCAACAAGGGGTGCCAAGAAGCACTATATTATATAGATTATAGAGGTATTAAGTTTAGATTGGCGAAGGCATCGTAATGAAAATACTACAGTCGCAAACACCGAGCACACAACCGCCAGCAACTACATCCCCTTTGTAAGACGCGCAATGATCAGATAAGCAGCTAAATCTAACATGCATATAAATATGCCATCTTATTGCGGCCCTAAAACCCTAAATAATTGACAGTAAAATGCCTTAGGGATTTGCATTTTGTAGTATACATTGTAGTGCCCTGCAAGGTTCATTTATGAGACTCAGCAGAGGAGATTGGGTAACAAGTGGATGCCTGAACCTATGAGCAGCAGAGGTGGCAACAGGTTTAAAGATGCTCTTTAGTATCTAAAGCGCGTCTGCACCTTTTATGACAGGTTCCTAGATCGGTTCCGCAAATTCAAAGTTGGAAATGTCTGTTAATGGCTTCCAATGAGACTTTTTAATTCACAAAGATCAAATTCAATCAAGTTCAAGATATCCATTTGGCCTTAACCTTCATCTCAAAACCTGAAATCATGCTATATAATGTCATTTTTCCTTTAAAGAGCAATGAGTGGCTGTAAATTCATTTGATTAAAGGTTTTATTCTAAACCAATTAACATATTGCTTGCGTTTTGTAAGTTCTCTCAAACAATCCATTATATCCATTTGCTCCAATGAATTAAAGAATCAATTAGACATACCATAATTCAAGTTTCTATTTAACAAAATAAGCTTCAAGACTGTTGCCTTGGCCATAAATAATTTTTCAATAAATCATTAATTCTATCCAATGGCTGTTTATTTAATTGATCTCTTTTCTGCCAGCCCATTTAGTTTGATATAAATCTTTATGGGAGCTTTCAATCCATCCTGCACATCCCTCCGGATGTTTGCTTTCTTTCACATTTCCTTTGGATTAAACATGTAGGTGTGATTTTTGTCTTGCTGCAGGACCCCTTTTTTAAATTTATTTTTTTAGATTCACATCAAGAGGACATGCCTTGACATTTTCCTTTAGAATTCCCCTGTACGACTCATGATTCACAATTAGTCTGTCCTTGTTCAAACAAAGCAAAACAGGCGATTAACAACCAACACCATTGGTGCTTTTGAGCTTTTTCATACTTTTGATGCTTGAGAAAACTGTTACAGACTGAGAGTCCTTGTCTTCTTTTCCCGCTCGTACATTGTTATACTAAAAACTCCATTTCTTTACGTCATGTTTAAGCAGGATCTTATTTGGGTTATTCGGAGGTTATGAATTTGCCATCATACCCTCGTTTTAAATTGCGTGTGTCCGTTCAGTCACTTACTCAGTAACTCAGTTCTCCAATCCACATAAATTGACCTCAGATTTCTCACAGTCACTATAAACCTTGATTGTGTGAGAGAAGTTAGCATTTACAGTTAGCCTACGTAGTTTGCTGTCTGCAGAAGTTTGTTCCTAAACCATAGAAAAAGAATACATAGAAATGTATACATTTGCATTGTCTTATTGCATATCAGTCTATATCATACATGCACACGCCCACATACACGCCTCATCCCAGCCTGGTCAAAGAGTTTTCCTTAGCTTTTTACCGTAGTTCCGGGAGCATTTTCTATTTACACAGACACATGTTCAGCATAAGGAAAGCGTATTAAGCACAATAGGATAGATTGTGTGCGTATGTGTGTGTGTGTGTGTGTGTGTGTTTGCGCTTTAAGGAGAGAGGGAGAGAACAAGGTTTTGACCATAATCCTCCCCGTAGCTACTGCACCTACGTTGTTCCCTGTAATGGTTTTAGAAGATTATTTCTCCCTGGAATAGCATTGCTCCATTCTGTGCCTGTGTATTTTCCCATGTTTGTGAATGAGCTATTTTGATAGATTGGGCCTGAAGACGCGCTGTGTGGAGTGGGGCAACATATTGGCTTAGAGATGGATTTATTCCGCAGAGCTCCGCACTTTGTTCTTGGCCTTGATTCTACATTTTATCTGTGTGTGTGTGTGTGTACGTTTGTGGTTTTGTCGGGGGCTACGTATGCGTGGATGTGATGACTTGTTTTGGATAGTTTATTAATGGTACTGCTCAGGCTTTTGCTGAATGTCATTTTGGATTTTTAAACCGCTTTTGAAACATTACTAAAACTGTTGTAACAAAGATGTAAACCAGGCAAGTATTAAATTGTGGGAAAGCATCTTTGAATAAGGGCTATATGTCAGCCCTCTGCCTTTTTTTAAGTTGTTTCTACAGTGGGATGAACCGTGGTACTCTACTCGCGCTGCTTATGTTTACTGCTGTGTCTCAGCAGACAGAGTAGCAGCCCGAATGCGTTTCTTTAATGGTTTTCACCGGCCTTGGGTCCCGTCGCTGTAGTCAATCAGCTTTGTGAGCTTTTGTACAAGTTCAGACAAGCTAGTTTCACAGTCTCATGGTGCTTTTCTGGCAGAGGGAGACAGGTGTCTATAAAGGCTCCAGAAGCCCCGAAATTTGTTCCACATATTGAGTTTTCCTAGTTGTGTCTTAAGTATAACCTAGATTATCATTTTAGAGTAAATCATTCTTTCTTTCTCCTGCCATAATTTGAGAACGTGCATTCTTCAAAAACCTACTTCAGCCTTTATCAGTAAGGTTCAAACAAGGGGAAGAAGAAATGACTGGCAAAATGGAGGAACCACTCTTCTGTGTGCCGTTACTTTATTTAACCTAAGAAATGCAACTGTTTAACTTTTTAAATGACAAAATCTATTCATGTTTTCATTGCCAGGTGAGTTTCTGTATGGATCATCGTGTGAAATCTTGACTTACAGAACAGAATTCAGTCTTGGAATACAGGAAACACTTTTTTTTAATGGGCTTTATTCCGTCGTAACATGTGGCAGGTTTTCCCACCTGTATTACCCAAGTGGTAACCTGCGGGATCTTCTTGAATCTTACTTTTGGCAGTCTCTAAAAACAAGTCGGTCCCCGTAGCCACACATTTTGCAATGTTTGATTTGACAGCAGAAATATGCGTGACTACAGTCTGCTACAAAGATCTTTTTGCTCCTATCTCAAAGATGTGTTTTTTGTGTGTGTGTGTCTGTGTGTACTTGAATTTTTTTTTATTTCATAGTGGTAGCTCACAAACCAGTTGATATCCCAATGAATTTCATTCAGAGTAATGTAGTGTAGATAGGTAATTATTAATAGTAATATTTTTTTGTACTCTACTTCACCCATCATGTGTTTTATATATATTTATTTATGGTCAAACATTGCATATTATCTCGGAAGTGCTTTGGTTATTTCATTCACAAAACTAATAGAATACTCTTATTGCTGTTAGTCATCTCAGAAAATGTTATTTTCTGAGAAAAATCTAAAGATGTTTGTGTATGTATGTGTGTGTATGTTTCTTTCCTCCTTGATGGCATGACTCATTCCTTTCGGCAGAGTTTCATTTAAAAGTTGGTAGCCCCTGTACCCTGCAAAGGACTGTTGGGCAAAACAAAAAAAAAGAGAAATCTCTGTTGGAGGCAAAGTATGCGTTTCACTGCTGACGGCTGTGACATTTCTCTCAGAATGCCAAAGGCTCTCCCCCGTCCAGCTGAGGCATGAACCAATCCGGGGGTTAAAGAACAAATCAATGCAGACAAAAAAAAAAACGCAAAGGGCTCGACTGATAGCCTGCAGAATGGATTATAGCAGAGCTATAGTACAGACACAAAACTCACTGCCTCAAAAACAAACAAGTGCATGTACGCCCTGTGATTTCTTATTTCTTGTCATTGATTTTGATATCATTCAAAGTCGCCTCTCATACATGCACCAACACACAGATACACTCACACTCACACACACACACACAAAAAGTACCAGTGAGTCAAACTATTCAATGACCGATTGACCCAGTACCACCGCCCCCCCAGGCTGGTACCCAGGCCTGATTGTTCTTCAGGCCTGCGTCCCTGCCCAGTGTCTGTGAAAATGCGTGCTGAGATTTGTAGAAAATTTAGATATCTCTAATGGCAAATGTCAAACACTAATGCAGCAGATGTGATGCTGTCTGTCAGGCCCACTCTTCGTCTCTGCCTGTCACAAGGTGAGGTGGAGCAAAAGAAGAATCAAGCATTTATGAAAATGAAAAAAAAAAAAACTAAGCTTAAGGTGCTCTCAAAGCAAAATGAACAAAACTGAAATGGAGGAAAAGAGGACCAAACTGACTGGTCACAAGAGAAATAATATCTGAAGAGTTTAGAGGGAATGGGAATCGGGGGAACACCCGATATTCTTTAACTGTTTCTGTAAGACTCAGTGACTCCCTCTGCAGAAAACTGCTGGTTATGGGAGCGGCGCTGCCTAACTGTATGGCCGGGGGAGGTGATTTGCCAAATAAAATGTGTTGCTCTCTTTCCCCGACATTGGCCATTGTGTTACAGCTGATCCTCACGTATCCCAGACTGCCTCAGATCTCTGGGTACACGTGTTTCCAGCACCTGTTTTGCTACTTTTTCTGTGTAGTTATGGTCACTTAGACTCCAGCTCTAAGTATACTTTTACCTCAGTCAGGTGACTCCCCGATAAACGTTCTGGATATGAGCGGAGGCATATGGTACCAGTGATACTTAATGAGTATAAAACTTGTGTGGATGCAGGGGCCTGCCTTAGCGTTTGCATCCGCGCACGGGGGACCTAAACATGCCCTGACAGCCCTGTAAAAGTTCACTGGAGCTTTTAACAAGATGCTAATTGGGAGTTTAACAGCACGGGCTGGCAGAATGAAATGATTGCTCTTCTTAGTGAACTTTGATGAAGGTTATGGTTGGAAGCGGAAAGCAAAGGACATGCGTAGAATAATGTGTGCGGGTAAGTGCGGTGTGGCGTACACATGGATGTGCACGTGAGTGCCGAGACAATGATGGAAACTGAGTAATTACCTGCAACTCCATAGAAAACAGTTTCCTGCTCTCCAATCCTCTCGTCCTTGCCGTTCTGCTCCATTTGTCAGCTCGCTTTTGCAACACTATCACTTTTCAGAAGTAAACGGACCCTGGGCTTTTTCATTTAGTTAATCGCACCAAATTTAGTTGTATTTTCTATTAAGCTTATTTAAGGTTTTCTACAAGAATGAACAGAAATCAGCAAAGTGGAACTTTAAGTCAGTATTGAGGGCAAGTGGGTTTAGCATGTGGCAAATCAAGTAAGCCTGTACTCAGAACAACAGTAAATATGTGATAAACATTTCAGGAGCAAGGGTAAGAGAAATGAGGGACGGAAATATATATATATACACATATACTTTTTTTTTTTTGTGGTTAAGTTGGCTGACAGAATAAAGATATACCGTTGCAAAAGGACGGTATAGAATCAGTAATATGAAGCTCTGTGAAAAAGTTCTGAGCTGCCTCAAATTCCTTTCTCTTATTACTTTGCTGCTGGAAAAGAAGCAAAAAATTGGTAACAGCAGTTTTGTGAAATATGCGCATCAAATGGAGTATCTCAGGCAAAAAGGTTTGTGCAATTATATCCAACCTGAAAATCAGTATTTGGTGAGTGCATTTTTCTTATTCAACAGACCTGTAGCTGATTGCTGTTATATAAACGTTCTTGTAATTTATTGAGCTTGTCGATAGAAAGACTTCTTTTGAAATCTTTTTATGGATTCTATTTTTTATTAGCTATTTGTTGAGCATCCTGTTGCTGCAAAATTACATGTTTGTGTTTGTCAAGCTGCCATCTTTGGCCCTTTGTTGGATCTATCTAAAGAAATAATTCTAAAGTTTGTGTCTTTGCCACTTGATTCAAGTAGAAAAGTGAGAAAAACATACAGTTAAAAGGTTTTCTATTATATGTAGACTCAACAGTGATTCATCCTGTGAGTCGGGGGAGCAATTTTTGTCTTAGTTAGACATCAGTCCGTGGCTGGAATGAATTCATCTTAAAATGGTCGAAAAATGAGCAGAAAATGAGTAAAAAAGCCGCCAATAATGAAAGAAAAATATAGAGAAACCTACAACGTCGTTAAAAGGTACCACTCAAAAGGGCTTTAAAAGGTTACATGAAAACTGGGTTCCTTGAGAACAAAATATTATTTAGCAGGGCCAAACCGAAAAGACTGACGTCACAAATAGAAATGGGTGAACTGAGATTTCCTCTCATCAAATTATTCTTGACAAATAGACTATCTATGTTTTTCCATTCTGCACTGTCAATACATTATTTATCTTTCTGCCATTTGAATTGTTACTTTTTATCTTTTTTTTTAACAATGTTGTTTTAATCTTTCATTTAATTGTTTCATGCAGGTTTTTCCCCCTAGTTTTAATTAAAAACGCCCAATTATTTGTCTGTGAAACGTGCTCTTCGGATCAATCAACATTTCCTATGACATATTGGAAAGGTTTAAGATTCTGACATGATTGGTTATTTTTGCATGTTCTGTTACAATCCGCTGTTCCGCTGTTTCCAATATGGTTTTTGGGAGCGTTTCGGAATGTTCTGTCATAATTACGAAGCAAGTCTGAGAAACTTTTACTTTTTTCATTCAAATAAAAGCTATTAAAAGTTGGTAGATTGTGCCCCTAAAATATCAACAATGCTATGGAGAGAGTTTGACATTTATTTATATTCAAGAGCCCCAAGTACACCAAGAAGACATATACATATAATACATGGAGGGACCATTTATCTCATTTATGAGCCATATTTTGAGAGAAAATGTGTAGTGTATAAAAGCTCCTAGCATATAAATGACCACCACACCTGCTTAGTTTAGTTTAGTTTTTTTGTCCGATCCCTCCCACGTTGCACTGAGTGGGTGGACTCTCCACCCCATAAAAATGGAAAGTCAGCTAGTGTACATGCTGGTTGACCCCTCAGATGCAGAGGTGCAAGCATCGCAGTTATAAACAGGATTGTTTGCATGCCGTACGGCAAGGTAATAATGAATGAATGAAGTCACTGATTCCGTTTTTATTTCCGACTGAGCATTAACCAACAAATGATTACCTAGGAAACTATTAATGGCATTGTAAACTTTTACAGCCGTGACAGAGCAGTTTCCCTGTTTTTCCCTCCACTTAAGAGACAAACTTCTCCCTTTTTGCTCATCATAAGTAGCTGACTGATGCGCCAGCCAAGGACAAAGAGTACTCCCACCTGATATCAAACAGAAAAACTGCAAATGAAAGTTTTGGAAATGACTGTGCTTGCACAGTTAACAGGAAATGGCCAAAAAACTAACTGTTTGTCGTGACACAATATACCTTGCGTGTGTATTAAAAATAATAACGTGGATCCAACTCTTTTTGTTATCTTTTTTTTTTTATTCCAGAGCTGTCCCACTGAATGACGGTAAAAATGAAGTTGTTTATCCTAAAAATGTAAGGAGAAAAAAAATAAAGCTCTAACAAGACAAAAGATTATATTGCCTGTGACACTGACGTGTGTGTGCTGTGCGGTTATCTTTGCTGGAGTAAAAGGAATGGAATGAGAATTTTTTTACATTATTTGGAGACAGTCTGTAGGAGTGGATGATCACACTTGTTCGGCCATAACATTAGAACCACTGACAGTTATATGGAGTTACTTTGCCCATCCTTTTACCACGCTGGGCTCTGTTGGGAAAACTGTATCGTGGCGATCGAAACGATTTTGACCCTTGTCACTTGCCTTAACATGTCTGCAGACCAGTCCCACCCTCAGTTACACCCCACAGCAGCACACTTCATTAGCATCACATCTGTGGGCTTCATAAACACTGCTCAGGTGTGACTGGAAAACAGTATCTTATCTGTTTACAGACTAATATACCTGTTTAGTTATTATCCAACCCCCCTAAAATACCACTCAGTTTGGATTTGATGGCATCTTTTGAGAGGCCAGACCAGTCACCATGACAATGACCCCACCCCACGATCACTATGTTGGAGACTTGTATTCCCAAAGAATCGTTTCATGTTTACAGATAACATTTGCCCAAACCAAAAAAAAAGGACAACTCCTATTGAAAACAACACACAGCCAATAAATACTTTGTGGGGTTGTTTGTTTGGACAAAAGCATTTAATACAGAGTTGCATTACCTTTTGAGCACGGCAGCGTGTGAAGTTTACCGTGGGGCTCTGTTTGTTTTAAGATACTTGAACTGTGTCAGTCTGGGATTTTAAAACCCTGTTATTAGGCACAGAAGCACTAGTAATTATTCTGTTAGCGTAAAAAGGACCGGCTGATTGTAGGTGATTGGCTCGATCACATACTGATGACAAAGAAATTCACGGATGCACGCGTGCATTGAAATAATGGGCCCAAATCAGCTATGAAGTGCGGGGGAGGGTATTTCTGTGTGTTTATGCAGACAGCTCATCATGAACACGTTCATGTGGGTGGGAAAGCATAGTTTCAGAAGAGTCATTTGTTGGGAGAGATGATTTTGACTGAAAGCTGAGAGCCGGTGAGAGCTGGAGAAATAGTGGAGCGATTGTCAATGCTGTCAAGCTAATAAAGACTTTGCAAGCTACTATATCATGTCTTTGAATACATACAGTACGCATACATATGAACCAATTATATAGCATACAGATTTACCTCTGAACTGGGCCCCGCTGAATCTCTCACAGATTGCATCATTTTTATTTTCCCTCAACGTGACATATCACTTAGTGCTCTGAATCTCTGAATCCCTGTAGCTGTTATGCAGGTCCACCTTCCCACACACATACGCATTTAGATACTTCAATTATGTATGCATCGTTCCCATGTGGTGGAGGATGGCAGCGCTGTTGGTTTATCCGTTAAAATGTACGTACGCGTTCGTGTTTTAAATGTAAAAGACCAGGATCTCAGGATTTGAATGTTTTTAACATATTTTGTGAGTCAGACAGCAAGTAGAGGAATATCGGATAGGATAAGATGGCAGTTTTTATGCCCTTAAGCACAGAATCTTGTCTTTGTTTTTTATTCTTCTGACCTGGGCGTACAAAGTCTGGGCCGGCGTCTGTGCACTTTTTTTTTTCTATGCACGTTCGGCGTATTATGAGCTTGTTCCTCCTCTTTTTGTTCTCATATTTGATGGTAGTCACTAGGTGACTCTAAAACATTAATATGCAAAGTAACTGTGTGTGAGTTGGACATCCAGGTTAATTGTTTAATGTAGAAAATAGACCCCCAGTTCAGGTCCCGCAATTGACATCATGACGGTATCGCCTTCACTATTTCATTCAACCAAAGTCACAGGTTGTCCTGCCACAGTGCGATGCTGCTCTCTTATTGGATAGAAAAGAAGGGAGGTTCAGCCGTTAATCTCTCCGCTTTGGCCTTTCCGGCAGGAGTGTGGATAAATAAGAGGTCTTTTCCCTTCGGGTTAGAGCTAGGCTTGACACAGGACTGGTGCATTTCTGCATGTAAGTGTTCAGGAAATAGAACTTGTCTTCAGGCAGAAAGAGTCCATGAGCCTGTCTTAGCGATTTCCTCCAGTCACTTAAGCGGCACTCACCCAATTTAACTTTGCACTCCTATAAAGTGGTAAATGGCTGGCACTTATAAAGCCCCGTTTTTTAACCTTGTCTTTGCATTTATGTTCTCACACTGAGAAGAAGAAATTCTCCAAAAAAAGTAATCGCAGTAAAATTAGAGAAGAACTGTAGAGTAAAAACTAATTTATCTGGCATTTGGCGACATCGGGGAGGACATTGCAGAAAAAGTAGAGGCGGCCATCTGCATCAGCCAACAGAGAAAAGAGCAGACGCCAAACCAACAGTGGCCAAAATGTTGGAGTTGGTGGATTCCACAAATGGGTAACGGAGCTGAGGGTCCGTGCCTGGACATTTTATCCAGGCATTCTGACAGACGGAAAAACCTGCACTTTGAGAGACGCACAAAAAAAAAAAAGTGAAATTACCCGCAGCTTTTCTTTATCCTCTCTTTATCTGTGAAAATATATGCCAGTGCATTCAAGGGAACACTGAATGTAGATTATAGAGAGGTGACTCAGGGGAGATTCTATAGAAACGCATCAGAGGATGGAGGAATCAATCTGTTCTACGTTCCACTCTGCTTATCAACCCTGATCAAGATGTCATCTTTTATTTAAAAACTGTAACAACACATTTGGTGAAATGAGACGCATGAAAGGTCCTTATTACAAAAATCAATCCTGTCATAGCCGTGTTCCTTATATATCGGTAAGCCTGGTTTCCACCTGGTTGGTAACTTTCAAATGTACTGCTGTACTTTTTTATATTTGGCGTTTTCAGTGACTGGGATCAATTTGGATCGTATCGTCTCTCCATCATTTCTCCTTTTAGAGAATTCGAGGATGGTTGTCGTGTGCTTTTTGAGGTTTTTTCGAGATTTAACAACCTTGAATTACATTAGAAACTAAATCTGTTCCTGCTCTTTCTGTTCTGACTTCATGTTCAGCTCTGTATGATATCTCTTAACTTGAATGAGCCCCTTTGCATCCCAGCCAAATTCAGTAGAACAGCAAACCTGCGTGAAAGTGAACAATGGCCGCGAAGCTCGCGTTTATCCTGCCAGGTTTAAGCTCTTTACCAGGCTGTGTGGAGTCCTTCCTATGAATTACTGAATTAGAGAACAAAGAGCAGGGACAGACCATGCAGTTAGCAGGATTGTTTCAAATTGAGAGGCACTTATTTCCTGGTTTTCGGGGTGAATTTTCTTTTCTGGCTGTGCATACTCCCCTCTCCAGATCAGTTGGTAAGTCGCCCATGCTGACGTGTCCAACAACAAAGCATATTGAGATTTTGTGACCGACTTCAGTAACCTGTTCTGTTTTAGTGAGAAATAAAGGTGGATGCAAGGGTGAAAGTGATGGTGGGGGGTTATATGGGGAGGGGCAACCCTCACAGTAACAGCTGTAGAAGTTTAAGGACATCACATTGCTCACTGCACCTCTCTGTGACACAGCAGCATCGCAGTTAATCAGCCAATCACGGCTAGAATCTCTCTAAGAGGCCTGAATGGCTGATTAATCCAGCTCATCAACACACCGCCCGGTGTGACTACGAGCACAAACATCCAGTCAGAAAGCACACGCACACACACACACACACACAATAGAAATGATTGTGCACCCCGGGAAGTGTGTCAGTGCATTTCCATAATATGTGCATGCATTTGATGTTTACTGCCATAGAGTTTCAGCATTTATAAGTTGTTGTTTTTTTTTATTTTACGGGAGGCCAAATCAAATGCAAAAAAATCCAAAAGGGTTGATATCTAAAAGCAGCAGATGTTTGGGAATAATACTCACTAAAGCATAGATAACAAAATATTATATTATATTATATTATATTATATTATATTATATTATATTAT
>CAJRST010000001.1:6890777-6919838 GCA_907169785.1 Menidia menidia
CTCTCTCTCTCTCTCTCTCTCTCTCTCTCTCTCTCTCTCTCTCTCTCGGCCAGACATTAATAATTAAAAACAGCCATTTGTTAGGTCACAAAACCCCAGTAAAATGAGCTGTGCCCCCCTGCCCTCAGAGGCAGAGGGCATGACTAACAGCACTCTGGCTGACTGGTCTTAGCATTTCACACCAGCAGGTCAAACAGAGCAGACTTCATCTGAACTAAAGCAAAAACCACTCAGATGTTATTAAGTATCTAGATTAAGTTCCAGCTTTGGACTATGTTACCAACATTAGAAAATTCCTACACGCTGATTTTTAGTTAAAGTAAGCTGCTTGCCAGCCGCTGAATGATGGTTTGTAGTAGTTCTAAAAGGGCTGTGCTAATTTACATTAAGAAATATGGCTTTCTGAACTAAAAAGTTAATATAATTTCTAATCGAATTTGTTTACTCAAATTGTACTTTCCTTTTTTTTTTACTTTAGAAAATGAGTATCATAGAGACTATGTTGCAAACAGTGTTAGTAGTTCAGGAACTGTGTTTCAGAAATGTATTTTGGTGTTACAGCGTGAAATGTGTAATAATATTAATCTTATTGATGTAAAATTAGTCTACTCCTTTGGGTTTTTTTTAAAGATTAGTTAATGTTACCCTCTGACTGAATCCTTTTCCTTACCTTTCACTAGCTTTTCTTAGTCCAGAGCTTTCATCCTCAGTGCTGAACGTGTTCACCCAAAAACACAATTAGTGGGTCAGAATTCTCAGGACTCTGCGATTAACTGTTGTCATGATACGTCACAGCCCAATTTCAGCCCCGAAGTCTCGAGCTATTTGACTACTTTGGTTTATCACTGCGATGCGTCCGCTATGACCACCAAATGAGGTGTCATAATACGACACCCAGAAATTAAGAAATTAAGCTACCGCTAAAAGCAGAAGTTAATTAACTGCACCAAGCCGGCGTCCTCTTTTAGTTTGTAATAGACTCTGGTGGGTTTTTTGTTATTTATCCGTTTACTTGTCAGAGACGGTGCTGTTCGGGTTGTCAGCGAGAGAGCTCATTGTTAAAAGACAATGGAAAATCCACGCTTTTGTTATTTTGTAGAAGGAAAAAAAACAATATTTTCACTTAATCACTGAACATCTTGGCGTTGTTATCATTCTAAAACAATTCACTTTATGATGAAGCAAAAATAAGGACAAATGTATTCATTCATATATGTCTCTAAATATATAGAGAGAATATCTATTTTACAGGTATGATGCATTTTGTAGCCATGATTAATTAACACGCCATGTTTTACATGAACATTGTACATTAAGGTTCCGTCAGCTTTCTCATTCATGATCTTAAAACAAAAAAACAAAAAAAAGCAATGCACAGTGATGAGCTGTAATGAAACTGCATCAGTCCGGTCTCTTTTTAACCTCACTGCTGTTCTCTCAGGATGGGAACTTCACCAAGACCGGAGTCATGTCAAAGCCGGACCTCAAGGTGGTTGGACAGTCCTCCTTTGTCGACTTTGGTGAGTATAAGGAAGATTGAATCATTTTCTGCCTTTTTGGACAAAATATAAACTCAATATAACACTTTGAGCTTCCCGAAAGTATATTATAATTGTGTTATCATGGTTGCTAACAAGTTGGAAGAGGGAAGGATCCTTATATCCTCGACTAAGTCCCATAAGCTCCACTTGCATTTGAGGCCGTCATGCTTCAAGTAATTCCCAACGGAGCAGTCCGGGCAATTTGGTTTTGTCAGTTACTGTAACCCCCTTTTTTTGCACAACTTTTCCCTTTTTAGACGCATAAAAGCCACAAACGGCCACCCGGTAGCCTGTTGGCTAATCTCAGTTACACGCACGCGGTCGTGCACGACATCCCATGTCGAACAAGGTCTTTTTTGGAACATCTTATCCCCTTGAACAATCTTGGCCAGTAGTTTTCATTGTTCGGCTCAGCTTTACATTTATCCACAGCAAATCTCGGCCGCTTCTCTAATCTCCAGGCTGCAGTCTGGGTAGCACAAAGTGGTCCCTGGCCATTTTGTCAGAGCTGCCATCTCAGCCCGGGGAACGGGAGAATCAGCTCCATCTCACGCTCTAACGTATAATGGCTATGCCGGTTTCAGGGGGCAAAATGTTGTGGCTTAGTCACAATAAAGACTCTGAATTTGCTGCACGGCCGCATGTTTCACTCATTTTCAGCCGTCCGTATTGACAGGACAGGCTGTTTACACAATGACACACAGGTTCTAAGTCGTCCCCCCCAAAATTCTCTCATCGTGACACGCCTTTGGCCCATTCCATTTGATCATTTGTGAGCTGAAGATGCTGCCTCACCAGGAGTGAGAGGCTGCCGCCCCATTAAAACAAATTATGGTGAACATTTTTCTCTTGATTAGACACAGGAAACTCTTTCTGGGGTCTGTTTCTTTTTCCCCTTTAAATGACTTTAAATGACTTAAATGACGTCTGTGCAAAAACTTTTTTGTTATGAAAAGAGTTGCAGCTTGGTCTGTTACAAAGGTTAGACTTGTATCAATGCTTCAATTATACCGCATGCTCTCGCTAAATGTGTTTTCATAACACGACATTTCCAAGACAATGTTTCTCAGCGATAACCTTTGCATAAATTTGCTACGAATTGCCAACTTTGGAAAAAACAAAAGACAATAACTTTTAGGCAGTTGGCTGCCATCCTATTCTTTTTGAATAGGTTTTGAAATGAACAGTTATTGAAAGAAAGCCATTGGAAAGATGCATTTGAGCCCCTAACACCATCTTTTCCTCGCGCAATTGTTTATAAGGTGTTTCCGTGTGTGTGTGTGTGTTGGATCTGAAAGTAGTCATTTGAAACAGATAGAGGCTATGAATAATTTATAAGGATAATGTAACGTCCATGCTTGTATCAAAGATAGTTTGATAGTGTTTATTAAAAATAAGCTAAGTTTGTATGAAAATCCTTAGTTTCACACATTCATCACATTTAGAGCTATGAAAATGTAAAGACAGGACTGAATTTGGAAATTGTCACCCATGCAATAAACTAAGATGAGGTTGCTGCCTTAGTATTTGTAGTAATTCTCTCTCACTAAAAAAACAATCCTGCAAACAACTACAATTTAGTGTCTAAACAAAGAGCGCAGGGTCTCTGCATAAGGAAAGATCAGGCCTGCAGTGCTTCATTTTATACTCTTGCATCAATAGAACAAAAAATAAACAGCCATTTTGGTTTCGGTCTCTTTCCCCCCTTTAAAGAATCTGAAATAAATATGCAATTTTTAAACAATCATACATCATTCAGGTAGCAGCAGCATGGGGCAGCTACTTGTCTGCGGGGCAAATGTTGGTCCTTGGATATCTCAGTGCACTGCTTCATTCTGACTGTGCATTTCCAGTTTTATTACTCAGCCACCAAAATCAGAAAACAGTACACCAGGCTTAGTTAAGATCTATCTTTAACAGCCACCGAATACTAAGTGGTTCGATTACGTGGCGCCGTAGACATTAATCTGTATTACCGTGTTTTACTTTGTTGTGTCTTTAAATGTATCTTTTTATTTGTTTTCTTATTTCATCGTTGCGTTTGTCTGTGTGACCTTATCGCTAACCCTGAGCCCCGCACCGCCAGGTGCTTTGTAATGTTCAATGCATTTCTAATTAATTTGCCGCTTTTGTGTCGCACGCGCACAACAGCGCACACACACACAGGCGGCTTAACCATGATAAACACATCCTTATTGGCAAGATTAATCTTTTAATCTCGTTGCAGCCAGAGGTGTCCATCAAATATTTAGGAGGCAAACTTCCCCTCCTCCAACCGGCAATAATCTGTGAGCCAGCGGCGAAGTGACCCATATGCTAAGCCTGGATGTGTGCGTCTGAATGAGTCTGTCTTCATCGCTTCTGGAGGCAGATTTTTTTATTTTTTTTCTCATTGTTTAAATCTCCAGCTTATCTTGTCTAAAACTTTATTCATATCTTTAATCTTTTGCTTCTTTTTTTTTTTTTATCCAACATCCCTCTCCGGCTTGAAAATGTCACAAGAAAACTCTGCCCTCGTTAGCTGGGAAATGAAGCGTTTTAGGGTCGCGCTTCCATTAATCCCCCAGGAATAAGATGCCATGTAGGATCCGATGCCTTTTTTTTTTTTTTGTCTCTCTCCCTGTTCGTTTTGTCAACTTCACTCACAACCTCCTCGGCTGTCTATGTCTATCTTTCTTTCTCTTGATCATGTGTGTATCTTTTATCAGTGAGGTACTCTTTTTGCACTTGTTTTCTCTCCTCCTGACAACTTTTAGGTGTGATTAGATGTTTGAATTTCATTGTAGCAGCTAGCTTTCCCTCTTATTCTTGAGGGAAAGATGGGTTGTTTTCTTATTGTCCGCTCATAACAGTTTTATTTACAACAATTAGGGGAAGTGATACTAAATTCGTCTTTTAGAATTTGTGAAGAAATATTGTTTTGCTAAATCTGGATAGAAACGATGTTGTGATGATGAGCTAGTTGCAGTTTGATTTGGATCACATCAGCCACACTGGCAGCTGATGACTGCCACGCCCAGGGCTCCCACATAGTCAGGTACATGAAGAGATGTGACACCCCAACAAGAGCCGAATTCGGATTTGTCATAAAGTCATCCAAGACGAATGAAAGGCTCGATACATGTCAGGATATTGGCTCTGACGGGAAATGACAACCCTGAAATTGAACTCGCATTCTAACAGGAGAAATCCTTTTAATGATTGAAAACTGACGTCTTTTAGCCACAAGCAGTTTTGTGTTATTCTGCATAAATACTGATCAAAGATGTATATTCCTTTGCTTTTGCCGCAGAGGCCGTGTCCTTCCTCTCTGCTTTTCCTTTCCCATCTGTATTCTTAAGCTGTGCTCTAACATACAGAACATGTCTCTGCCATTGTAACTTTCTTAGTCTTATCACACTATTTTTGTCTCTATTTCTGCCCATCTGACCTTTAGCTTCCCTCTAAGCTAATTAAAGACCACATCTTTACTTTAGCTTAGAATGTCCAATCAAAAGAAACGGAACAGTGAGAGTTTGGGGGGAAATGATAAGCTGAGGGTAAATGACACATTTCAAAGCTGACATGGAGTGAAATGAAAAAGAGGATAAAATAAAGAGGCAGATGATCTGAGGAGGGATGAGGAGGGGATGACAGCATGGATAAAGAAATAGGAAAAGAGGTGAGAATGAGAGACAGTAGAGCAGAAAGCTACATTGTATCCCCGTGGGATCTGGAGTGGGAATTATTTCCATCACACATCACTCTGTCAATTCTCACTTTCCCCTTCTATCTCCACTCTTCCCTGCCTGTCCGATACTCCATTTTCTTCCGCAAAAGAAGATGTCGGCCAGACTTTTTTCCTGTTTGAATTTTAAAACCGAGGCACCAGTATTACATAAATAATGTATCAAATCTACACAAAGATATTATGACAACACTGGCAATAACAATCAAATGACTAAATTGATTATCTCCAGCTCGGGTGTCAGTCAGTAGCTTTACCAGCTTTCTTCTTTCTGAGGGCAGGGCACGTTAGTCATTTAGGATGAAACACTTTCTCAAAGCCAAAGCAACTTTCCACACACACATTATAATCTCAAGGTGTACGCGCGCCTCTTTATGCGCATTCAGAAGCTGAGAGAGGCATCGGGAATCCATCCACACACCCCCTGTTTGTGCGCTGGTGGTTCTCTTTCCGGCCCTACACTCCTAATAGATGCGCAGCATATGCCAAACAAAACACGGCCATCTGCCTTATCACTGAGGTAATTGCGTTTTTCAAAGTGACGGCGCTCGATGCATAATTCATCATTAGGTAAAGCACAGCGAAGTCCTACATCTAAGTGTGTCAGCGAACATCAGCGCAGGTGGGAGGCAGGGAGGCGACCAGCTTCTGCCTGTGATAGGGGGCTGTTTGAGACGGCGAGACGAGAATGTTGTTTGGCAGGGATATTTTCAAATGACGATGGCCGCTCATAATGCGTGTGCACGTCTGTGTGTATGAGGTAAGTCAGTCTGTTAACGGTTCATTATTCTTTGCCCACCCCTAAGGCGATCTTTCTCCGTTCTGCTTATTATATCATGTTATATCCACCCCCACCTCTCCGCTCCCCATCCCATCTTGCGTTTCTTGTTTTTTGATTTCACAGACTGTCTTGTCCTGTCTTGTTAACTAATATAGCTACTTTCCCACTCCCTGGGTCTCCAATTCATCAATGCTTTCTCACTCCCTCCCTCCCTCCCTCCCTCTTCCCTCCCTCCCTCCATCCCTCCCTCCAAGTCCTTAAAAAAATCAATGTACCCTTCAAAAAAGATGTATTCTCGAGCTGCTCGACTTGTTTAAATCAAAATGGGTTTTATAAGCAATGTCATTTAACAGTATACATGTGCATTTACGTGAAAGATCCCCGTCTAGGCGATTTTAACGAAGGGAAAATTCAGCTATGGGAAACTCAGACGGCCTAATGAAGTCCCATTTCATTAAATCCCTCCCACTCTGGGTTTCTTCCACTTCCTAACGCCGAAGTCTCCCGGGTTTACAGCGTCTGAGCACATATTTTAATTTGCACATTTTTATATGCAATTTAATGCAAATTCCAAAGTACATCTCAACATAAAAGTGCCCTTTATCGAGGGTAAAAGCCAAGAGTTCTTTCTTATTCCAATAAATGTATGCGGAAATTATGCAAGAGTAGTTAACTACAATATGTAAACCCTTCCAAAGCAATCTACACACTAATTAGCACTTTTGAATAGATTGTTATACATTTATTTCATGTTTTTAGGGGGGTTTCATTGTGTGTTTTGCATCAGCCCTGACAGTGTAAAAGTGCTGGGGTGAGAGAGGGTGGGAAGTCGGTAGCCACAGTTGGAGAGACGTGAGACAAACCTGCTCCTAAGATTAATGATACGAGGGAAAAAAAGAGGCTATTGTCGGTCTGCTTACTCACCCCCCAGGTGGAGGTGGCAACTACACACGACGCATGAAAGTAAAGCCACTGTGAACTCATTAATAGTTGGTTTTAGGGATTTGCACCGAAATTCCCTCCATATTTTTTGTTAGATCATCATGACTGAATGAGCATCTCAATTCAGAGGGGGCCATTTCTTATAGACTGGCATTCAGTCAGATTTCCTCCTTGCACATCGCACATGAAAAATTGAGGTTTTCAGACAATTAAACATTAACATCTTAGGCCCATAGGCTTCATTCATCTTCATATACAGTCAATGATCAAATCGAGTTCGTCCTAATGACAACCAGCTTGCGATGGTGTCCCACAAAGTGTTTTGCGTGCGCGTGCTTGTTATGACTGGCGTTGCAACTGATGCTGTGCTGTACGCCATCTATTATGAATGCCTCTGGGTCAGTATTTTTCCTACACTCTCTGTATCATCCCTCCTAGTCTCTTGCTTTCTCATTTTCATTTGTTGTTTTCTTCTGTTTTCCATCTTTGTCTTACACACACCCTTCTCAGTCATCCCTGCCCCCCCCCCGTCCCCTACCCTCCTCCATGCCTCCTCCATTTAAACCCATAACTGCTACTTCCTTCCCCCGTCTCTCTCAGCCAATTTCCATCACACCACGTATCAGCAGCAGGAGGGAGAAAGCAAAAGGGAGTGAAAAAACAGGGGAGGGGAGAATACTAATAATGATAGTTTGAGAGACAAAAAAAAGAGAAGAAACAATGGAAGGAAAGATGATAAAAGGGAGAGAAGGCAGAGGAGAAACTACAGAGTGAAGGAGTACAACAGCAGCATCGAACAAACAAATCGATAGTTTGATAGAAGATTTTCTTAATAAGAAGGGGGTCAAACTTCAGCTGAGCTGGAGTGTCAGAGAAGGAGAAATGATTGATAATATCTGCAGGACTAAATTAGCTCTCCATCTCCCGCCATGTCAACTTGTCACTTTGTGTTTCCTCCTCAGTACAGTTTTCACCCCTTTGGCATTTTCCCCATTTTGTTGGCTTAAAACCTAGAAACATGCAGTTTCATTAACCCGGACTGACATGAAATGTTGAAATGCAAACACAAGTCGTATGAAGACAGAAGACACGTAAAGATGTACTGAGATTTTGTATCTCCAGAGATTTATTTATTTATTTTTCTCAATCTTCGAATGTCAAATTGCTCCAGCTCAAGTTTGATGGTTTAAGCTGGCGTAATCTATTATATCTATGTCTATAGGTAGGTAGGTAGGTATATCCACCACTAATATATATAGCTCAGACTTTTAGAAACCCAGTAATTATATGAGGGAAACAAGTTATTGTTTGAGGCACTGAAAAACAGAGATAGTAATCCATGTGTGTGTGATTGGATGGATGGATGCTTTGATTGATTGGTTGACTGATTAAACATTATGAGCCAGATGTGATGTCATTTATACGTGACATCCTCAAAATTATGCGAAGCACTGCTGGAAAAGCCTTACCCACTCTTAAAAAGCCCAGCGCGCTCTGATTGGCCAGCTCAAGTTCTGAGCAGGCACATCACAGAGTGTGCATTAATTCAACTGAAAGGCGAGATTTGAGGGGTCACACCGAGTGCGAAACGCACAAACACCGCGAGTCTACGATGAGTCATCATTTGTTTGCAGAATTCTGCTCCGTTTCGATGCTCTTTTGGGCACCTTACAGCCTTGGTCATACGCTGCAGTTCAAATAGAAAAAAAACGCTTGAAGAATGGACAACCTTTATTTACCCATCTCAAAGACTTACCTGCATTTTCTTCATCTTTACAAAGATACATACCTATTTTCTAGATGATATGTGCCAAGAACAGTGCACATCATCTAGACAGGACACGTTTACTGTTGCGTAGTGGTGGTTGCGCCATGTAGGGGACGGAGTCGGTAAAAAGAATCACAAGCCTGTGTGGCGGTTTGGATATTTGTGGGGGAGACCTTACAGTCTCTCTGCAGGCAGACATTTGTGCCTTGAATTTAATTCAAGCTGCCTGTGGAGTTCAATTAGAGATAGGATGACGTGTCCCTTTTTGGTTGATCAAACACGAGGAGCACCGCTGCGTTCATGACCATTTGAAGGGGTTCCATTGTGCACCCGATATAAAGACGCATTATGTGAAGGTCTGCAAGAGTTATCTAGATTCATTTGAGCTTCACCGAATTCTCTTACTTATTCAATTCTCGCATATATGTAATTATAATCCATCTAACTTTTTTGTTTTGGCTCTCTCCGTCTCTCGCTCAGTTGCCCCTGACAGCCACATGCGTTTTCCCCTCCTCCCCTGCTTTGTACTGTCATTCATCATCAGAGTCATTCAGTTTCCTGTTTCCACATGGCAAAACATCTGTTGGGGAGCGCTTTTTTCCGAGCTCCGTTGAAACATCTTCAGATTAAACATACAACGAGATGCCCTAAACAATTTGGCGACTTTGCTTGTTGTCAGCTTCCATAATGACCCCTGAAAGCATCTCCATGTGCAGTGTCTTCACGCTCGAGCTAACAGATGAAGCAGTGCGTCACACCATTTATAATGACGACAAAAAGTTATTCAGTATGTCTTTCTTTTCAGTTGATTATTATTTTCACCAATAAGGAGGTTGTTTTGTTGTTGAATGTAATGATTTTGGTTGAACATGAATCCTGGACCTTAAACCCTGGATTAATCTGACCAGTTGTACAACAGTTGTTGTAAATTATTCATTCATTATTGTTATGGACCTACATTTACAGAAATGTAGTCAGATCATAAATTTGGGCTGTCCTTGGTTAAAAGGTATTTCCAAAGAGAGACAAAAATTGAACAATGACATTCTCAAAATTCATGCTGATATAAATCTGGCACTTTAGACTCATATCAGTTTTAAATAACGTGACTGGCAGACATTCATCGCGGTTTATTGCAGAAGGAGTTTGAAGTTGAGAAGCTGTACTAACCAGACTTCAAGAGTGTGGAGCTCTGAAGGGAAAGTGTTTCATTTATTTTCTGCTGATGCATTCAGAGAATTAAAAGATCTCAAGGTTCTCTTAACCTCATATTCCTAATCGTTTCCCTTTAAGTTTTTTTTCTGTCTCTATAGTAAAGAGTGGATAAAAATGTTTTTATTGTGTCTTATTTAAGTGGTTACAAGCAATTAGCACTTTTGTCAGCATCGGTAAATTATTTTGCTTAGATTTTTTTTGTGTATGTGCACACATACAGTGTGTCTCCTAAAGGGGAAGCTGGTGCAATTATTATTTTTTTCTTTATATAGCTTTCATTTGAAAGAGTCAGCGCCTGCTTGTGTTAAAGATTAATTTTGCATGGTATTTTTGTTCCATCAGTCAATTAAGTAAGACAGTACAAATGAATAGCAATGAAAAAAGGGTGTGATTTGTGTTGGCTTGTGGAAGACAGACAGGCGTTCCTCTAAAAACAAGTCACAGGCAGAAAACTGTTTTGTCGAAAACTGCGTTACACTCAAGCCAACTCTAGAACAAATCTGAAATATATATATATATATATATGTGTATATATATATATATGTATGAAAATATTAAAATAGCATACTTTCGCAAAACAAAGCGTCGCACTTTCCTTTGATTCAATCCGACATTGTACCTCCTTGATCTCATGTGTTCTTTCTGTCTCCTCCTGGCAGATGGTGATGGCTACCAGGACCACCTCCTCCCAGCATGCGAAGATGAAACCTGTCAAAAGAGTGTCATCTACCTAGCCAAGTTGGGCTCCAAAGAGGTGCGCACAATTATCCTCACCTCCTCTCTCTCTCTTTATTGCCCTGATTTCTCTCAAACTCTTGACAAGTCTTTTCTCCTCTGATTTCTGCAAGTCTCCTCTGTTCGACTTGTATCTGTGCTGCGAGCTTGTATTCCCTCTCAGAGGGGGCCGGGATTGGATCACAAAAACCTGTTGTCATTTCACTTAAAATGACACGTGTTTGCTCAGATATTTACCACAGTACACAAATTGGATTCACAGTTCTCATACGGTCTCTTATAGAAAGTTTCTATTCCTTGGAATAGACAACAGATTCCAATAGTCTTGTAAACACAACAACAGGTGTCTAGCTGTCTTTTTCTCCGCCACTCTCAGAAATTACAATATTACAGTAAACAATAGGGCAGACAAGCAAATATTTATTGTTTACATTGTTCTTACTGAATTCTAATTATGCTCAAGAGGACAGCTAAACAGAACATAGCAATTTACACCCTAATAGAGATTTGATCCCATGTAAAAGAAAGTGTCATCCAATTAGCCAGCCCGGGAAGAAACTTTTTCAGTTTCTAAAGACTGATTCATTTTGACACTGTTGTTGACGAAGGCCAAAATAACCAGGGAATTGGTTGGTAATTAAGCGTTTATCTTTTTTAATCAGCTATTTAGCATCATAACGATGTCTGGATTCACCGTTCGTACGGCTCCGCTTTGTCGCAGACATTTAGCTCAGCCACCTTTTTTTATTTTATTTCTTTGTTATCTGGTACATATTACCACAGTTTCTCTGCTCGAGTGGAAAGCGGTTGTCGAATGTGTTTTTTACATATGAGCAACGATGTTTGAAGCCCTCTTCACCAGTTGTTCCCTCACAAAGCAGCGCATTGTTCTCCCATATAGCACAATAGCTGCTCATTCCAGGAAGGCATTCGCCATGTGGCCCGCTACAGGAAGCTATCCCCGCTTAGAAAAGGCTTCAGCACTGATCCGCCGTGTCTGTTTGTTCGAGGAGCAGTGTGACGTGACAGATCCGCACGCGCTCTGCCAGCAGTTCCATCTCATTAATGTACATATGCAGAAACGATGGCGTATTCGGGCGGACGTGTTCTCTCATGTTTCCTTTCACACTCGTGTGGACACACAGGAGCTCCATCACCACCCACTGCACTGACACTCCGTGTCGTCCTCTGTTGCATCTACATGTCGGCAAAACGCTTCCTTTGTTTCTTCCTTCTTCTAACCCACAGTTTCCTGTGCAAAACAGAGACATAACAGGCTTTTCTACATGTCCGAACCCCCCCACCCCCACCACCACCACCCTACCCTCTCCGCATGTGTGCGCGCACAACAGAAAAGCGTACATGTGCACGATGTGAAGACGTGCTCCGTTTGTGAACACACCTTCTGTTGTCTGGCTGTCAAGAACAACAAAAACAAATGGTGGAAAGAGGAAGTGGAAGGAGACACGCTGCAGATAGAGAAGAGGTGGCAGGGAAGAGGACTTATCAGAGCTGATGGATGAAGTAAACACATGTTGTGTTCTTTGTTGCTCTGTGTTTGAGAGACAGTCTTTGCCATCAAAGAGAGGCAGGCAAAAGGAAAGAGTGGGTGGTGTGAGGGAGAAACCAAGTTCCAATTAGAAATTCACTGCCGTACGCAAACATTTGGACATCCCAGAGACACTGAATACGATTTAAATTTTTGAGTTAAATTAACTTAACAACTCTGCAATGAAACCCTTTAAATACAGGTTTTGTTCTAATATTTATTGTATTTTAACATATGGAAAATGCTTTGGATATGTCAAAGTCGGGGAATCTTTTTTTTTTTTTTTTCTTCAATTTCTTCATTTACTCTCAAATTAACAGCTTCCAACTTGCAAAGCAGGCTAGGAATCACCATCGGCTTCGATTAGCTTCAGATGTCAGAGTTGTCAAAAAAGAAATGGTCAGGAGGCAGATAAAAAGAAAAAAAGAAAATGAATGATTTACAGACTGTTTTACAGCAGACCCAATTCTCATTAACATAATTATAGAGAAAACATCTGATCTTTAAATAACATCTGGAAGAGCCATGGGCATTTTGGAAACAAGTGAAAGAGCAGTGGAAGTTCTAAATTAGCTTTTTTGAAATCGTTGCTACAAATATAGAATGAACTTCTGGTTCTGAAAATCACTCACCAAGGCATTGGTCAAAAAGATAGAAATAATGAAGGTGTTCCACTGAATGTTACACATTCTAAGAGGTGGATCTGAGCACTTCAGTGTATTTAAGCTGAAGCTTTCTCTGTTTAATGAAAACAAATGATGGCCATGCTACATATGTAAAAGGATGGATAAAATTATCTCATGATGAGGGGAGGGAAAGACTCACATAGGCTCACATGGTTTCTGAAGGTCGATTTGGTAAGATGGCCAAACCATTTTAACATATGGCCGCATTAATATTGATCGAAAGCATCAACCGCATGTGAATTTCACGATAGGATGCCGAAACTTGAGCGGCCGCCTGGACACTTACTTAAGATTTGCGATAGCAACACCCTTATTAACCGAAGCAGACACACTAGTCCCCTATTTTTTCAGCGCCACTGTATCGATCCCATCAGTTCAGCAACGTTTTCCATACAAACATTCCCGAGCTATGTCGTGTCTGATCTTCTGTTTGTGCATGCAGCTAGATTCTCTTTCATATTTGCTCCCCATCCATGTGCATGGCCCTACAAGTCAATAAGCTTTTACAGGTTTTCTGTCGTCTGACAGTAAAATACAGTGCGATTATACGTAGAGTGAACAAAATCATACGAGAACTAGAATTTTTTCAAATGTGATATGGAAGATCAAAAACAAAGAGTGGCAAAAATTAAGGGAAAAGTACACGGTGTGAGAGCAAGCCTTTCTGAATGAAAAAAGGAAGAGAAGGTAAAAGAGCACCTTCTGTTGTCCTTTCATTACCCCCTGAAAGGAACCATCTGCTCGCGGGGAAGCTGCATGGAGAAGGGAGGAATAGGCGGTGAGAAAATGGAGTTTTACGTATAGAGGCCAAAACACGATGAGACCTTTGGGTGTGCGTGGAAATCCCGCTGAGAAACTCAGAACTGGTGTGTGTCCATAGTTTGTCTCCAGATAATATTTTCCTTCCTCCCTGTGGCACTTTCAGGTCTTTAGTTCACAGAATTGAAGGGGACTGCAGGGGGCCTCCAACCGCCACTCCGCTCCAATCTCTGTCCTTATGGATACATACTGACCCCATTTACTGTATTGTGAACGTACTCTCTGAAATTCCAAACACTCCCAAACGCAGTCGGAGAGCAATGCAAACAACAGCCGTGTTGCGCATCTCACTCGTCGAGCGAATAGCAGTAGGTAGGTTGACAAAGGTGTGTGTTCTGCTGGCTTCACCGAGCACAACAACAGCAAGCTTCCATTCCAGTTCACAGCGTGTTTATTGCATGCTAGTTTTTTTGTTATCAGGTCCCATGTCCTGGGGAGCAAAGCAAATTAATAATGGACGATGCTGAGCAACATCGCTTCCACCTTCTCTAAGAATATCTACAAGTCATCAAAAAGGGTTTGTAGAAGTTAATGAACATATATTAAGTTCCCTTCCAAAGCACCACCTTGTTCATTCTTATACAACGGCTCACCGCACTAAATGCAGCATATTTTAGTCACTTTGTGTGTAGCAGAACTACTCCCGTGCCATTTCTATGGCACAGGAGTAGTAAAGTGTGCCTATCTGGATCAGCCAGAGAGTGCTGGCTCTGGAAGCAGCGTTCGCAAACCCCTCCTCATCCACAATCAATGAGGTAGTGACTCCGAGCAGCTACTGCATGGCCACAGGCCACGTCCCCTGGCTCGGTGTCAGAGGATCCTGCCAAGAAGCGATGTGCTTTGGGGGAAGTTTTTTGCCGTTTTCCATTGAGCCAGCTAATACTCTCTGTACTCACGAGCCAAAGCAGAATGACCGGAGATTAAGTGAATAGCATTGATTTAAGTTTTGCTGTAGACATTTTTCGGCGGTGGTCGTCAGCATGTTGGAACAGGAGGAAATGGGCCCCGAAACCGTTCGGTCAGAGCCAAAAATGTTTTGGGATGTGACAAGATGCAGACAAGCAAAGGCCATTGTTGTGGCAGGGACCAGGGGGATATCCTGAAAGGGTATGCACAATTTCTAAATGTGTGTTTTTTAAAAGAGTGCGCACGGCCAAAAACGGGCCAAAACTTAGAAGGCTACAATAAACACAACGAGAGTTAAGTTCACCAACACAACTGCCTTTTACTGTAAAACCTGTTTGTAACAAGCGCCATAAAGGGATCACATCGCACCTGCAAAAGCCTTCAGTATCAAGTAAGCAGTCTCTCAGAATAATTTCTTCCACAAGCTGTTCAAAAAGTTTTTTTTAAAGTAGACGTGGTATACTTTCACCTGCTCCCATCCTTCCTGGTGTCTTACATGGACACGGGGTGCTTGTCTTGTTAACATAAATCCTTCTGGGAACATGACATGCCGTAGGAGAAGTGTGGCACTAATAGGCTAGCGCTGTTAAACTTAAACTGATGTGCTCTCCGATCTCAGGTGAATGGCAATTACAGCGTAGCCCTCGGCTCTCTCCATCCCAAATGCGTGGATGTCTGAATAGAGTTGCGAGGTGCATCAGCGTATCAGAGTTTTATGTTGTGCTTTTTTTTTGTTTTCAAAAGGACTTTACTCATAATTTACTAGAATTCAAGCATCCGTTGCATCCGTTTTAGCGACGGATTAAAAAGGGCACCTTCAGAGGTCTTGTAGAGTTCATGTCACCGCAGGTCAGAACTGTTTTGGCAGCATGGACAAACAGGACCCGGCATATGCTGAGCAAAGGTTGTCAAATGTTTTTGCTCATCAGCCCGCACAAGAAACACAAACACACAATTCACTTATTCCGTCTGCGTCCTTCAACAAACTTATATCCCTTTGTGGTTGTTGGACTATATTTCTATTAGTGTTTTTTTTTCTTGTTAACATTGACATTTCAACATAAACATAACATTTGCAAAAAGCACACACACCTACACACACACACACGCCACCCCCACAAAAAACCGAAGCCAGCTGCCTGTTGTTGCGGCCTAGACAGTGTGAGGACAACCAGTGGGAGCCAGACAGCCTCTTCCCAGTCCTCCATTCAGCCGGTGTGTCAGTGGTCAAAGAGGTTACACTGTCAGCAGGTAACGGGGTCCCCACCGCGCCCAGCTGACAGGAAAACATGGCCTCACACATCTCCAATGTGAGCCACCTTTTTTCCTGAACCGAAATCGATCTCCTGTACGCGCAATGATAACATGTTATTCATCGGTTAATAAGTCCAAAGTGGGCACAGACATGAATACTCGGTAAAGGTGAAAAACACTCAGAGGCGATTTAAAGATACATAGTGCAATTCAGAAGGCAAAGACTATGTTTAAAACTAAACCTTAAGCCCCACCAACGTCCTATCAACTGTGTGTGTTTTGGGGATATGCAGATCTTCTTGTTGAGACAATGTGCTGTCATCTTTTGTGACAATTTTGGTTTTCCTCATTGGATCCAGCAGCTATCCTTTTGTAATATATATACAACGTCCATGAGATTTCCAGGAAAAGTTTCCCTACAGAGCCTACGTTGCATTGTAATGGAGTACATGTTACTCATTCACTGCAGGCCATTTCTAATGTGGGGCCATGAACGTTTACGCTCGGACAACTAAATTACCTTTAACAATGCCTTCACGTGGTTATTTCTCTCTTTCTCTTCATACTCATCTGCCGAGTCATTTGGTTTTAAGTTGTTTCACCGTTTTATACATTTCTTTTTTAAAATATTCTATTCATTTCACGTTGGACAGCTTTGTTGTCCGTCGATGTTACAGCTCCTCCCCATATAACCCTATAAACTCTCCCACCACCTCCTACCTACACCGCGAGCCACCCACATTTTAATTTCTTGGCCTAATGAAGCGGGAGCTCTCCCTGCCAAGGTGAATCAATGGGAGTCTGAAAGCAAGCCGTCGCTTTTTTAACTTTAGTCATCAACAAAGCCAGCGAGTGATTTCTGTTAAGGCGCTGTGCTATTGTCCCCCCCCTCCTTGAAATATTTTCGTCTTTCTTGTTATTTTTTCCCGAGTGTGCTCCTGTAAATGTCGGATGTCGCGTGTCAGTGTGGATGCACAACAGCTCCCGCGTTTGTAGATGCTCCACAGTAAGGCGTCTACACAACGCGTTCTCCCGCTGTTAGATTAAGAGCCATTTGTATGCAGAATCCTTCCCCTCGCTACCATTAAGGGTGTCAGATTACTTCACAAGCTCAGATCCTATCATCGTCTTCATCTCCATTAACTAGGTCATTTGGATCCCCGCACAAGCTCATTCGCACGTCCACCTGCCACGTACACACACGCCAACGCTACACACACTAAGACTCCGTTTAAAGTTAATATGTTGACATTTGAACCGCCGAATTTCTGCGCAGAGTTATTTAGATGTTGAAGCCCTCTGCTTTAGTGAGAGGGCGTTGAGCATATGATTAATCCCTCAAGTCACACACTTGACATTATTCAAATACGGCGCTGTATTTAGTGATTAAATGCCAAAACCTCGACAGCCACAGCGAAGGCGTAAAAGTCCCATGATTTATGGGAGAAGCTCTTCTGTGTTGGCTATTTACTGCAGCTTCTCAAAGAAAATGTGTTTCATCACACTGGAAGCATTAAATATATCGACTGGCCTTGTATGATTTACTTCAAATTAACCCCACATTTCTGCTGGGCAATAAAAAACACAACTCAGGGAAAGTGCTTCTTCCTCATGTCGACGGAAAAATAGCCTAAATTACTTTTTACCCTTCTGTTCGAACGGAAGAGATAGATTTTATGGCTTTAGCTAGTGCTCTTGCACTTGTTACATTTTGCTAATCTACCCCAATTAAGCTTTTCATGTTCAGCTATTGTTCTACCATATGTTCTCCAAAATAATTAGTGTACATCAGTGTCATTAGGTATTTTTCAGGAGACACATTTTTTCTTTCCTTACAGAAAATGCTGTAATTTATAAAGAAGAGATACTTTTTTTAAATAGCTGTTTGATCACAGACCTGATAATGTAATATGATTAAGCACCTTTTTAATTAAAAAAATGTCTCTGATGTAGAATAGCATATTTGATGGAAAATCCGTGGTGATTCAGTCATTCCCAGTTATTTATTATTGCTTCCTTCCTAGCTTACCCAGAATAGGTTGAGTATAATTACGCCAAGAGTAAAAATGAGGCCTACGTTTGAATAAATCAAAATAACTGATTTCGGTGATATATTTCATTTACAGATGGTCTGTTTTTTGTTTTTTCTTTCACTCTTTTTACGCAGTGTGTTTATAGATGCAGGGCTCTTGCGGGTGTGCCTGCACGCTCTGCAGTATTGACTAGATGCAGTTGGTATTCCTTTGTGCTCCTCCTGTCCTCGTCTAATCAGTGTTGGAAAAGAAGAAACAGACAGTACGCTGATTGCCTCAGGGCTGACACCAGCACAGTGGTCTGCTGATAAGGCTGGCGGCCAGCTCGGGCTGGCCCCTCTCTCCACCGTTAAATAACGCTACCGCAGAACCGAGAGCCCGACCCGAGGACTCCCGAGGAAAGACCTCACCCGTGAATTCATCTCCCTTCGGGAGTTGACGGAACATATATTGAAGGTGCAGCTTGAGTGTGTAAACATGGACACACACCCCTGCCGTCTATTTAAGCGATACTTCCTATGTTAACGTTTTTTACCCAGTTAAAACCAGTACATCAACTGTGTTCCCACATATACCTTTCAGTATTTACTAGAAATTGAACTGAAAATTGAATTTGGATCACAAAGTCCACCCCAACCCCCCCACCCCCCTCCCCTCTCCCCTCTCCTTCTGAGGCGTAGGGATTTAATGAGCTGTCAGTTTAGATCAAGACCTACAGCAGCGTCACATTATTCATCAAAAATTCATGCACATCTGTCAGTTTCATTCCTTCCTTTCCTCTCCAGTCTGTCATTTCACTCTGCCACTCTCCTTCTATAAATGATCGCATAGAGTCAGTTCACTTAAAGCTGAGCAAAGCAGCAAAACTGTAAATAACTGACACTGACATGTTCCCAGTGCTTCTTTTTTTTTTTTTTTTTTTTGTAACAGTACCCCCCCGCTTCTGTAAATGTGTCCGATAGTGTGCGAGAAAGCATTGTTATGTTCATCCACGACTAGCATTCTGTCTGCTTCGAGCAAATGGACTGGCAGCAACCTCACACATCTCCCACACACTTTTCACTTCTCTCCGCCAGCCAGTGCAGCCGCGTGGTCATCTCCGGCACTTCCACTGACTCTGGATGGCTGTAATCATTGCCAGGCTTTATGCCCATCTGGCCCACAGTCAGCTCCATCGCAACATCACTCAAAGGACATTTAATGAGAGCCTGACTGAGCAGGACTGCATTAAAGCACCATGTGCAATCTTACCCGGGCTGAAAAATACCTAGCCTGAGTCTTGGCTGTCTTCTTTACTGAAACTAACATGTTCTTTCCTTAAATCATCCCTGACACTGCTTTTCCAATCTTGATGCAAGAAGCTATTTCTACATGGAAGGCAACAATGACTTCCAACGCAAAAAAAATTTTTTTAATTAAAGTTAAGATGGACATATGAAGATGTAATTAAGTTATCTACGCCTCTATTTTAAATATGTTTGTTCAAGACGACATAAAACTGATTGGAATCTGTCTTGGCGAGCAGGGTCTTATTGTAGTAATTTTCATTGTAGTAAAACACCACATTTCATGCCAGCACAGATAACACCAGACATATTACAGCATAAAAGTCATTGTTCGGGGTCAAACTGTATTGGAGATAAATGGTTTTGCCTCTGGCCTGTTATGAAACATATGAAAGGAGGTTTTTTTTTTATTTTAACCAAATGATTTATTTTCTATTATGCATTTGGCCCATGAAATGATCCTGCTAGATGAGAAATGTTGACATTTTTAGATCTCAAGTGCTCATGCTTATATTTCTTTATTTCTTTTTTTATCGATGTCCATCTGGCAGCGAGCCACCACGGTTACGATATCCAATCGCTATCCCCATCATTTAAATGAGGCAACCGTATGTTACCTTGTCATGAATCTTTTTTAACACGTCAGCATTGAGTGAAAATGTAAAAGGTAACATCACAGTTTGTACTGTGGAATATCTTGTTTTCCACTCTTTGGTGTGCTGGTCATATTAAAAAGTCATTAGCAGTTCTGGTTAGTGTATCTCTTATTATTCCATCCTGCACCTGCTTAGTCTGTTTAACATTCACGGATGGTTCAAACTTGCAGCATCTGTTCCTTTACACCGCTGTAGGATAAACACATAGATGCCTAAATGCCTTACTATTTAGGGTAATTATGAAAATGTTTTTTTTACTTCATATGCACAAAGCCTGCTTCCTAAGAAATGCAAAAAGAAAAACATAAGCTTACTTGCAGACTGCTACATCAAGGAAAAGCAGGTTGTTAAGCACACACTAAACTGAATAATTGAAAGCGTTATTAAGTAGATAAAACATCTCACAATCATAAAACCAATATCAGTGCTTCCTAGCTTGAAATGCTGGGAGACTCTGACTAAAAGATAACCGATCAGCTCAGATGAAATGGGGAAAGCGCAGTGGAGCTTTTTTAAATGGCACAAACAACTCTATACCCAAAAGCTTCAGAATCTCATTGCATATTTTAACCACCTTCCTGGCGTTGGTTAAGTTACAATGTTAAATTCACTAGCTGACATTTTCGCGGAGGATGAGTCCTACGTTTCAGGATTTCAAACGACAAACATTTGTGCTCTTAGAACATGCTGTCCTGCAGTTGTGTATGGATGGTCTCTATCTCCATCTATCCCATGTAAGATTGTGAAAGAACTGGGTGGAAAATAATCATGATGTGAGCAGTAATCCTGACCTCTGCACAGAAAGAACCCAGCAGCTACTGGCCTTGATTATTTGTGAAACCTTGATACTAGATACACACCCTTCGAACCCCCATACTCAACACACTATTGCTTCAGTAGATCCGCATATTCCATAACAATACCATGGTCAACTTGACCGTTCGTTGAACTCTCCCTAAAAGTGGTCGTGAGTTGGATAATGCTGAAAAACTTTCAGAGGTTTGATGCAGTATTTCAGACAGTCAGACCAGAAGGTGATAGGTGTTTTGGTGAAGTATCGATTCGTCATTAGGTGAGCTCAACTCAGAAGTGAAAAGGTTGTTGTCAAATGTGGCTTTTGAACTTGTGCCCTGAACAAATGAATGATCAAAAGGGATCACTGCGGCGTATCTAGTCTCTGAAAGAAAATTATGTTAATTTCATCTACTCTGGTATGAAAATATTTAAATAGTTCATTTAGAATAGTTTGAAATATTTTTTGTCACTGTACAGTAGTACAGAATCCACCAGCACAATGAAATTGGGGCACAGGTCTCCCATCAGTGCAAAAGGTAAGACAAATAATAAACAACAGTTCAAGGGAATCAAATAAAAAGGTGTATGTTTCACTCTTGCAGACTCTGTACTTTAAAAGATACAAAATTTGCTTAGTAAGAATATGAACTAACAATCTCGATACATCATAAATGCATGTGGGTATGCCTTTAATTATTTTCTCAATGGTTACTAACTAAGGGCTTTTTCAAAGGGAATAATTTGGGAACTAAACGTTTTCAAAAGGTTCTTTAAAAATCTACTGACTATGTATACTGTAACCTGGCTCAAATGAGCTATGTTGTCATGTGTTACATTAAAATTCATTTTACGTCAAACATAGACCAAGTTTACACCTTTAATCAGTAGTCCAAGTGAGTAATGGAGTTTGCTTTCCACTTCCAGAGCAAATGCATTCAGAAATGTGTGACGCATTGTTAGCTTGATTTTGTACTTGGGGTACTTGAGATTGGTTGAAAAATAAAGTAGTATTATTGGCAAGAAATTTAGAGCAGAACTATTTCTTCACCTTTAGAAAGCATCTGTCTTTGGAAGCATTTCATTATGCAAGCACGTCTCCTTGCTTCTCTCAGACTCTTCACTTGTTTGTGTCCTCTCAGAGAGGACGATTGGAAAGAGATCATCATCACCGGTTCTTTTGCATTATTCTAAAGCTTAATTAAAATGTGTGCTACAGGCAGAGGCGTAGGATTAAACCTGCTATAAAAAACATCCATATTGAATGCAGATGTTACCTTGCTCTTCATTTTTTCTCATTATTTGTTCCTCAATTTAGAATGGAAAATCACCACATACTACACGAATAGCACACGCACATATGTGTGTGTATATATATATATATACATAATGTGTCTGTCAAAGGAATGATAATAGAATTATCAAACATTTTACTTGTATACAGCCAAATGTATAATGTGTCCATGTATCTGTGTTTGTTGCAGTGGATACCTGTCCTGTCAGATTTCATGCAGAAGAAAACAGTTTGGGGATTTGTGCCAGGCAGCGTCAACCAACCTCTGGTTCTACACTTTGGGGACTACAATTTGGATGGCTTCCCTGATGCCCTTGTGATCCTCCAGAACAAAAGTGGCAGGTAAAAGAGAAATGCATTGCAAACCCTTTTTGTCTGATTATTTAAGTCAGACTTGTTCAGAAGTGTGGAGATTTTAAGATTTTTGGGCAAAAATGTTTATTTGTCAGGTCTTTTAAAGGTAATGTCATGTAATTAGATGAAGCATGACTAAACTATACCTTCAACTGGCTTGGACTTCTCCTGCTGGTCTCTTTGGTACTAGACCTTATCTTGTGAGTTATCTAGCCCAGGTCACAGGACATGCAGAAAATGTTGCCTGTAGTCAATACAGAATGTCTCCCCTAGTCACTACAGAATGTCTCCCCTAGTCACCACAGAATGTATCCCCTAGTCACTACAGAATGTATCTCCTAGTCACTACAGAATGTCTCCCCTAGTCACTATAGAGTGTCTCCTTTAGTCACTATAAAAGGTCTCCTCTAGTCACTACAGAATGTCTCCCCTAGTCACTACAGAGTGTCTCCCGTAGTCATTATAGAAGGTCTCCACTAGTCACTACAGAATGTCTCCCCTAGTCACTATAGAGTGTCTCCTTTAGTCACTATAGAAGGTCTCCTCCAGTCACTACAAAATGTCTCCCCTAGTCACTACAGAGTGTCTCCCGTAGTCACTATAGAAGGTCTCCACTAGTCACTACAGAATTTTGTCCCCTAGTCACTATAGAGCAGGGTTCACCAACACAGTGCCCGCGGGCACCAGGTCGCCCGCACGGACCACACGAGTCGCCCGCAGGCCTGTTCTAAAAATAGCACAACTCAATAGTGAGCTGCGTCTAAAATTTAATTTTGTTCCGTTGCTATTCTTTTTTAATCACACTTGCATTTATATAGATTTGATTTAAAATGACAATATCTTAAAAATATGTTCATTATATATTAAGTTTAAGTTTTCTCTAGTTCAAAGGTCAGTATTGTGCAATTGACAAAACAAAACCAGTGTCAGTGGAGAGTAAGCTAGCGGGCGCAGCGGAGTAAGTTTCTTACCCCAAAAACATGGCAGAAAAACGAAAGAAAACTTATCACTTTCACAACGAATGGGAGGAGGAGTTGTTTTTTACGACTGTAAAAGAAACCTGCGTGTCTCTGATTTGCGGGCAACTGTGGCGACGGCAAAGCGGCACAATGTGGAGAGACACTTCACTTCGTGCCACAAAAGCTAGCATGCTAACTAACTAGCCACCGGGAAGCGCACTATGGGCAGAAAAAGCACATCTGAAATATGCACTCACAGTTGCAGTGTCAAGTTACACACCAGATTACAATGCACTGGTGAACAGCATGCAATGCCAATCTGTTAAAGATTTGGTCATGAGATTTCAGATTTCTTTTTAATATGTGAGTTGATTTTTCTTTAACATTAGATAATTGATAACTTTTTGAAACATGGTGCAACATAGTTTATGATTTGTTAAAAGGTTTTGTCAGTGGCTAGTGAAAATGAGTGAAAGTGAAAACTCTTATGTAAATGTAGTGATGTACAGTAAGTGATCATTTAAAAAGTTAACAGTTGCTGAGATAAACAGAGATAAAGTGGTGGATATTGATATGTTTCACATTTTGTTGTCACTGTTGTCACGGATGAGTATCATTGATGAATATTAATAAAGTATAGCTAAAAGCATATTGAGCAAATGTATTATTTCAGAAGAGTGTATCAAACTGGTAGCCCTTCGTGGGACTCAGTACACATGAAGTATCCCTCCGTTTCAAACGGATTGGCGATTCACTCCAGAATGACATTCCAAGTTACTACAGAATGTCCTCAACAGTCACTCTAGAATGTCGCCCCTCGTCACTACGAAACGTTGCCCCTAGTCACAACAGAATATAACCCGTAGTTACTATAAAATGTTGCACCTAGTCACTGCAGATTTTCGATCACAGAATGCCACCAACTCCATATGCTAATTTTCTTTATTTGTGATCCAGTTTTCCAATTTCCCATGTAACATTTCACATGTGGATACAATTATACTAACTATAGTCTTCTAAAGAACATGAAATGAAATAAATGTGTACCTAATAAGTTAAGATGCATACGTAAATGGCTTATACAAATCTGTTTAGCTCTCAAAATTAGAATTTTTCCCCCCATTTTTTCACAGCATTCAATTTAGGATGAATTCATTCATTGAATAACTGTGAAATTATTTTACTTCAAATGATGACAACTCATGCTCCAAAGGTCTCAAAGCATCCTCATTGATTACTGCTATTTTTGTTGTGCTTTTCAGTCTAGAGTAGACTTGTCATGCTCATGATTATGCAAACTACAAGCAATGCGGACTGACAAACTGGGTAGTAATCAAACTGCAAGTACGGGAAAGGGGCATTAAGAATTAAATATGATCATACAAAAATTATTTAGACAGTAGATTTTATACTCCCAAGCTTGTGTTCCTCGCATCTTGAAAAGATCTCCCCGTCACAGTGTAGTTGTACGGACATTAATTATTCAGTTTTCTTATGAATATCTTTAAATATCCATTAGCTGAATCACACAATATGTGTTAATTAAGGTGACTGCTGACATTAAACAATTCCAAACTGCACTTGGTTACAAGTCAGCAGCTACACAGTGTTTTTGGATTAAACGGTAGAAGACTGTGACACTTAGAGTAAGGATGGAATTCTTATCAATTGTACTGGAGCAAAACTGTGAGAAAACAAAGCGATATGCTTTTGAGTCTAATAAACTGGTCCCTCTAAAACTGTAGCATGTACTGGCACGCGAATCACAGGCATCAAGGGAAAAGGACAAATGTGCTTGTTCGGGGACCCTTGTGGGATATATGTCCTCACAGATGGAGATAAGATAACCAAGGGGGTCAGGGGCTGTACTTGCCTATGCATGCTGATTTCTCTGTGTGAAGCAGAGAAATCTATTTGCTTATTGTCCTAGCAATGCTAAGATGTTGGGTTAGAGTTTCTGAAAACTTGCACACAAAAAGAAATGCTTTAAAATCCCGTTTTCTCATCCAAGCACTGCACAATCACCACTAAGTCTTGCTACTCTGAACTCTGGTAACCCTCATCTAAAGTTGACTTGAGTCTCCCTAGCACCAATTGTCCTAACCAGAGCGTCTCTCTTCCTTCCCTATTTTTTCTCCGTCTCCTTATTTTAAGCCCGAACATTGTAATCCTGTACTGGAACGGGGACTATGGATTACTGCATAGCTCCCAGTACTGTTTGACCCAGCTGCAGCTATTGAAAACACGTCACTTTATCAAAAAGGAGGGAAGAAGGGTAATGAGGGGATAAACAGAGGTCAGTGTGATGTCTCAGAGCAACTCTGAGTAGGGATGTAACAAACTGTAAACTACTTGGGGAAGACAAAACTCTTCCTGAAAATGTCCAAGGAGTGAAAAGCATTTTTAAATGTATTCTTATTAGAATACAGTATTATTTAAATATAGACTTATGTGACAAACATCTTTGTGGAACAAATAAAAAGGCCACGCGTTAAAAGCAGCCAAGAAAATATTGTTTGGTGTGTTCGCATTTGATGTGAGCTTCTCTACTGTCTTCAGCCTCAAACGTTATCCTTCACATTATCCGTCTTATTACTTGTTTTTCATTTCTGTTGTTTTGTTTGGAGAGTATTATTCTGTCAGACATTTTCTCTTCTCCCTGAAAAGCCCCCGAAAGCATGTGGAAAAAGTCCTTCCTTCTATGAGTGCTTAACCCCTTAAGCTCTTTTAAGGTGCTTTTAGAATAATTTCATCTTACTGAGGATGAAAAAAAGAATCTGAGAAAATGAAATAATTCTTAGTGTTGCTTTTGGCTTATATGGCAGTAGGCATCTGAGAGAAGCCCATGGCCAGCTTGACCAGTTTCTAATGTTTAGAGGACTTTAGGGGTTGATCTCTTTTGTTGATTCTTGTAAAATGTATACAATCCATTTGCCTCATTTAGCTCTGAGCAATCTATTCTGCATTGTGCCTTGCTTTGTCTTGAGTTTTATGTACAAAACTCATATAAGCTAACCACTCATTTATGCTGCCAACAACTGATCTATTTTAACTCCCTCCCCTTCCCTCTTTTTCTTGGTCTCTCACCACTTACTATATCCTCTCCTTTGTCTATCCAGCAAGCTATTTTTAGCTTCTTTACAGATAAAAGTCCTGACAGCCCTCATCATCCAAATTCCAGTGAAATTCATGTTTATTTAAGTGTTCATAGTAAAAAAAAAAAAAAAAAGTGGAAAAGGTTGCGTGAGATGAAAGTAAGATGCTAGAATCAGTGGAACAATGAGCAGATGGAGGCAGCAGGAGGAGTAAATATAGAGTTGGAAAATTGTTTGTTATGTATGTGTTCGTTTGCTGCTGATCAAATTTTCTTTGCTTTGACAAATCCAGTTATTTGTTTATATTACCTCTTTCATTTTTGTCTCATATTGCCCTACTCATCCAGTATAGATATCACAATTACTCTCAATGAGTATGGAGAATTATACCATCATATTAAGGGGGGGTGACAACAGATAATGCGCATGCCAACCATCCAGTTACCGCCACTCAATCAGGGGATGTTGGCAGCCAGCTTTTCTCTAGGGTTACCCCAAACAAGCTGCTAAGAAATATCATCTGGGGAAGGGGTGTCCATGGTCAGCAACAATGTTGAGCTAGGTGGTACATTTCAAAGTTCGGTTAAGTTTTTTTCTCAGAGCCTCACATCGCCCTCGTCCTTCATTGTCTCAGAAATCATCAGTCGGCATCGATATCAACCTGCCGCCATATTGTATACAGCTCATCCTGTCAGCTTTGGCTGCCCATGACAGTGTCACTGGTCGGCTGTGACTACAGCAGACTGGATAAAAAGAGGCAGTTGTGGAGATGCTGTGATGACTAAATTAGCCATGGTCCAAATTGGCCAATTGGTACACGTCCCCACTGTTATCTGCTTCCAACAAATGTGCTGAGAAAACTGTATTTTAATTTGCCTCCCAATATGATCCACCTATGCCCGATTATAGTAATCCATATTTTTCTCCTCGCAATATCATGACTGATCAATGGTGGGCTTTCTCCAGCAAATGATGGATGAACTCGATAAACTGGGTCAGTTTTAAGGTGGTTTTTGTGAAATCAGACACATTAGGTTACTAAATACCCAGTTTCTGTCACTGCTGTCAGGGGATCAGCCACGTTTCAGCTTCAAATTCTGTAAAATCCCCATAAATAACAGGAATCCTTTTAATCTACTGTATTTTTCTTGTAGCAATGGCTCCCACATCCAAAAAGTATCCTTTTTTCCTTCTTTTTTTTGGATTTTTGCAAACAGTCGTTATGAAATGACATGAAATCTTAGTGCCGGCATGCCTTTGTCATGTGTTTGTGTTTTCACATTTGAGCAGTGTAATGTCCAGTGGCAGCTCCAAAAGACTGCAATCCTCAGGGTCTACATTATATCCAGGTCACAGGACAGATGGTGACTTTCTCTCCCTGCCCGTCTTGCTCTGTCTCACACATACGCATTTGCATGCTCGCACTAATGAACATCATAACGAGGAATGCTTGGCTGCTGAATCGAGCCCCCGTTGTTGTTTCGGTATTCGCAGAAAAAGGAGCATTTCACGGCGGGCCGGAGAGAAAAATGGCAGGGTAATAAGAGGGTCTCTGACGTGCACTCTGTAAAAGGAATCTCTAAAAGAGAAGTCGAGAATCTCTACCACTCATCCTAACAGCCCCAAAAAGCCTCTGTCAAGATCCCTGATTATGAAATGTAGTTGATGCTGCTGTACTTTTTTCCTCAGTAGTCCAAGATCACGCCGTGATTATGTCATTATAGTTACTGTTGATGCCACATGAGGCAGATGTCCCTAGACAAGAGGGCGTTCCAGCTTACCTCACTCTTCTGCTGGTTAGGGTCAGACCCAACTACAAAGTTCTCTGTAATAAACAAAAAAACAAACAAATAAATGAATAATTGGATGAGTCATCTTTCTATCACTGTCAGGAGCAGACTTCGACTAATCAGAACTGCATTCTAAATAGAAGTTTCCTCTAATTGGGGGCGGCTGTGGACGCCTGTGGTCGCATCTAAAACCTGCTGCAGCTGCTCGGATAAGATGCTAATTGGTCTGAACTTTTGTTTTGGCCACAATCAGGGAGATCTGCGCGCCCGGGCTATAAGTGGATTCTCTCACGAGTCCGACGCTGTGAATTGTTTTCAGCGTCCAGCTGACTTGCAAAGCCCTGTCATGGCTCTTTTCAATTAAGGCAGATTCTGCCGGATCATTTGAATGAAACGGCACATAAATGCCTGGTCTTATGTTCTTAATCTTCCATTTGCTGGATTGATAGCGTTGCTTCTGGGAAATTCGCTGGACCCGGTGGTCAGGCAGCATCAGTTCTTGAAGAGCATTGAATTGTCAGCCGGCATACGCGCCCAAACCCACCGGCAAAACATCCGATGTTGCAGAGCCTTGAATCTTGCACTGAAACAATGTACAACAGCACAATGGGGAAGCCACGTGTTATGTGCATATATATCATGTCATCATCTGCATCCATATGACTGTCCAGAAAGTCAGAGGTATGGTTGGTATGTGACATATTAACCACCTGCTGCCTCCATGGTTAGCTTTGTACACCAGGAGCTATCATTGGTTTTCAGGAAAAAAATATTCAACTTTACAGTTGAACTGGTGTGTGTGTGGGTGTGTGTGTGTATGTATGTATGTGTATATGTATGTATGTATGTATGTATGTATGTATGTATGTATGTATGTAT
>CAJRST010000001.1:6924283-6938765 GCA_907169785.1 Menidia menidia
CTACACACATACACACACAAATTCCACACTATATATATATATATATATATATACATGTATATTTATATGTATATAAATGTCGGTCAATTGACATTTTCTTTCTCAGAGACATGCCTGCAGTTTAGGAGACGTCAGGGCTCAAGTGGGCATATTTTTGCTTTGTGCCTAGAACCGAGCCGTCTAACAAAAAGCAGGATTATCCACCCTAATCCAAAGGAACTGAGACCACAGCTGTTGCTTTGTCTTTTGCCTTTTTTTAAAACCATGCTTGGGTCAGTTTAACGTTAACATACTGCCTGTTGTATGCAGCCTAATGCAGCTTCTAATGCAGCCTGTTGCTGCATTAGAAGCTCTCTCCCAGATAATATTCCTTTGAACAATTATCCGTGATCAGGTCAGAGGGGTTTGTCATTGGTACTGTGACAGAAAGGGATATGAAAGCACGATGCCCAAATTCATACCGAGCACTATTTTTTTTTTCATATACTCTTTTTCAACAGCTCAGCTACTCAATCACACTTTTTTAAATTGTTCTTCTGCTGTGTTTATTGGCAAGATGATAACACCTGATTATCTATAGAAATTGCAACGCCTGTGGGTACTTTCTTTTTTAGCTCTTAACTGAGACAACCATTGGAGTCAGTAATTGCATTCATTTGCTATTAGCTGCACGTGCATCAGGGCGCTCTGTTCATAACCAAATGAATTAATTGTTTAATGAGGAACTATTTTAAATGAGGAAAAGACCACGGGACAGTTTCAGCCAGTGAGCGACAATTGCAGGAGGTTCACGCAGAGGGCTTCGTTTACCAAAGGATGCACTTTGACTCTAAACCGTGTTGATATGAGTCCTTGCCTCTGTTTATAACCACAGGGACTGGCGGAATGAAAATCTACCACCCCTCGGGTCTCCCATATCATATAGCTGTCAGGCTGTCCCTTCATCTATGCGGACGTGTCCACTACTTCCCTTCACTCATTTTTTAGTCCAGGACTCATTTTCTTGCTGTCAGTCTCTTTCTCGCTCTGAATCCATCAGTGGTCTGGCAACTTTTTACATCCGAATCACTGTAGGAGCAAGTTGCTATAGAGACAGTAATATTAAGATGATCTCATCAAACTTTTGTGAGACCCGTTGAAAGTTTAGTTTTACAGGCTAACGTATTCCAAGCTGTGTCGTTAAACGTTCACATACAACTGAGAGAGTGCAAAACAGAGGCTATCCTAGGTTGATTTTTACTTGAATGTAATACACACAAAGGTCCCAAAATGCTAATAGAAAGGAGGATGAAACGGTCTCAAGGAAAATATTAGTAGTTGTTAGTCTTTTTTAGTAAAATTATGTAGATCTGTAGCCATGAAATAGTCTTTAATAATTTCTTCAAATGTCACCCGTAAAGGTAAGGACTTTGAAAACACCAGAAATACCGAAATACGGACCATATCAGTGGTGGGCATCTACTAGATAATTCAATGAAAATGTTTTCTAATATAAACGTTGGATAGTCCGAAGGCTTCTCAAGTAATCTGAGGAAGATAAAGTCAGGCAGCATGGTTCAGTTGAAGACCGAAGTCACCACTGAAGTTTGTGAGTAAAGACTCAAAGGTTCACAGGCGATTTCATAAGAGAAGTGACTTGTGAAGTGGGGAAGGGAGGGTGGAGGAGAAAGAGTTGGAAGGGGGACGGCAGGTCAAATTGCCAAGGAAAAAGCAGTCTATTGCTGTGTCGCTCTCACCATCAAAGCAGGAAACAACATTTTCAAATACACCCACGGCATGCTTTCAGAAAATAACACATGGCTTTAAGGCATTTAACCAAATCCTTGGTGGCACGAAAGGAGCAGAGCCAATAAGTGACACTGTGGAACAAAAGCAGCCTCTGTTGGAAATGGATAGAGTTTGACATGAGTAGCACAATGGCTCATACGAGGCAAAGGAAGAGAGAAGAAATTGGGGATATCAAGAGGGAGTTGTTCAGATTAGTTTAGCTATTCATCTCAAGCTCGTGGAGGGATCACTGAATAGCAACATGGAGGAAAGAGCAAAGATGGGCAGTCCACAGTGACCGCTCAGGGCCGTTGAGTTGGAGGAAGAAAAGGATCGTCGTCATGTTTAGCCGGTCAGGCTTTCAGCAAGCCGACTTTTCCTCTTGAGTCTAATTAGAGAGAAGATGAGTTCAACGAGAAACTGTAAGATTCCCCTCCAACTCAAACAGATACCCGTGCCGAAGTGGGGCTCACCCAGTGATCAAAGCCCCCAGGCACACAACTTCGGTCAGTATTACAGATAAGATAGAGGGAAGAACTTACATTATCTTCAATTGTTTGACTGGAGATCTCTTACCCCGCCCGCTCTTTAGAATTTTTTTTTATTAATCTTTTCAAACAAAAATGGGCTTGTGGCTCTCCTCTTGCAAAAGATCTCAGATTTCTGAAGCCGTATGTATCAAACATGATGCATAGGGTTACTATGTATCATATTTGATACATACGGTTTCATAAATCTGAGATCTTTTGCATCATTTAATGGTAAAATCTTTGCTCAAACCCTGTTGTACACAATCAGATATACCTGATAACAGTGGACAGAAGGCTGCATGACGATAATTGTGACTTATCGCACAGAAATATATGATAAATATTTCAAACTTATTTGTATTTTTTTTTCATATTTTGTCAAAGGGCCAAGGAACGGCTTCAGACTAAAGAAAATTCTTATTTCTCTCAATTATTTTCTTGGATCAGGCTTTAAAGGGTTAATACAATTTCTGACACTTTCAATTACTTAAAAGTGGCACAAAAATAAAGATGAAGTTAACAAATAAATAAAACAATCAGTTCATGTATGGGCGGGATACACTGTTCAAGGTGCAATGAAAGGGAGAATGCCTCATTATTTCAAGATTCCTGGCCATTCCCAAAGCCCCCCAAACACACATACACACACACACACACACATACACACTCACAGGAACCTGGGAAATCAGTTTACATTTAAAGCTTCTGGAAACCAGGGGAGGATATCGGATCGTTTCTCAAACAAACTTGGTGAGCTATCTCAGCAAATTGTCCCTTTTTTATTCCAGAGAGCCTTCTCTTTTTTGGCTGCTTAAAAAGCAACTAAAACAATGGACAGCGTTTCTTAGCGAAGCTGATACATTTGCTCACCCTCAAACATGCAATGGTGTCATTGCTGGCTGCTTTCAGTTTAAAAAATACACTTCAGATATATATATATATATTTTTTTTCTGCTTTGATATTTGTAATGTCTTCTTCATCTTTATTGGGTTTTTACTGTGTTATCTATTTAGCCTGTTTACGTACAGCACTTTGGAAACCTTTTGTCTTTTAGAATTGTGCTATATGAGTAAAGTGGATTGGATTAGAAAGTTGCATGGATGGGAAAGTGGACAGAGGAAAGGGGAGAAACATGCAGTGAAAGGGCCCCATAACGGCACTAAAACTGCCCCCAGTTAGTTCCTAACCCTAAACCTGTTGATAATTGTTATCAATTTCTGTTATTTATTTCATATTATTTAGATCAAGAACCTTACTTAATCTGAAAAACAAAACGACTGTTACTGTGTAAGCCCGTGGGCCAAATGAAAAGAGAAGGCCCACCCTGGGGGCCATGTTTGGTTAGTTTGTTCTGCTATTCCTGAACAGTTTTAATGGGGCAACACCGCAGACCCATGAGGAAAATGACCTGAGTTGTTTGGTTGCTGTTGTTTTTTTTGTCACAAAGCACGGCAGAGGACAGTCCTTATGAGGTTCTGTTTCATATGCAACTACAGAGTCCCACAATCCGGGCCAGCAGGTCCACTTGGAGGCGAACTTTGAATTCAGTCGACAGTCGTCGCAACAGCCATCTCAAAGGCTGCCATCGTAGTCACAGCTAGATCCAAAACCGGCTGCATCTCGACTGTAAAGGGATAATGCTTTTAGGAATCCATAGGATGAGCCGGGCTCATAGAGACTGATCAGAGGAGAGAGGCATAAGCCGCTCTCACGCTTTCAAAGTCTCAAAAGTCGCCCCAATGAAAAGGCATGTGTTGATGGGACGCTTGGAGGGAAACATTTTTGCACTCTGAAAAGGTACAGTTTTGGCATTTGGTTCAGAAATGATCCTCTGCAAAGACACAGACAGTCACACGCACCAGCACCAGTTCTGTTGAGAAGTGAGAGACTGAATGGAAGCTCACAGAGCGGCTGCTTCTGCCACTTAGGACCGAGAGTTTTTTAGGATGCCTGCATTTACGGTAGAAATTCATCAAATAAAGCTTGAGAGCTTATAAAAGTCTTGCTGCCTTGTAATTTAGAGTAAGGATTTCTCAGCTGAGGTGAAGAGGCATAAATAAGTCCCAAATAAACGTTCTGGTCGTAAGTAGAAAGGTTTCTAAGAACATTTTGAATTGAATTAAATTCAAAGAAACAGGGTGTGCGTTAAAATACTCCTAATGCCCCGGTTCTCAGTTCCAGTTATCTCATTAAAAGAGGACACTATGAGCAACCCAAAAAGATTCTTCAGCACCAACAGCATACCAAACAAGTTTTAAATCTCTCCTTTTGGAAATTCGAAAAATCTGTATAACAGAGAATCAAATTAATTTCTGTAATTCATCGAGACAATTTGAGAAACAGGTTCAAAAATGTGAATTTTTGGTTGTACGTTACCATTTTTTTAAAAGTACTTTTTGTAGGCTACAGTAACTTGACAAAGTTTATTTTTGGATTTCTTTTTTGCCCTTTGCTGTTGAAGTTTAGATGTCTGGGAAGTGCGACATCATTATGGTAATGCAAAGGGTGATCAAATGCTTAAAGACTAAGTTTACTATTGTGAACTAAAGATATTGATATAGATCACCTAAGCTGATTGGCAGGATTACAGGTCAAGGTTTTTAGAAAGTTAAAAAGTATGGGATGAAAAAAAGAAGATGAGACATGTAAAACGTTTCTAATTTACCACAGACTCCGAAGTGGATTACAAACTATAATTTAATCCACTTTTACCACTGCAAAAACATTCCACTCTTGTGGACTTCAAATGGGAGATGCTAAATAGTGTATCACAACTGTGGCACATTATATCTGTGAACGTCAGAAATCTTCTGTTTACTTTTTCAAGTTTTATATTAAGTCATGAATTTGCCAACTGTAAAGTGAAAAAGACATGCATACATACATATATATATATATGTGTATGTGTGTGTGTGGGTTGTTACTGATCGCAGCATTTAAAGTTTGTGAAGGAATGGAAAAGAAAAATTCTGAACGCGTTATGTGCTTAACGGTAGAGGTATTGAGTACTATTCCTGTGAAAAAGTCTATAGGTCTTACTTCCAGTTTGCTGTAGGTGTATTGACCAGGCGGATCTTTGTTGTTCGGGGCCCCAGTGACAGCCGATCAGGTTTGTGCATAGTCTCCTCTGTTTGGCTTAATGAGGAGAGAGGAAGTTGTTGAAACAGACCCAGTAATAATGGATTGCATAAAATGACCTTTAAACAAACCTCGAGTTACTTTTTAGATAAGTCGGGCCAAAATCGGCTTATCCCTCTCGAGCTCCCAGGACCCCTCCGCTCGCGAAGATACATCCATCCAGATGCACCGCCGCGTTTCAGCTGACACCTCACAGCGTTTTAATGTGTTTGCCCGAAGGATTATATGTCCACCAGAAAGCGTCCTCCGGCCACAAGAGTGTATCCTGTGAAAACAGGACCGGATCCAACAGGTGTAGTTCACGTATACGCAGAGCCACAACCAGAGAGGCTGCTCATGTTTATCCAGCACACAGTGGTGCTTTATGCACAGGCTCTTCATGCTCCACCGCCAGCATTTAAAAAAAAAAAAAAAAAAAAGGCTTTTTTTTCTTTTAGAAAAACAGCCATATGCTCACGCATCAAAGTCACATTTTCAAGTTCGGCCAAATTTCAGTTATACAGGTGATCTGCACATGCTGCCTATTACTGAGTCCTGTTAGCTTCAAGTAGAACAGCAACGCCTTACATACAACACCACAGTCAGATATTTCAAAAACCTGACCACTCAGAAAAAAACTATCAGCATCGACAGTCGCTGACTCTTTGATCTAACCGCTTCATGCCACAGAAAGCCTGTGTCTGGAACACCGCGTCTTTGGCCTCCAGTTTTGGAAGCTGGCATACATGCACGCTTAGCTCTGTCTAAGCCCACTTTTATGACACATTGGTGGAAGTTTTGCTGCACACAGAAGGGATACGCAAACACGTTAAAGCATCTCTATTAATCACCCCTTGTATCATGCTCTCTAGTTTAAAATGACCCCCTAGACCTAGTCTATACATTCTCCTTTGTAACAATATATGGTATACATAATCAGCAATGTTTTCTAATAGCTGTTTCTCTTCATTAGAAATCATTTTAAGCTGTATGCCGTGCCTCCTCTTAAAAAAAAAAAAAAAAAGGAAATATATATGTTTTTTCTCGCGCAGTGTTTTTAAACGCCCTAGGCAATAGATGTCCCAACTTGTGGTTTGACTTCACCTCTGCTCCTTAGATACTTTCATTGGCATGGTGTTATTGGAGGGAGTCATTTCAGATCCTAAGAAATGGGGCCAGCTCTCACAAATATTCTTTTTTTAAGGTCTTTTTAGGAAGATGCTAATACAAACTGACCCGACAGATTATACTATAACAAATCGTCTGTATAAAAAGTAACCTGATAACACCTTGTAAAAGACCTGACTTGTAAAACACCACTGAGAAAGGCCCAATAGTTTATTAAAAAAAATCAATTGTAGCATGTGAGCAGTCAGGAGCCTGATTGCAGGTTTAGATGTGAATAGTCCAAATAATTGCAGACTATTTAGCTGACAGGCTTTCGCTGGGTATGGTTTGGCCGGCATCGGGCCGATTAAACTATATCACGAGCATGGCTTTTGTACCACCTGAAATACAGTCTTAGGTGGAGTAATGGGTGTGTGTTTTCTTTCTCGGCGGCCCACAGCGGTCAGCGCGCCTTCCTGCTGGAGAACGTCCCCTGCAACAACCCCAGCTGCCGCGGCATCGGAAGAATGTTCCACATCCACTGGGACCAAAATGACCTGGGGGCCATCCAAAACGCCGTCATGGCAACTTTCTTTGACATCTACGAAGATGTAAGTCCTTGATTTGATTTCTTTATTTTGTCACTGCATAATCATCTGCGCCCTCTTTCCCAACATTTTTTTTCTTTTTCTTTCCCCGCTTGATGAAAATGTTTTTATTTTTTCTGCCTTTAACTGTGTTCAACATGCCGGTAAACCAGAAGGACACTGTTAGATTTCAAATCCAGCCAAACATACAAGCGAAAGGAAAACATTTAATAGATTTCGCACAATAAACGACAATATTTCATATCTCTGGCCTGGAAAAAGTGGATTATGTGTGAAGCTTTTGTCGTAAGCAGCACAAACAGACTGATTCAAATGTGTTGCTTTGCTTTCATTACCACGAACGTAACGGTCCAGATTTGGACCGAGGAAAGGCCAGTGTTCCATTCATTGCTCGTTTGTTATCAGCGACGTAGTTAAAAGCTCATACAGCAGCTTGTGTGCAAGGCTGATTATACTCCATGTTTTCAGGCTATTGTATTCGCAACACAAAGGACTTTATTGTCTTGGAATGACCTGCGTCTTTTTTTTTTTAAGTCGTACAGTTGCTATTATGCCGTCATTCTTTTTCACCCAGTATTTCCACCTTGATTTTCACCCATTGTTAACATCCGTCTTCATCTGAGGGAACATAAAGCACGCACACACACAAGCCACATGATGCACCCCCGCCGAGCCACAGCTAATTTTACAAAACATTTAGAAGCTAGATTATTTTTTATGGGCTCATAGTTCTGCCATCGCCCACACTCAAACCCACAGTGTGTCATTTCACACAGCCCAGCTGCTCTTGTGCAGTGTACTGTTCACGTTTGTCCCATTGCATCATTAATTAGAACCACTAATGGGAGGTTTGCACTGACCTCAGCACACATGCAGTCTGATGCGCCGTTGCTTAACTCGCAGGGTATTTTGGACATGCTGATCCTGAGTCAGCCAGAGGGCAAAAGCGACTTGGCCATCCACGCTTTGAAGAACAACTTTGAAGCCGATGCCTACTTCGTAAAAGTGATGGGTAAGTGACTGATCGGGCCTGTTCCCTTTTGTCTCTCCACATGTTACGATTAAAGCCTTTTACTGAAGGGGCGATTTGAAGCATGAAATGTCTTTTCCACGCGATTCAGTTTCTAATTGTTTACCGTCATAGCGCCTCCCAAACTAATTAAAGTCACCAATTGCATACAAGTCTTTCCCCAAAATGAAAAAAGCAGATGGGAGTTACAATTATATGTTATTTCATTTTTATTTTCTAGTCAGGAGCTGATCTGTTGGTGGTAAAAACAAGAGTTGATTTGTGTTCTTTGTCCTAAATGATCTTATCTAAAAAATTAAAAAATAAAAAACATAACTTCTATCATAGATGCTCTTTCTCCCCAAATCCCATTTCAGACACAGCATATAGCATCAGCACTTTCTCTGTCTCCTATTCAAGTGAAATATTAGCCCTAAGGGGCACAACTCTTAGTTTATTTGGTGCCATTGATTATTGGACTGGAAGCAGAGTAATTGGCCACAACTTGAAAGTAATCTTTATTTTACCTTCTGAAAATAGCATGGTAAGGTTCCGACCCTACGTATAAACAGTGCTTTCATTTCCTTTGTTTACCACATATACTGGGAATTATTGATGTTCTATTTTTTACTTTTATTTTCAGTTTCTATTTTGGATTTGTTTTCCTTGATGCGTTGTTTAACTTTAGGACATGATGTCAGCTTTGGCATAATGAGTTCGTCCCCAGTCCAACACCGCTATTGCACGTGTCCGATCTCGTCAAATGCATGTCTCTCAGTAGGTCCAAAAAACATTTGTAAAACATACTGCCGTTAAGTCAAACTTGAAAACTAATTTCCTAACATGTGCCAGCAAGCACATTTACCTTTATTGTCTAATATGTGTCTAATAGCTCACATAGAATAACACCCACATGTTTTGACTCAGATTTTTCTCTGTGTCGAGGTGATTTCTTCGGTATAAATCACCACAGGATTTCTTTTTCAAAATGTTGATATGATATTTGTACCTCGCGACAGCGAGAACCAGCAAAAATAGTTCCTGTACACAGATTGGTCTTTGCACATCACTTTATCCTGTCACTCCATACAGCCCTTTTCCAGTTCCATAGTTGCAAAACATTTGTTTTGTCTCCCTGGAAGAGGGGAACCACAGCACACTGTCTCCTCCTCTGTGTGTTACCTGTAATCCAACCTCCTTTAATGCTCCCTGATCTGCTCTAGACACCAGCTGTACCTTTACATTTGTTTTTTAAATAAAAAAGTAAAAATTTTAGATTCTCTCAAATATGACCAACACTAACATCAGAACAAAATCAAAGTCGAGGATACGCAGAGGCAAAAACCCACATTTATGATACTGTATTGGACTAAATTATCTAACTTGCCATTGATACGGGTTCTTTGTACAGCACAGAGATGCAGAAACATTTTTTAAGGTAAGTTATGGAAGGTTTCCAGCTAAATAGGCTTTGGCAATGAAAAAGATGGCTGCAGTAGGTAACCAGCGTGACGTGTTTATCATGATGATTTTAGAGGCTTGTTATGGGTCTAACCATCTTTCTCTCTGCTCAAGCGCCTGTGTGTAGACTTTTTCCTGCAGGGTGTAAATATATATATATGTGGAAATATATGCATGAAGAGAGATTGGAATTATTCTGCTGTTTTTAGGGGGGGGCGCAGAATCCACCGCTGCACTCACACATTTCACCTTTGACGCTCTTGTGCGGTAATGTGCCGAGGACTTCAAACGACGCAGAGATGTGAAGGTTTTATGTCACGTGAATGAATTTGCTCGTTCTAGTGTTTGTTAATACGTGCTCCAAATTTTCATAAGGCAGGAAGCATGGAAGGAAAAATCCTGTCAGGCTGTGAAAATGATCAGGCTTTCCTTTAATCTTCCTTGCTGTTTAAACCAGAGTGAAGATTTGAGTTTGAGACTTGACCTTTTAGGTGTCCAGGCCGTCTTTTAATACCATAAGTCGGTACAGAATGTGGGAAATTACTACAAGCTGCAAAGTAATTTGGTTGAAAACCTCGGCACTGTTTTCGGGCTGTTAGAGAGAAGGATGAAAGTGTTGGAACGGCCATGATGGGATTCTTTCTTCCAATCCTTTCGCCCGAGACCTTTTGATTCTCCTTACTCTGTGTAAAAACAAAAAGTAGAAGTGTCAAAAATGTAGAGCTGTAAATTCCTAGTTGACTTATTGGTCAATACGTTCTGAGTCGACCAAAATTCTGATTGGTCGGCCAATTTCCCTGTTAGTTTCAAACAGTACCAAGTTCTAATGGGGACGTTCAGAGCACCCCAGTTTCACAGTTAACAGCCCGTCTTCAGAGAACACTCCCCTTGTTTTCACTATTTTGGATTAGCCCAACACACTAGAGACAGATAAAAGATGAAGCACGTTCACATTATTCAATGCCCAAAGGTTTGCTGAATTTTCATTTTTATTCTAAGCGTTTAATTTACACCCCCAAGCCTCCGTTAGTCAATTCTTAGTTAAAATTTCAGGGTTTCAGTCGACCAAGAATTTCTTTGGTTGATTACAGCCCTACAAAATTTAATCAAAAAGGGAATTTATTCCACAATTTATTCAGTTGAGTTTTAATTTGCCCCGTGTCTGGATGGGTTCTCCCGACCGGAGTTCACCCCACCTCTCGCTGAATGTCAGATGGCATAGGCTTGCCAGTCTAACTCTTGTTCTTCCCTTTTTGATATTTTGTTGTCTTACTCTTCAAAGGCCCCTTTAAGGTCGTGGTTTTCAAGGATTTCCTACTGCCTGTTTCCTGACCCTCCCCTGTAATTGAAACCCCTCTTGGGTGGGAAAGAAAGAAGCAGCTGGGCACTACATCTTGTCACATTGTGCACTGGTATTTGGATTCTCTCGGGCCGTTCCTGCTAAGAAAGAATCAGCTTCGGAGGAAGTAGAAAAATAAAAAGATAATTAGGAATTCTTTTGTTTATTCAGAAAAAATTAAATCCAGTGTTGTATTTTTAGTCTTCCTGACAGCCTCAGTGTGTCTGGGTGTGTGCGTGTGTGTGTGTGTATGTGTGTGTCTGTGTGTGTGTGTGTGTGTGTGCGTGTGTGTGTGTGTGTGTGTTTTTGACCTTGACACGTCTTCTCTCCTAATGCCTCAACGTGAATTCCTTTGGTGCCATCTCTCTAAACACTGCTGTTCTTTTCGGTATCCATGTCTTGTCTCACTGCAGTTCTTCAAACAACATACACAGAGATACGCTCGCTCCAAAATTCATTTTTTTTTTCTCCCCCCCCCTTTTTTTCTTTTTTTTTTTTTTGCACTGATGCAAATGCGTACAGCTCCCCAACTTCTCCACCGCTTTGACTTCGGTTCCTACATTTTTAGCGGTAAATATTTCACTCACGGTCAGTGTGCTGCCTTTTGCTGACTGCAGAAGAGAAAGCAGCAAGCAAGCCGAAATGAAAAGGAATTTCACACCACGTCCACATTTCCTACTTCTCACTGGTGATTCTAAGCTCAGAACCAGCTTAGTAGCATCACACCATCACACCTTCTCTTAAACGAACCCAGGGGAAAACGGTTTTATTTCCCACTCTTTTCAAGCGCCTCCGATATCATGACTAACATTTTGACACTTTATCACGTAGAGCGGGGGTGCTTACTTCATATTTAGTCCTGACACATAATGCTAGCCTCATGTTTGGCTTTTGCACACAGCCCGATCCAGTGCTGTGTTCTCTAAGATGGAATCCTATTTTCTCAAGATGACATCCCTCAACCTTCCTCTGCGTATTATTGAACAACCCCTGCTGGAGGATTGACTTTGTGTCGCTCCTGCTTTATGTGCACGCCTGTGCGGTTTGTGAGGGAAAGCGCAGATTCCCACGGTAGACGCGGGCTCCACGGGGCAAATCCACCCCAACGTCCATCGCACACCTCAAGCCGCAGTCTTTCTTCTCTGCCTTTTAAAGGCTTGCACTCCGGCTGGGTTTTTGATCCGAGCCCGCCTCATTCCGACATCTTATCCATCCACACACCTGACAGTCCATCCCTCTGGAGTGCATTACATCCTTTGCTTCTTTTTGCTTTCCGAGAATCTATTATTTAGGATCAGGCTGGTGGTTTTTAGCCGGTGCGAGAGACCTGGCAGCCGCGGTGAACTTCTTTGAAAATATAGTAAATGTATCTTCGAAAGTTTCAAAATAAGCCTTTGGATCCTACGTGTCAGTTTGGCGAAATCCAGGGAAGATCCATACAAGTGGATGGTTGTACGTAGTTTTGCGTCATTAAGCTAACAATGACGTTACTGTGTCGTGACAGTCTTGCCAAATTGAGTTAAAAAAAAGACTTATAAAAATGGAACAATGTTACAGAAATGTGCCTGACCAGTGCCTTTTCCAACCTATTTACCAAAGGGCCCTGTACTCAATATGTGCCGGAAAAGCATGGAAACGGAGATCTAGGGCCCTGTTGCATATGTATTTATGAGTTTCCTTCTCAGATGTCAACATATGAGGAGGAAAATGTTCAAAGAAACCACTTCAACTTATCTACAGAGTTTTTTGCCTCGCTTTACCGCACACACAAAACATTTATTAACGGGCACAGTGTCATGCATATAAATATATATCTCAGGTTCTGATTAATTAGCTTGAGTAAGCCAGTATTGTTAAGGATCCCCACAGCATCTAATGCACCAAAATCTTTTTCAGTTTGTGTTCATGGATTTTTGTTTTTTTCATCTTCATGTTGTTGTTTTTTTACCTTGATTTGTGTAAATGTGTGTTGATTCAGCAGATTAAGCAGACCTTCTGTGGAAATATCACCATCCACACTTTCCATAGACACGGTCCTATACTGCAAACAGAAAGCATCCCCAAATGGCAGAGCCTGTCGTTTTATATATTTATTTTTACAGCTTGGAAATAAAAGCTTAACAGTTATCGTCCTGAAAGCCTGATGCCTTACCAACTCTTATTCCAGCTTTGATTAGAGCTCATAAAAGAACATATTTTCCTTAATGTGCGTCCATGCGTTTTCCTTTACACCATGCTTTGTCAGACTTTTAAAGTAACTCACACAAATGGCAATCATTAATACTTTTTATTTTTATTTTACTGTCTCATATTTTAATCCATAGTGTTTTCATGGTATAACATAGCAGCCGAGCTAAATGCTCTCTCAGATGCAATTTCTTTGTTGGGTTCAATCTTTATTTTTGTCAGCTGTTGCATACACAGAAGCCTGATAGTTTAAATGTAATACCCGCATGATTTTTTTTTTGTCCGCTTGTCTTGCCCTCTAAATGTTGATCTCTACCTATGGTTCGACAGGTCCACCCTGGAAGAGTATATGGTGTTATGTTACAAACTTTCTATTGATTTAGGTGGTGCTAATCTTGGAAATTGACTCACTATTTTTGAACTACCAGTGAAAATGAAACGCTATTTAATTTTTGTAATGGTGTCGGGTCAATGTAAATACTGTCGTTCTTGAGTTTCAGAAAATCTAATTCGTAGAGCCTGGTGTTATGTCAATTGTTGGACTATTTTTGACTTGGGGATGGTCTTTTTAATCTGTTCCTTTATAGAACATTAATCTTGTGAAACTCATCTAAACATGCAGTGAGAATGAGATTTTCTATCGGCAACACTGATGTTAGTGATTCTTTGACCTTCATGAGATTAACAGCAGTGGTTTTAGATCAGATAACCAACATTCAATAAGGTCAAACTGGTGGTAATCCTCTGATTTTTTTTTCCTTTCGTATCACCACAAGGCTGCTGTTTTTGCTGCCGTGGTGTAAAACATGGGTGATTCAGCCGGTGGGCAACATGCAGCACGACTACAATGTTACAGAACCATCTGGATGGGTGCAGTTTGTTGTTAATGTGTGAGAAGATTACCGACCTTTCGCCTGCACCTCTTTGTTTCATCTGTTTTGGAATAAAACCTGGAAATCTCATGCAACTTGATACAACTTCTTCATCGGAGGAGTAAAACAGTAGTACACAGGAACAACACTCTCTTTAATAAATAACGATTTATTTAAGGTTATTTAAAGATAGATAATTACTTTCTGAATATGGCTTGTTACTTTTGTTCACTAAATGGAAAAACAAACCTTTTCCTGGCAGGGTGTTGGTCAACTAAATACATAACAGAGTGTAAGCTGTTTAAATAATATACCCTGTGCTATTTAGATGCATTTTATTTCCTCTATTATTATTCCCACAGCCAGTATACTTACTACTTTTCATGTTTATTACAATCCCCCCCTTTCCCCCACCTCTACAAAAATGGAAAAGTACAATAGATAGATAGATAGATAGATAGATAGATAGATAGATAGATAGATA
>CAJRST010000001.1:6938775-6955765 GCA_907169785.1 Menidia menidia
ATAGATAGATAGATAGATAGATAGATAGATAGATAGATAGATAGATAGATAGATAGATAGATAGATATTCTGATTGTACATGTGAGATCAAAACCAGCACTCTTGAAACACAGCATCCAGAAAGCAACAAAGACAAACCAATTGGAATTTTCTTTGGGATTCTGTCTTTCACTGTTAGAATGTACATATGATTAAAGTTATAGATTGTTGCATTCTTTGTAAGTGGGCAAATCTGCAAAATCAGCAAGGGGTCAAACACTTATTTCCCCCACTGTACCTCAGGTCTCTCCGACCAGGTGTTGTGTTGGTGGCTCAGCAGCACGGGTTGGGTTAGTCCTGAATGTTCTAATCACTCGTGGAAAGCTCTTATTAAATGCATTAATGTAATCAGCGCATATTCAGACCACATTCAGATGTGATGGCTTTGGTCAGGCTCTAGTCTAGGGTTCATTTATCCACAGTTAGCAGTTAGAACGCAGCTGTGTCTGAGGCCACTCTGAGGGACCATAATTTGGTCTGAGGTGACTCCCGGCAGGCAGTTAGGTCAAAACCAAAAAGATCTGTAGCTTTTACGGTTTTCATAAAGATACAAAGACTCAGATTTTTGCAGCATAGTACAAATTCTGTTTAAAACACTGCCAGCCTCCCATCATGAATCATTCACAAAAAAAGCCACTGTTTTTCTTTCTTTTTTTTCAAAAGTTCCTGCAGAAACTGAGAAAAAAGCCGCTTTGAGCGCAGAACCAAAGCTTAAGATCTGTCCCGTCAGTCCAGGGAGGTGCCTATTTTAACATAACTTGCCCCAGACACGTCACTTACTACATTTGTGTGTTTGAACAACAGAAAAGGACCGTATGCTGTCTTGCTGGCTTTAGCTTTCAGGCTCGACACGGAGGCTCCTGGGGCGTCGAATGAGTTATCAATCACGAGCAAAGGAGGCGGTCTATATTTGAAAATCACCATAACTGACACAAAACAGTATATCTGTGAGAATATTAAACATCTGAATTTGTAAAACAACAACCGGTACGAGTAGATGCAAGAAAAGCTTTGAAGGAGCAAAAGGTTTTCTTGTTTTCCAGTGGTAGGTCATGTGTTCGTTTATTATCAGTGTCTTGTACACAGCCGTGTCTAGGCTGAGGGCCTGTTGGTATGCCATTAGCATTTCGGCCATTAAAAGCCAATCTGTGCATACACGATGAGTTTGTGTCCTTGCAGGCTTCTCCCCAGATTTACAATGGCTTTGCACCTGTCTCGAGAGCTGTTTTGACATTAAAATGTCGTTGCCCTGCCTTTATTAACGAGGCAACGTGGTAAGTTAGTACTTGAAAGCCTTGGACACATTTGATTTGTGCGGCTGGCCCCCGTTGTATATGTATTTATGGTAGTTTACCCTCAGAATGCATAATTCAAAGAAGGATTATTCAAATTAATCGCGCAGAGTTATTTACTAAGCTTTGCATCAGAAGCTGGCTGCCGATTGGGCCATTATTTACCGGTGGAAAAAAAGCATGTCGTGAGTTTTACGCGGGGCCGGTAAACCAGGAGAAGTGAATTTGTGAAAGAAGATATCATCCTTTAGAGTGAATTAACGTGAAATGCCGGGAGAAGGCATTTTCTGAACCTGTTCGTTGCCAAGCTGTGCTTTAATGATCCTTTTTTACTCCAATTTTGGTATACATTGAGGATGCTGACAAACCAAAGCCAACCTGAAACTGACTTATCCGAGAACCTTGTCGGCTGCTTGTACTCTCAGCACGGCACATATTTCTCTCTTGTATTATGTCGGCCACAGAATGTCTTGTAAAAGAACCGGTGATCACTTGAGACTTACTTATATGAGCCATCACCAAAAGAAAGTACCACATATTGATGGTCCGTTTCAGGCTTAGAACAAGGACGTGTCAGGTTTTACACAAAGCAGAGTGGATCCACATTAAGCTCTAAGAAGCAAAGTGGTTGCCTGGTGGACAGATGGATGGATGATTACTGCTGAGGAGTGTGGAGATGGGGAAAAGTCATAAACTCCAGAATTAGAAAGAAGGATAAAGGGATGAGTGATGGGAAGGAGAACAGGAGGGGGTCTGAATGCATGAACGTCTCCAAGTGTGTCGTGAGTGCGGCTGCGTTTGTGTGTGTGAAAGAGATGAAGAGGGAGACTGACAGGCAGAACTGTATGAGTTGATTAGCTTCCTGCTCACTTATTAGGATGCAGATTAGCTGCATTGAGAAACATCTGGGAGCTTTTCGCCAATCCACACACTCTCATCTCCTCTCCCCATTTCTCACATCCCTTTTCATCGCTTCTCCTCCTATAATAAAACCCCGGCCGCTCTGTCCTCTCTCCACATTTCCTGTCCTCGTCTCTTTCTCCCACTTTTCCGCGTCTTGCTTTTTTCATTTTTCACCCATTTAACCTTCTCGGTCTTTTGTTTTCCATCATCGCCTCACCTCTCTTCCAGCGGTCATCCTGTCGCAGTCTTTATTTCTTGTCCCCGTCTAATATTCTTTAGGTCCGTCGTTCAGGCCTGCCTTTTTAGTCCCCTTTCTCTTTTATCGAGGCGAAATCAGTGAGGTTTACATCCACTTTTTCAGCTTGTTTTTGTGACCAGGGGAGGGTTTGAGTGAGGGCTGCATGTACACATTTTTATTTTTTGGTAGCACACAAAGTGGAAAATGTGCACCTCTTCCTGTGTTGATCAAAATAGCATCCTGTACCATACTATCTTCACTATTGCGGCTGCAGTGGGGCATGAAGAATATCAGACATTAGAGTTTTTCACATTATGCTGCGAAGCAGTGCAAAACAGTCACTCTTTCAGTGGCCAAAAGAATCAGAAGTACCAGTGACTGTGTAATACTGTAAGAATTCAAATGGTCATTCAGCACGCTGAAGATAATCCATCAACAAGTGCAATATAATCTTTTTCTTTATTCAACACAATCAAATAAGCAGTGAGTGAAGTTTAGGATTGCTTTCTTGTAGCCTTTCGACACATATAGGGTGATATAAGGTCTGTACGGGGTTAAGCCTCGACTCTTTCTTCAGATTTTACCCGCCGTTCTTTGCGACTTATGTTTGACGTGATCCTCAACAATTCCTGGCCGACCAGATGCTTTGGTGTCGTCTCGGCCCATCGTGCAAATGAATCGGGCGTCCCAATTACTTGGGTGGGAACAAGGACAATGTACAGTGTGTGCGTAGACTCATTTCTCTGCTCGTTTGTTTATTCTTAGAACTTCTAGGCACTGACCTTATTTACAAATGTACGTTCCCATGTAGGTTCGATTTTACGTGCGGCCACTCCGGTATGATATTGAGGTTGCTTTAATCCACGTCTGCTTCACTGATAGCACAGAGATGATTGCTCATTTATTAACCGCCTGAAAGGAAATCATCGAGAGGCTTCTGATAAAATCTCAGAAACTAACATTAATCATTTCAACCTTTATTAAGTCCGAATTTATTAGTGTGCACCAAAGCCCCATTGGGACTTGCAGTTGCCCTTAAGACAGATCAATTGGCACATTAATGAAAAAGCAGTACTTTAATTATGAATCAGACCTGGTCACCATCTTTGATATATGATGCTGGTAGGAATTCTAATTGCTTGCCAATTAATTTTGATGCACAGCCCCAGACAAGAATCTTAATCTGTTCAGAGTTTGGCAAAATAAGTGAATACATTTCAAACTGAGAATTAAGGAAGAATCTCATGATATTGAGATGCATTAACGCTCGTCCTTATTAGGAATAAATTGAGGTGTTGAACCTTTCCCACCAAACAATGTGGACACGCCCCCGTGAGCCAGCAGGTCAGAGCCCAACCGTTTTGCTCACACAAAAGCTGTTACTTCTCTTTTTTTGGCGGGGGGATATCTGAATAAGCTGGTGGTAATTTATCGAGAGTATTCACTTAAAAGCTAAACTCTGGTAGGTCTTACCCGCTGTTTTCCAGGGACAATGTGCACTCAGAGCTGGAATAATGGCACCGGAGTTAAAGGTGGTGAGACCTACCTCTGGGAATGTGAGTCTCTACAGCAGTGCAATGCAGCTAGAAAAGACAACAGATGAAAATTAGTTTTACAGACTCAGATGTGGACGCCATGTCCAACTAATTTACGGCTTTAGCAATAACGTATGCTAAGCAGATTTCATTAAACAGCTAAATAAGTCAAACTAAGCGCACATATAACTCCATAACTCCATATTTTACTCAGTAGAGCAATTGAGTGCCATATCTAACAACCCCTATGTAGTTATCTTTATCAAAAAAATCGGTAAGTGTCAAGCAGGTGGTCATTTGTGGGCTTTGAATTGCTTTGTTAAAGTATATATCCCTGCCATGCCTCTCATAATGTGAGATCCAGGTCATGCACGTCTGCATGTGTCGGGCCTCCACATCCCTGAGAGCTGCCCCGCAGTAAGCAAAAGCTGCCTCGGGACAGCAGCAAGTGACGAGCATCTCCGAACAAGTGCTGCTCAGCTGTCAGATGTCGTTAGGCGACGGCGCATGTGTGTGCGCCTGCGTCTGCTCGGCTCTGGTTGAGTTGCACTTGTTGCCAGAAGAGCTGACATGACATGTTATGTTAGCCTATCAAGGTCTGCTCATAACTGTTAGCTCTAGGTGTGTGTGTGTGTCCGTGTCTGTGTGTGTCTGTGCCAACATGTGATGTCAGCTGACCTGACAGTTTTAAGACTGAACCGCGTACATGCGTATTTATGTCCTGCGCGTTGTGCTTTGAATAAGGTTCCAAAGAGTCATATCTCATGAAATGATCTTGCGTAACCGTGAGGCTCCTGCCGCTGCTGTCTCTCCGGCCCTGGAAAATGCACCGAGTGCGCAGGTCTGTGCATTGATTTCTCCAAGCCTCAGTTTCCACTTCTCACATGAAATATTTTCCGCCGTGATATATTAGTACAGTATAAAGCAGTATAACATTTATGTTAGTATAAAGGCCTAGACCCACGCAGAGACTGGAGGTTAGGTAGGCTGGATGAGCAGCCGTCTAACTATAGCTTTCACTCTTAACACCTTCACCAGCAGTCTGTCCTCTGAGTATTCTAGCCTCATCACGACACCAGAAAAAAATCCAATTTTGATGCAGTGGAGCCATAGATGTGGAATATGAGCTGTTCTGCTCACTGCTCTAGAACGCTTTGCTCGTGGCGGTTGTAATCTGAGGTAAAGATTCTCTAGAAACCACTTTAACTCTTCGGATTTGCTTCAGCACGACAGATATTGAGGGTAAGGAAACAGGCGCTGTGTTTTTTCTCCCAGGTAAGGAAGCTCATGTTGCTGCAGGGACTATGAATAGCAGAACTAAAGAGTCCATTAAGTGCGTCAATGCAGTCACATGTGAGCTACTTTGGTTTTCTTTATGATGAGACAAGTCATTCCATTCTCCATTTATTTATGCCCTCTTCACTATGCTTACAGTTAAAATGTTTTCAAAAGTTTTATTGTCTTTTTCACCTTAATGTTGACATCCTCCAGTCAATTTCACATATAAAAGGGTGACCTCAAATGCTTTACAGAGTAAACTGAACCAGAGAAAAAGCAAGACAAACAAAATAGCGAAGATTTTAAGACCTTTCACAAAAGCACTGAGAATGGCACCCAACGCAAACAGTCATACTTTTAAACAGAGAGGTTAAAAGTCTATCCAAGACCATTAGATGTGCGTTTTAAAACTAAATTATTTCCCTGCTCCTCTTGTTCGTGACATCCAACAAATGGAACACGGATATCTGTTTCTCAGATTTGGCGTCACGGCTATTGGACAGGTCACTCTGAGAGGCCCACCGACACAGCCTGGCTTGTGTAAAGGTGCATCTGTGTCCAGGCTGTTGTTAAAATCGATATAAGTTGATCAGCAAAACCAGTCCGCCCATAGATTTGCCTCCTGTCATATTCAAAGTAGGTTTAACACGCACAAGGGTTTCCTTTAAAAAAAAGTGGTTTACGTGACTGCTTCCAAAACAAGTTAGTTTTTTTAGAAAATAGTTGGCCTGCCGCAGGATTTGTAACTGGCAAGGGCATCCTTTAAACAGAATTGGGAAACTGAGGAGCTTATTGGAATGCAGTATTTCTTTTTCATTTTTACTGAGGACTCAGCAGCTGTGCTACCTGGTTATCATGGAAACTGGCCCACTTTCCTCTGTGTAAATGGGCTTTTCGTGAATGGCCCTGAAGCATCTAGACTTATTTCGATCTGCCCCATCTTCCACTTTTGATTAAACGCCTTGCCTGTAACATCCATTCAAATACACGTGCGCCATCCTTAAACGGAAATGACGTGCTAATGTCCCCATAATGATTATTCCTTGAGTTTCTTGAGAGTCAAACAAACCTGCTGATCCAGTTCCCGATAAATGTACCTGCGAGGTTGGGCTCCAAGTTTCCCCAGATGGAGGAAACACAGTTGGATTAATATCCATGCCAAAACAGCCTCTTTAATTTAGATTCATTGCTGGTGTTGTCACGTTTTATTACATTTTAACACCACAGATTCATATATTTTTGTTTTGTCTAACAGTCAGAGTTTTGTTGCTGTATTCTATTTATAAAAGTTCTTATTTATCTCAGGCAGATATATTGAATCGTATCTATGTGTCCATGTTAGCTGCTCACGGCTCGCCTCATTGGCACAATGATGATGATACCAGGCATACTACACGAACACACACACACACATACACACGCACACAAACTAGCAGACGACACAAGCTAGAAGACTTTCCTCCACTTGATTGGGTTAGTCCAGCAACAAGCTGACATCCGTCTTCATATAGAGAAAATAGGCTTGTCCATTCCCAGCATGTTGTGTTCATGCGCGTGCAGGAACACCAGCAAAATCTGTTCCCCTACAAGTAGTTTAAAAGCCATCCCAGAGATGTTGTTTCAACCAAGGATGTGATGTTATGTATTTGTTACATGGCAACCGAGGATTGAAGTTCAAAAAGCAACAGCAGCTTCACAGAGGAAGCTCCAGGTTGGTTCCCCCCTTTTATAGGTGCAGGAGCTTAGCCTACATACACACTTATGAATCCCCACCCTGACTCATCTACTTCCTAGAGCAAAAGTGCGCGCACTGAATTGTGAAGGCCTTCCGCACTGATGCTGTTAATGTCTTTTTTTCCCCTCTTTCTCTTTATGCATCAGTGGATTCGTGTCTCAAAATTCTTATCATGCTTGTGTGAAGCCGTTCTCACTGATTAGATGTCTTTTTTTTCCCTGTATTGTCACACAGGGGTTCTCAGAGAGCACAGATGTCTCAGTACAAGTGCCTTTTTTATTTTCTTTATTATTCTTTTCAGCTCTTCAAGATTTTTTAAGGAAGTGTGGGACAGTGTTGTTTCCAAAACATGCCATGAGTGCCTTGATTGTCTAAATTGGTTAGCATAGTAACAAATCTTCTCCAAAGTCAAAAGAACTCTGGACCAGCCGAATACATTTGTCTTAACATGTGGTGTTTGTTGTTTGATTAGTGGTGATGAATGGAAGGTGTAATTTGGTAGAATGCCAGCCTTCCTGTGTAAGTCCTCTGAAATTATGTGTTTACCTTTCTGGGGGACAGCCAACTAAGGTCGTGTCTAGACCAGCAGTTTTTTCTGCCTTCCTTCTCTTTGTTTTTAAAATGTCAATGAACAGTAATTGCTTTCTAGCCCATGGAGTAATAGGTTAGTGGAATATTTTCTAATTTTACTCAAGCTTATTCCCAGGCTCTTGTTGTGCTACCAACTTGCTCTGAATATTAAGGAATAAATCATGAGGCCAGATTAGGGGGTCATAATTAGAACAAAATAATGGGGGGGGTTAAAAAAGGTGTTCTATTGCAGAACCATTTAACATTTCAGGTCGGCTTGGGAAGTAAGGCAGTCAGCTGCCAATAGGTCAATAGTTGAATTTCCAGGAGTTTCAAACCACATCTCGAAGTGTCCTTGGGCAAGAAACTGAACGCCTACATTGCTCCAGTGTGTCTGCTGGTGTAGGGATGCGTGGCTCGTTCAAAAAAAGCTTTGAATGAACCACAGCTACAAAGAAGAGCTTTATGAATGCAATTAATTGACCATTTTCACTGTAGCATTCTGCCTCTTTAATGAGATTCTGCTATTCTTTTTAAGCTTTTTTGCTTCATATTGCTTTCTTATGAAGATTTTTCAGCCGCTGTTTTGTGCTCTATAATATTGCGACGGTTGCCCTATATTTGGCTCTATCCTTGATACTCCAGGTGCTGCAGCATCATTCAGGCAACATCGAGCCCCAGATATTTTGTATTGCATCACTAAAAGAAATCCCAGTTCCTGCACATGACTTTTCTCTGAATGTCAACAGTGGATACGACACTCACAGTAAACAGCACATTCATGTCGTAAATGTGTGCGTTTTGTGCGGTTAGTCTATAGATCCACTCAGTTTGCAGTAATTGCAGCAGGAACAGTGAATAAAACACCACGCAGAAAGGCAAAGACTCCTCTGCAGGTCTTAAACAGAGACGCGGAGGGAAAGCAGATGCTCTCTAATGTGGGAAAACATCTACGAGGCAGCAAAGTGATGGCAGAGAACCTTGAGGTGGTGGAGAAGGCAGGGTTGTCATGGCATTGTGACTTTGAGCCTTGCTCCAAATCCCTCGTGCTATTGACCGACACAGTGTCATCGACAGTGATGAAAGGACCCACAATGCTTAACACATGAAATTCAAACAAGCAATGAATAATCCGATCCCCGCGAGTTATTGATTTTTTAACGTCCTTCATCGATGACTCGGTTTTAAAGCCTGCGGTGTGCTTATGCAGTGTTTGTAAGAAGTTGATATCCAATATAATTACACTGATGATGTTTTTGGACCACGATGGTAGAATGGATCGGAATCTCATCTGAATCTCATCTATTAGCATTGGCTTATATTTGCTACCTTTCAAGTTTTACTTTATTACTATATTTATTAACGGATTTCATGTAATTTACGGATTTCTTCATTTTAAGAATTATACTCAGACGCTGAACTTATGTCCAGCCTTCCTCCTGAACAAGAAGATAAGTGTCGATTACACCTGCAACTCTGGGCTCTTTTCTGATAGAAATCCCCACAGAGATTTGTCAATTAAGAGTGATCTGAATACCTGTGACCTGAATAAATAACAAATTTGTACTCTGATCATTTCTCTGGTTTATTCTCAGGCTTCCAATAAAAGAATCGGGCTAACAGATCCATTCAGAAAAAAATAGAACTAAACCTACCAAAGCCCTTTTCAGTGCCTTCTATCAATGCGGCGGCAGCAGAGTATGTGACTTTGTGAATTACCCCCCTAGTGCTTTTCCACAGTGTCTTGTGACAGTAATCGAACTTGACGGGACCTCATAGCCATTATGTTATCACTCAGCGCTGCGCTGAGCCTGAGCCGGTACACGAACTGTAAGAAACGGGAACACGCAGCTCAGGTGGTTTGATGTGGGAAAACAGAACTGCCCTTTTTGCGGGGTTTACTTAGGGAGATTAGCAGCTGCACCAACCAATTTTTTCTGACAGAGGCGGCGCCAAAAGAGTAAGCCACGTCTTCCGTTTTGTTTTACACAACCCAATGTGAGCTTGGCACACAGCTATGAAAAGTGGCGTATTTCATTTTGTGCGGCCTGCTCTCCAGTTGTGGGTTTAGATGGAAAGTATCGTGCTCACTTTTTGCTCTTTCCATCACTTTGGCATGTTTGACATGTCACAATAAGGTATGAGAGAGGCGAATTAGCATATCTAGTATGGTTTTCTTTGGTACATTTCAGAAGCTCTTCTCCATGTGGACAGAACGAGGTCCTAGATTGGACATGCGGGCGTTTTTCCTCGTGAAACTGAAATTTCTAACGCAGAAATTCCTTACTCGGACTCAAGACGTTAAGTAGCAGCTAATATGCTGTACGGTCAGTCAGGTTCAAGGTCTGCATGTTTATCTTTGATGGGAGCTCCATCTCAATCCAGCTTCAGGCCATACTCTTAATAAGCTTGTGAACTTCAAAGCAGCCAAATTTGCTTTTGCAACACGTTCACCATTACTTTTTAAATCAAAGCTTTAAAGGGAAAAAAAATAAAAATTCCCTCCCGTTTATTCCCACAAAGTGATGGCGGACCAGCCACCATGTAAAAGGATCAGAGCGCAGGAAAATGGAGCAATGTAGTATACAGTGCTTCAAGACAAGCTCATTTGCATATTATATTGGTGTAATTAGTCACAATTTGTTTTCAGGGTGGATAACATTTTCAGCTAGAAAGGGGGGCATGTGGCATCCGGCTTTCCTTGCATCATTAATGTATATTTGAAGATGTTTTTTGGAATGATTGCAAATCACTGGGCTGCTCTGCCGCGCTTTGAAAAGTGTCCAGTTATATAGTCAACGTAGCAGATCATAGCTTAGTGAGCCTGCTCTTGTTTACGCACGACGCCCTAAGTGATTCGGTTCAGATTGGTAACTTTTCTTCACGGCGTGTAGCTATAAGACTTAAAAACCTGCCGAAATGCGAACAGACCGGGGCTGCGCATCCACATGAACCTCCCAGCTAAGATGCGCTCTGACATTTGTGGAAAACACAAACACATTTCTTCCCTCAGAAATGCCCGAGTGCTTCAGAAAAACCCCGACTGACTGGCCTGCCCTTGAATGTGTGGTATACCTCAGTCTGTTGCTTTTTGAACTCCTCAAACAAGCGCCTCCCTGGGACTGCCTCATCGGAAGTCGACCCCGGCAAACGCTTTTGGGACCGCATTGTTGAAAAGAAGAGGAGAGGGAAAAACATCAGTGGGGATTATTGCTGATGGAGCACCCGAATGAAGAGAGGAATAGAGTGAATCAAACTAGAAATGTGTAGCCACACCATTCAAAGTGAGCACCAGTGAATGGGATTGAGACTCACTGACAAGGTATAAATCAGAGCTAAAGTTGTTTCCGGTCCTTAAAGCTCATTGGAAAGAATTTATAGAACGGTTCGACTATTAAATGGCTAAATTTGAGACCAAGCGACACCACAATGAAGGATCCATAAGAGAGCAGAGTGGGCGGTGGAGTAAAACTGCTCCTCACTATCATTCATCGTCAAGTATTGATTTATCGCAACGTAAAAGCACACTTAGTCATTATCTTTTCTCTTCGGGGCTGTGCAAAATGGACTGTCACACGGTGAACATATGTTCACATTAACATTATTTGACACTCAGCAGCTGTCCACAACTGTCCGGACATTTTTCTTTAGTTCCAAACCGATCAGAGAAAATGGCTGGCCTCCTGGATTTTTTGTCTTGTCTTCTCCTTTATGTTCAGTAGAACCGTATACTATTGTACTATTTATTTGACCGCTGCTATGTCACAGATACGCTCGCTGACGGGTTTAGGGGGGAAAAACTGCCTGTACAGTCAATAAAAGCATCTGTTGTAAACCGATGGGGAACGGTAGCGAAGGGAAAATTTACTGCAGTTTTTTCCACAGAAAAACACGCGTGTACATGCATGTCCACATACCCAAAATACATTTTGGCAGTATTTTGATAAACTGCTGTTTCAGCTATACCTTGCTATAAAATCATTTCTCAAGAAGATTCACAATGTCACATTAATGCCTGTGATATAAAAGACTTACCAGAGAGGTACACTTATTAAGAAAAATCAAATTATTAGCTGTTCATAAGTATTGAGAGAACCTTTTTTGTCCTTTAGTTTGTCTTTTTTCATTTTTTTTGCTTCAACACATATCCTGGATGGAGGCCTGGAAGGGCTCCAGCAAAGTAGCCGGCACTTTGCCAGTTTTGAGACAAAAAATACGACTCGATTCAGAAGGAAACATTTGTATTCCTGCGGCCAACTGAATGAGGGAGCATGGAAGGAAATACTTAGATATTTTAAATGTTTTTTTATTTAATTTTTTTTTACCCTCTGCTAGAGGTGATATACCAGAGGGTAGGAGGGGAACGTGTGTGTGTGAAATTATAATGAGAAGCATGGCTCTCTTAAGAGCTCTCAGTTAAGCTGGGAACCATTTGTGATAATCCTGACCCTGGAAGGCGATAAAGAAAGAGCCCCCGTGAACTTGCATGAATTTTGAATTTTAAATGGCCTCCCACCTGTTCTTCTCCAAGTCTCTCTCCCCGGCTCCCCCTCCCAGCGTCATGAAGCGATGTAGATCTCTGCATTTATGAGGAGCGCTCTGCCGCCTCAGTCAATTGTGGCATACACGCACGAGTTATGTCAAAAGCGTTCCGATTTCAAATGGAGCACAAGCTTGAATCTTAATTGTAGACAGCGCTGACTGTGTGTAGACCGCAGAGGAGCAGCTCGGGAAGAGCTGAAAGATGGGGGGGGGGTGGCACAATCAAGACTAGAACGCTCCAGGTGTGTCTTTTTGACAGTATCAGAGAGTGAGCGTGACAGATAGACACGCAACTCCAAAAATAGAAAAAACCAGCGTGTGGCGCGCAGAGTTTTATCGCGTTGGGTTAAAACAAGCTCATTTATGAGAAACACTGCGGCGCCCTGGCTGGGTGGGACTTCAGCAGCCTGCAGAGACGCCGGAGTCTCAACCTTTCACACGTATTTGGTGCTTTGAATTCTGAAATTTAGCGCTGCTGGATTTGCTGCGAGTCAGATGTCCAGCCTTCAGCTGTCAGCAGATGGACGGACAGAGAAAAAAGAAACAGGAGCGCACAGGAAAGATGGCCCAGTATATTGAGCTCAAACACAGAGGTAGATCTCTGGGGATGAGTGAGAGCTGAATTCATTTGTTTAAAAGGGAAATGATGTAATGGAGATATAGGGTTTTTAGGTGTTTTTGCTCATAGATGCCCTCAGAAAATGTCTACATGAGGCCAAGCTGGGAATTTAAGAGGAAAAATATGTTGGTTGCCGTTCCACATTTCCCCTGTTTTCAGATATTTTTACCACCTTAAAGTGATGCATGTGGGAGGCCCAAAATAACAAAAAAAAAACTGTTGTTTTTTAAAATTCTTTTGTGGCAGTTTTGTTCACCTTCTGTCATTGATCCGGTGTCAGCTCAATTTAAGCTGCAGGTGCATTGGGTTTGTCGTTGTTTACTGCAGCACTGTATCTGACATTTTGAGCAGAGTTGGGCTTTTACGCGCCTCCATCAACCAAATCACGGCAACCCACAGACCCACAACCCCATTAGCGTGCTAACAAAGTCACCGCTTTAATTGCTAATCTGTGATTCAGTGGATTTTGTCCCAGTTCCACTTGAACGCGCAAATAAGTGAAATGCCCTCATGGCACGCACGTCCATGTTAATTGTTGCACATTTATTTTTTATCTCTGTTATTATTGGGAGTGTTTGTTATGTGTTTGTTTTTTGTCTTTTGCATTTGCATATCTTTTCCACATATCTGCAAAATGTAAAGTAAAAAAAAGAAATGGTGAATCCTCTTACATGTCATGTGGATACTTGAACTATCCAAACAAAACATGTTGATTGGGTGTATTTTGGCTTGGATTTATTTGTTTTTTTGGTTGATATTTGCTAAAAGGAGATGTGCTGGTCCTCACAGGGCAGCAACATAAGAATAACAAAATTCACAAGTTCAATACCATAGATTATTGTTTTGTTTCAAAGTAAGATGTCTAATTATGGCTTTCTCTTTCCTCCTCAGTGCTCAGTGGTCTCTGCTCTAACGACTGTCCCAAGGATGTCAAGGTAAGAAATATGACTCCATTCACTTTTGTGATTTAAAAAAAAAAAAAGGTTTGTATGCTTTTTGACCAATTATCACTCAGAGATGTGTCTGTTTAAAAAAAAAAAAAGAATTATAAATATACTAAACAAAATCACATTTTTTTAGAGTTTTTACAAATGTTTAAATGGTTTACCGTGTACCTAAAGCTTATAGGTCTAAATGCTCAAACCAAATTATTGTCTTACATTTGTCACTTTTCAGTTGCTTCCTTAAAGGATTTTTTAAAAATGATCGGAAGACTAAGGGAACCAAGGTTACAAAAATACAAGATTACGCTTATTGTTTCCGGTTTATCTGATGGTGACAATTAGTTCAAAGCCTTTCAGTGGCCATCAAAACAGGAAAAAATCTCATCTCATTTTCCAATGACTGGAATAAAAACAGCAGAGGAGATGAGATTAATTAATAGTCTGTACAGCATACCGGCCCTTCACTCCGATTAAACACTGCACACTCAAAGGAGCTTTGCTCCTCTTAATGAAACTCATTTTCACACATGAACACAAAAGAGTGTCTAAAAATTGCCTAAAGACTTTGGCATATGCTCCCTCCAGAGTTGCTGCCACACATGCACTTAAAAACAAAAGGATTCTCCACTGGAGGAGGGTATTCACAGTAGCAAGAACCCCACATGAGGCTTTCTTCCTGTTTTGCTGTGGTGTAGACTTTAATTCGTCAGGTGCATGCATGTGCATGCAAAGGAGTTTGGACCTGTTATGTTCATCCACTAGATCCTCTGCCTTGTTCACACACGGTCTCACGTGTCCTCGTCTAGACCAGGAGCGTCCACAGTCGGTCGTCAGGGGACGCTGTCCTGCAGGTGTTCACACCGTTGTGCCGTTAGCAGGCTTGTGCAGAGCTTAACAAGATTAACAACATTTGCATTGACCAATTTAATCAGAAACTGGTGTTTGAAACAGAGAAACACCTAAAAACTTGCAGGATAAAAGACCTCGAGGACTGGAATTGGACCCTCATGGTCTAGACATTAAGTAGCTAGATGGATTTTCTCTATAAGGAACCTATTACACCAAAACCAACAACAACAACCTGTAGAATCAGAGGTTCATATTCATGCAAATGAGAGCACCAGTTCACATCAGGAAAGAAAGCTAAAGCCTAAAGTAACTTGTCTGGTGTTGAACACGAACGCACCGAGATAAGCTAACTCACATAGTTTGAAAGTGATTTTCTATAAGTGTCCTCTCCTCTGCTCTGCTGTCATCTGTTGTGGCCGCAGCATCAGAAAACAGGGACCTAAAAAGGGTCAGTAACCTGGTCATTGAGGCTGTGGACCTCTGGAGGTAATGATGCAAAGAAGGATTTTTGCATAAAATCAAGAAACTTTATTGACAACCCTAATCATCTTCCTCTTTTGTGACTGTTATTGGAAAATAGAGTGTCTTCCTTCAGAGGCTTCTTCAGATTACGGAAGATCTTTGCTGCCCAAATTTATGAAAGCTCCTTGACTAAATGAGTCACGCTAACATTTGATTAAAATGCTGTGTAAGGATGCTCAAACGCCAGGGTTTGGAGGTGTTTGGAATGCCTCTCGCCGATGTTTGAAAATGTATTCCCACTGCCGGTAAGACCACACTGTTCTTTGATGGAACTCAATTGCACATCTTTACTTGCTCTGACATGTCCTAATGGCTCGGCGCATGAAAATTTCAGCGGTTCCTTCCTTCAAACGCCAGTGAGATTGTTTCATGGACTCGCCCGCTCGTATATCGCGGCCGTCTGCATCATTATCCGACGTCTCTCCTGCTAGTTAACACTGAGGAAACCATAACTCTCGCGGATAAGTGGCCCACTAGAGCCCACTTTATCTTTAACCTGTGTCACTACTTGCGCATAATTGGGGCACAAGGCATTGCGTTTAATGTCTCTGTAGAGGCAGAAAATAGATTCAGAGTCAAAGCAGCTGATTTATTGAATACTTAAGTGTATGCATATTACATTTATTGTTGAAAGCACTAATGGCTCGTCGTCACATGTGGGCAGAGAAGGAAATAGATTGAGAATTAAAAAAAGAGAAAGGGCATACAACCTTTCACCACTGGAAAGTCTTTTGCTAAACAAATGAGCTCTGACATGGACACGAGGCTGCCGGTATTAGTTCCTCAGCTTCTCCATCTGTCTACTCTTCCGCCCGTTTGTTGTCTAAGTGAAATTGATGACGGGCGCAGCAGACTAGCGGTCGTTGTGGCTGCTTCATCTCCCATCCCGGCCCATCCATCACCCGCCGCTTTCTTCTCATTTCACTCCCGTCCCTCTCTTCGTCTCACTCGCGCCCGTCTCACGGTCCGGCCCACCAGGCTGCTCCTGTGTGGCCCTCTCATCCCTCACTCCCGGTTGGTTTTCCCCCAGTTTTGGAGCTCATTTTTTTATTCTTTTGTCCCGCAACTGCCGCGTGTCACAGCACAAAAGGGCCAGACCTCCTCCGCAGTCCGTCTGCACGTGTCCCGATGGGCCATGGGCGGCCCAGGCAGGTCTCATCGTTAGTTATCACTCTTTCATAATGAAGAGATTACACACATGGGCACAATAGCACGTTTATGATCAGAAACCTGTAAGCCAGCTACCTGAACCTTTTCCTGTACCAGCAACTGTAAACAGGATAAAAACGCTTTGTACCACTGTGTCCATCTGCCCTCTGAACATCCTCACTGATGGACTGCAGATGTGAAAAGACATTGCCATATGTAAAATCGTTTTGTTTCAATTATATCATTTGCATGTGTGCTTCCGCAGCCTTTTGGAGTGAACCAGCCAGGTCCCTATGTCATGTACACCACAGTGGACTCTAACGGCTACCTGAAAAACGCCTCAGGTAAGTAACTCCAAATGTTAACTGGTTAAATGATGAGTTTTTCCTGCTGATGTTGAACAGCACTCCCCTGCTATCGAGAGTGCCAGGGAGACATTCGCTTTTCTGAAAAGGTCAGAGCCGTGGGTTTTGTACAGCCAATGCAGGCCAGGCAGTAACTTTAACTCCTTACTAAGACGGCTGCCTTCAGGATTTTAGGAGAGTATTGTGAAAGGGACTTATTGATTTTTGAGCACATCTTATCTTTTTTATATCGGTTAAAGCAGTGTTTTATTCCTCATAGACAGAGGTTGAAGTGGAGGGGGGCAACAAATAAAAGGAAAAATATACGATAGGTAAATGGAGATAAATTATAGAGCTCAAATTGTCATTGCACGATACCTTTTCATAGATAGATAGATAGATAGATAGATAGATAGATAGATAGATAGATA
>CAJRST010000001.1:6955775-6976277 GCA_907169785.1 Menidia menidia
AGATAGATAGATAGATAGATAGATAGATAGATAGATAGATAGATAGACACAACAAGCTATAATTTAGTCTTTTCATCTTTTTTCTTTTCTAGATGTTTATTCTAGTTGCAGATACATGGGAGAGTGGTTAAATCAAATCCAAAATTAGCATAGCCTTGAGATGTTTTTACATTTCAAGTATATTGATTAAAAAAAAGTTAAAGTTATTGCTTTCAGAATCAAAAAGTGCATTTATGTAGCTGACATACATTTACAGTCCATTTACGTTCACAGGACTAATGATTCTCTTATTGCACACATTTGGGAATCATGTTTATTTTTTTCCTCTCAGCGTGCAGAATCAGTTGTATCGATTTGTATTTAATCTTATACCAGGCAGATGCACTGGACCTCCCACGGCTTAGAAATATGTTCAACCCAGGAATTAATTAACTCTTCTTTACAGTGATTGGGAGGATAAGATACTCAGGCCTAGCAAGACACCCCGGACAGCAGTGAGGGGCCCTATTAGCTACAGTTAACTTGGCTGTTGTAATATGGGAAGGACAAAGAGCTGATGAGGACAAGATGCACTGACAGCCTGGGGTCAGAGTTATATATAGTCCGTGTGGATTCCTGCATGCAGCACAATCCCACATTGTCAGTTTTCATTGTCTCATTTGTCTTTTGCAGCTGGAGTTTATGCATATTTAATGAATGAATAGAGAGATCACAGTCATAGTAATATCATAATTATTTCAGCACCCATTAGACGGCTATTATCACCAACTACCAAGCAGCACTAAAAATTCTTTAAACAGCTCCCAGCAGCTTCACTTTTCTTTGGGTTGCTATCATTTCTGTCCTTCCAAACCGAAAAGGCTGTGGACAAAATATTAACTACATATCCTTTGATTTGGCCTCTCGCAGAAGATGCAGCTCTCCAAAAAAACTCCACCAGAGTAAATTATGCAGTTTAATGGGCACAGAGAGCAGGAGTGGAGAGAGCCGGTGGGGGTGGAGGAGGAAGGGCTCTCGCCACCTGCACCCACACCTCATGCAGAGAAGATGAGTGATTCAGAATCCCACTGAATGTGGAGGCAGTAGGTATTTAAAAAAAAAAAAAAAAAAACTTAAATGCAGCAAAAGAGTTCATTTTTTTACTTGATTTATGGGAGGAATGGGTATAAACGTGTATAAGGTTTCTGCAGCCGTTTGCAGGGTTGGCTACCACTCAGGCACAATAGCTCTGGACGGCTGGTCAGCTCACTGTCAGCATGCCAATTCATCCCCGAGGTGCTGGATAAAATTCAGGTTATGGCTTTGTGTGCATCCCAAGCATTGTCTCTCGCACCTGCTTGGTAACACAATATCCCCATGCACCTTGTTTAGTGCATAGTGATTTTGAAACAAGAAATGTTCTCCGGCCGTTGCCACATATAGCGGCTTACAAGAAATTATTGAAGGAGAAGGGCGTTTTTCGCACTCGCATCTGTGCAGGAATCTTTTAATTAGCCGGCTCTATGTGAGAAAACCTCTAGGCCTCAACAAGTGTTCAGTATTTGGCTGCAGCAGGACCAAAAAAAACATCAGGACGTCACATCTAATGCTTATATAAATAAAGGCAAGGGCTACAGCTCCTCAAATTAACTGGGAGTGGAACATTCATGTGGTCTTGAAAAAAAAAAGGGATGTGTTTTTCTAAGAAATCTCTTAAGTGCATGTTATCAGTATACATTGACATGTGCAGGTATACTTAGTTTCTTGGATGGCGACAGGAGAGTCTGTAATAGCAATCATTGTCTCCCTCTGTGCCATGGGGGACATTTTTGAATATCGGATGGCAGCAAGCCAAAACGATGGCAGTTTTTTGTTTAGTTTTTTTCAGAGGCAAAGTAGACTGGTGTTTTACAAGTGAGGCCTTGCACTTTTACTTCAGGAGCCCCCTAAGACAAGCAGTGAATGCACGCATCCTTTTTTATGCCTTCAATTTAGAGCATCCTCTCAATAGGAAACAGACAAACAAGGGGCAGGTTCCAAATTTCCAAATTTGCATCCTTTGAAACGCTCCTGATTCTGTATGTTTTGCTATTCAAACCTAGGGATGCCTGTGTTTACAAAGCTTGTTTTTAAAGATTTTGAAAGAAAAGCGCAAGGAGAAGAGCACGGGAGTAGCCAGAAAGCTTTCCCGGCACAAGTCCCCCGACCCCTCATTTAACTGCAGCAAAGTGCGTTCAGGGAGCTGCGCGTGTGTGAGTGCATGTGAGATGGTCTGCGCTTTAATTTAAAGTGTATTTATTCTGGAGCTTCCAGCTCAGGGAACAACTAGCTCTCCTGCCAGAGATGAGCAATGATGGGGCATGCACACACACACACACACACACACACACACACACACGCTTTAAGAGTGCCCTCTCTACTGGGGCCCGGCGTTCTTCACTTACCCTTCACCTTCCTAAAACGATGATAGAGCAAAGAGGAAAGGAGATAAAGATCACAACGGCGAGGACACAACATATGGAATGCCATGGCAACAGAGGAGGAGGGCACGATAAGAGGGAAGCTGCCATTTGAAGGATCAAAACACAGAAGGTTTAGGAACGTAGAGGCAAATTGGATATATATATATATGGATTCAGATGTCAGGTCATTTTAATCCGGTGAAGCATTACACCTGCGAAACACACTGCTGACACATCCCGCAGTTGTTCTACAGGCGCATTAGGCAGGCGGGTATGTTAAAATGATAACATCATCCCGGTAGAAGTAGTAAAGGTCAGCAGCGCGCCGGTGGTTGCATGTGTCTTAAGTTGCGCTTGTTATTCAGTCCATGCGTGCGCACCGTGTCCTCATGACTTTGTGCGCGCACATGTGCGAGCGTGTATCCTTTGCCACGCACCTTACTAAGCAGGGTGGATGGATGAGCATGGGCTGCGCCTCTGACAACACCACACCTCGTTATCAACTCCTGCTGAGACCAGGAGTCAGGGGGCGGGAGCCGGGCAGGTGGGATTGTGGAGATGAATCGTTGATGTGTTTCATTAAGAGGCTTTTTAATGTTCTCTCTCTCTCTAAAAAAAAACAAAAATAAATGCTGCAGCGGGCTTTTTTTTAGGGTCGTATGTCCATAGCTGGCCTTCCATCCCAGACACCTCATTAATGTCGGTGTCACAAAATTTTAATATATTTGATTGCCGCAATTTCCGGTCCATAAGCCGCTTCTTTTTTTCACACGGCGGCTTAAACAGCGACCCGGCTCACTAATGGATTTTTTTTTACGGGCTAACGAGCTTCATGTCATAAAAACATATAGCCTCTGACCAATAAGATTATAGAACAGGTCTGATAGAAGCATTTTCAGGAGGTATTTGCGCATGTCACTGGTACTTATTCAATTATAAATCTTTCTATGTAAATATCTCATGTTACAATGTGGAAACTTGTAGCCCATAGACAAGTGTGGCTTCAATTTTCTTTTTTTAGTGGGTATTAGTTAGAGGATGCTTTTTCCACTCAATGTTTCAAGGATTATGTTGTTGTTGTTGTTTTTTCCTGCTTCTAAATGTACTTATTTTTTGTTTGTTTTTTGGTAACTAAACATTTTGATGATGATTTAAGCTCACATTTACATGACCACGTTGTTAGAAACTCGCAGTTTCCATTTTTCCAGGTTGCCAGGGTAACATGATGGAAACCATAGCTAATTGTACAGGCTTTTTTTTTGTTTTTTTGCATGGATTTGAAAGCACAGTTCTTGTACATTTTGCTGGGAGTCTCTGCTGTGTGCACGGCTCTAAACCTCCCACCTGATTTTCCTATGTGCTGCCTTACAGCTCAAACCCCCAGCAAACCAGTACGTGAGCCGTTTTTGTGTTTTCCTGCAGCCGGTTTGACACAGCCCATTTATTGTGCTCAGTTTGTAATATCACATTCAGTAGCCTGCACGCTCTCTGGTATTTTGGGTGGTTTATTATTTAGTGGATAAACAGTTGAGGTGCTGAAACCTGTTTATAAATGTGTCAGTTAATAATGACATCAAAACTGTTTGTGGAAACTGGATGATGTTTTTACTCTTTTTTCCATATAAATACCATTGAATATGACTAGTTAAGTCACTGCTTTCAGTTTTAGTTTTATTGAATTTTGGCTTCTGTGATTTGATTAAAACAATTTTGTCATTCCACCATCGCACCTAAAAATGTGCTCAGATGAAAATCCAGCTAATTACAGTTACCACAACTCTTGAAGTTTCATGAGCTGACAACATTCGGCCAAAAGTACCACCGAGTTGGCCATTAAATTAGAATAAACGTTGTTATGCCATTTGAAAATTTGAGTCCAAACAGCGTAAGGGCACCAAACATCGTGCAAAGAAAGAAGACAGAGGTGAAAGAAAGAGAAGAGCCCAGAGGAATAAATAACAAGAAAAACAGGAAGCGTTTGTAGGGAGGAGAATCATAAGAGCTAAGATCAATGTGGAGCTCTCTGCAAACTGTCCAATTAGTCTAATGAGTTCAAAGGATTAACAGTGGCTAGCACAGAAACTCCCAGAGTGCACTCACTCGTTGTACATACAAAAATAAACATGTTCACCTGCAGCTGCTTATCCACCGCCGCGTTCATCCTTTAGACTTTTTTTCCAAACAAAGACAAACCTGGTACGTTTCAGATTATTAGAATTTGAAAAGGGAATAAAGCAGGTTCGGACTTGTGCTGATCTGTTCATTCACTTTGTGCCGCATCATGCAATGTCCTAAAAGCCAGCTTATTATTATACTCTGTCATACTGATCTATGGCCTCAGTACACCCCCATTCTCAGAGAACTCAGCAGGTCAACAGTGAGCGTTACCCTGTTCTCAGACCATTTTATTGCTTTCTGTATGGAGGACAATCTTAAAACACGCAGGGAGAATTCACAACATGAGGGAAGCTGGAGTACGTGGATGAGAGAAATGGAATGCGTTGAAAGGGGAGAAAATTAGAGTGCAGAGGGCGTAGCTGAAAGCATGGAGTTGAGATCATAGAAAAAAGCATAGGGGTGAAAATAAGTCTGGATTTAAACTGAAAGATGAGAGACAGAAGTAGGTGAGTGCAGAGAGTTCAGAACGGAGGAGTGGAGAACGGAGGGAAATATTGAAGTGGATGGAGAGAAACAAGAAAGATGGACAACCATTCGCATAGACCTGGCGAATGGCTATTGATCAGGCTTAGTGAGCTTGTTCTCTCTAATTTTTACTCCTTTACTCTCTTCCCCTGTCACTCTGCCTCTTTTCTCTTTCACCTCTAACCCTTTAATCTCTCCTCTCTACACACAGTCTTGGCTGCGGAAAATTATCTTTCAACTTTTACATGAATTTACAGCCGTTGGCCAGCCGACTGTTGAACTGTCCTTGAGAAATCACTGAGAATCTCTGATTAAAGTACAGTACATATCTGTGTTTCAGTGAGCCAAAACTCGACCGTACAGTCGTGGTGTGGTCTTTGTTGTGGTCTCATGTTTGTCTTTGTTAGCAGCAGTGTAAGACTTTATACTGCGCACCAGTGCTGAGCAAAGACCAGACCTGAAAGGTTAATCATGACAACTGTTATCAAAAGATATTCACAGTTATTAGAGAATGACTTTTATTGACCCGGGTTCACTTAACCTTCTCGAGAACCAACTGATGGAGAGCCACTTGCCAAGCATTCGGCTCAATGCTCCTAAATGCTTAAGAAAAGCTTCACAGTGCTTCTTTCTAAGAGTCGTTAAAAGATCGATCCCTTTCAGTAGACTTTTTTTCCCACATGTTTCACATGTTTTTAAGAGGTTAAGATTGATAGTTTTTCTACTGGAAATAAAACTCAAAATGTGGAAAGCAAAATGTATGCTAGTCTCTAACAGCAAGTACCTTCGACGTAACTTCACATTTTTATCTTCATAATCTCATTGTTGTGAGTTACATATCTCTGTTATCAACATTGACAAAATGTTCTTCCCCTTTTAGAGCTATATTGTTGTCAGACGCAAAATGGTTGTAGTCTTTCCTTTTTAAATAGCTGTTACATTGTGATAGTCTTAAAAGAAAATACATTTGAGAATGCCATTGGTACTTTGTGAAATAAATGGTGAGTGGACTTGTAGTTATTTGGCGCCTTTCCAGTCAAACTGACCACTCAAAGGGTTTAAAGCAATGCTTTACAGTTAAATTTATAGTAATTAGCACCCAGAAACCTTTTTCTGGTTGACCAAATAGAGAACAATCTTACGGTGACCACATCCCAAATTAAAGATATATATTTGAAGGATTAGGGACAAGTGAGTGCAGAGAAATCGAATAGCCCAACGAACAAAGACATATCACAACTAAGTTGAACCCTATTCTGAATGTTGTGACTTTCACAATTGGAATTTCCTATCACATGTAAAGATTGATGAGGTGCAACATAGATGCTACTGGAAATGGGAGCCAGGACAACAGGTCAGGGGGTATATATCATCACAGTCACCATCCAAAAATGAGCATCACGACCTTTTAGAGTACCAGTAACCTTAAACCAATGGTGGCAGACATTAGATGGAAGATCACGAATAACCTGGATTCTTTGAGGTTGCATAGTCCACTGCCAAGGCAAAATGACTATGCGCTGTATCCTTTCAAAGTATCCTTTGATAGTCCAAAGACTGTCAGTACTGCTCTACTTACTATACTGGGAACATTACAGAAACCTGTAAGAGGATGTACATTAGAGATACAGGGCTGCTTGGCTACATGATGAACAACACCAGGTGCAATAATGGGCAGCATACACCATGATGAAGGCTGGAGGCTAAGATCAAGGAAACGTTGTAAGAGGTTAGCCAGGTGTCAGAGCTTCTGAAAGGTGCAATGATGGGTGAACTCCCTTAAGAGAAAGTTAGAAACTGAACTCCATCGATGCCTTCCAGCACAGATGAACGTGCTATAAATGGGTGGGTGATGAACCCGTCCTTCCCTAAAGTGGGCATCTTTAGAAGTTTTTCCCATTCAGCTAATGGTCAGTACAACATAAAAGGCCATGTAAAGTCACATGGCAAATTAGGTGTGTAGGCATATGGCATCTGTACACAAGTGAGGCCCGGATAGGAATTGGAGCAAACACTAGAGCAACTAAACCAGCTACTGATCAGGCACTAAAAACTGGATTATCGTACAAATTTGCGTGAGAGCCTATGACTTTATGCCAAACACATGGATACTGGAATCCGTGAACCTCTACAACATCAACACCAAAATAGCCTTTATCAGAAACTGCTGAGGACAACCTTGGAGGCCAATTCCAAGCTCACTGCTAAAGTTATCTTCCAGTGTGGCATCTGCCATAGTAGATATAGTAGGTACACACTTCTTTTATTGACTAGCTGTGGCAATCTCTTTTTTCACAAGTTTCTCAAAATAGGTATATAGTGTGGGTGTGTTTGTTTTTTAAACTTGCACTCAACGCTAAACTTAAACATGTCCATTTCAGCAAACTCTGTTTTCATCCACTTTGAAAGAACTACTATCTTGCATTGACAAAGTATATCCTGCATCCATTGCTTTGCATTTTCTGGCTAGCAGTTGGAAGTTAAAGTTGTGAATCGTTCAACTTTTCAAGTGGCCACGTTGGCACCAGCCAATCAGATTGCCTGATTGATCAAAAGTCTGATCTCAGGAATGATATTCCTTAATTTCCGAACAGCTGACTCCTGTGTTGGAAGACTAACTTTGAGCCATACAAGACATTTTGTTGCCCATTTTTCCGCTGACAAGTTCTACTACTAGATCTTAAGTGTGTCACCTTAAAGACACAATGGAAACTGAATTTAATTTCACAGGGGTCTCAAAATATTTCTGTTCCCGTTTTTTTAAAAGCAATCGAGGGTGATGAAAGCTCTTTGTAGGTTGGTTCCACTCAGAGCACGATGTCTTTCTCTCACACATCTGGATCCAGGTGTTGACATGCTTCGGTGCTTTTGTGTTTTAGAGCCAGTGCAAACCAGGGTAAGGACAAAACAACTCTAAAGTCCTCTGGGCCCTTGGGCAAATCACTACACACAAAAGTTCACACATCCATTCACATTTTACCCGACAATCAGTGTCCAGATCTTGGCATCATTGTGCGGGTCTGAAGGGGATCCTTCAGGCTGGCTGGACCGTTCATGTGGTCTTCTATCCCTCATGGCTCCACCCCTACATCTCAGCAATTTGCTCCTTTTATCGCCATCAGGGGAGTAAATGGTTTCTATAGCGACAGGCACGAGGAAGTTCTCCTTTTTTTCCTTTTTTTTTTCTTTTTCTTCCTCCTCAGTTTTGAAGCCCGAGGGAGTGAAAGACTGCATGTGTGTAAGTACGTGTCTGTCTGTGTCGCAGCTTTTAATTCTTAGATCCATGTCTCCTTCCAGAGTACATTTACTGCAGTTTTTTTTTATTATTTAAACTTAATTATTTTAGTTTCTTTTGTGGACTTCCTGAGTGTTTATTGTGTCTGATGCATATAATCCTGTTTTATTCCTGATTCGTCACACATCTTTCTGTCCATACATACTTGAATCACAATCAATCACAGACTGGTTAGACTACTCGTTTGAATTGTATTGTGATCCATCCAGTTTTGTCATTGGCCCCAATAAAAAGACGATGATCATATAAGAAAGAGCAAGCACCCCCTACAGTGAGCATACCTCAGATCAAAGATCAGCTCTGCAACATCAGGAACAACTTCAGGTCCACATGCATCAGTCTTTGAAATATTTAACCTCTTGCATACGTCATCTGCCTTGTATTATGCACATCCTGCTTGCTGATCCATTTCCAGGGAAACTGAGAACAATAACACTTCAGGTAGAAGAAGTGATTCTGACCCATTAGCCGGTACAACGAGGCGGGGGTGCATGGTCAGTTTCGTCGCTCTTCAGATGGAGCATTAGTTTATGCAATACATCATGTGTCCCGGTGGTGGATTTGTTTTGTTGGAATAGATTCTGTTTTGATGGGCTTTAAGTGGTGATACACTCCAATGAAGGTCATGACCACCAACTTGATTATCATGGGTTTTGCGATTTATAGAGTTTGAGAACCACTGGGTTCATTTTTATTGCTTCGAATGATTCCCTCAGAAAAAGAGGAGCAGCTTCTTGGACTGCATTCAGTTTACGTACCGGTAGTATTATCCAATCTTCTGTATTTGCACAATGGGGCTGCAGCCCTGAGACATCTCTTTTTAATTTCAGCCTTGCGTTTGTTTTTGTTATGCTGTAAAGTGTTTTCTGTAGTCTTGGCTGTGGAGCAACTTGTTGAGTACAGTACACATTGAGCTGCTCACAGAAGTGTTTGCATTAGCGTGCACACTTCTCCCTCTTTCAAAGTTCTTAATACACACAAGCAAGTAACTGTGCTGTTTTGAGTCTGCTCTGTCTTCTTAGAGATGGACTGCAGGCTGTCAATCATGTGGTCCAGGGTGGGATTCCCTGCCAAAGCATCCATCGGCTCTGCTCTGGGGATATGGGACAAAAAAACACAAACACAATGTTCCTGGCACACACACACACACACCAGTGCACACAAAACACAGACACTCTGTTACACTGCTCTGCATAATGCACTCAGCCAACCTCCCCGTGTTGTGGAATGGCCGAGCTCCAACTGTGACCGTGTTGGGTAGCCAGTCGGCTCAAACACACACACACTCACACACAGCGACCGAGCAGGAGCTCAGCCAGGCTCCCCTGCCTGCCACGTAACCCTGCTTGATCCCCCCTCCTTCAGACACACACCAATACATTCACACACTCATCCATTCCACCCTGCCGAGTGGCCCGGCTGCAAGCCGTCCACCTCTGGCCACCTGACAGGGTGTCGGGAATTGTCAGTCCAAGAGCAGACGAAAAACGCCGCTCTACCCTGCAGCCGGAAAACCTTCATATATTTCCACGTCCATTTCCCGTCCAGATTCAAGTCTGTAATTGTTTTACGTCGCTTCTGTGCTGGTTTGTTTTTGTTTTTAAGGGGTTTTTTTTGGTTCCGAATCAAATGTGCGCGGGGGCAATAATGGAGATTTTCACACTGTTGAAAAGGAAGGATTGTTATCGAAGTTATACAGGAGTTCTGCCGATATACTGTATCATCCCAAATGGAAAATGGTACAGCGTGAATCTTCAACTCAACGTTTCAGAAAACAAACTTTGCTGTGAACTCCAGATTCACATCGGTGGATTGCACCCCAAGCCGAAAGTTAGATCTAGGGTTTTTGCCATGAAAAGAAAAAATAAACTTCCATGGCCGTAATGCTACAAAGAGCATTATTTGCCCAATTCTTTTCCATCCGTGGAGCGAAGATCAATGAATCTGACTGTGAGCTCCACCCACAGCCCCTCTCTCCTTCCACTAAGTCTCCTCTGACTACCTATCTGTGTCATATTGTAAAATAAGAAAAAAAAAAGAAAGAAAAAAGCAGCAGTAAATAATCAGGGCTGCTAACTCTCACTCAGTCAGTATCAGAATCTTGGCGTTACTGCACAGGGCTCATTAGCTTTTCAGGGCAAGGAAGAGGCACTCCTGGGCGAAGTCGCCTCTCGAGCTCAGCGAGCTGCTTAAGAGGCGTCTGAATGAGAAGTCGGACACGGAGTGTGGCGGCCCGCTTTTTCCCAAGGAGGCAGCTGCACCCCGCCGATGAGACCTGAAGGCTTACAGAATCTGATCTCATGCAGTCACAGCCCTAAACAGAACGTTTCACGTATGGCCGAGAGAGAAAAACACTTCTTTCTTTATTTTTCTGTCTTTACTGAATGACCGTCTGACCTATGCATGTGACAAATCCTATCATGGTTTTTTTTTTTTTAAAACATCCGCGTGTCCTTCGCGAATAAATTGGATTCGATCGTGGCGGTTTTCATAGTATGACTGGAGATATTTCACCGAATAGATAAAAGCTTGCATACCAGCGGTGTTGAATTGAATATGAGTGCTCGTGAACATGAGTAACTGCCTCCAAAAGCAATCGATTTGACTTTAAATCCTTTGCTGCGCTGGAAAACCTAATTTATGTGGTAATCCACTCATCACATGTTCAGATATTTCTGCTGAGACCAAACTGATGGACCAATCGAGCGGCTTGATTATGTGGCCTCCAGTCCTAATCATCAATTTGACTCTGCATCTCTCCCGTCTCCCTTAAGCCAGACTTAGTTAATCTCTTAAAAAGTCACCCAGTGCGGCAAAAAACGCGGATTTCTCCGTTGAGTTTTCCCCACCAGCATGCACAAATTTCAACTTCAATGTCCGTTAGAAGCCAGGGCTTTTTGGAGCACTTTGACCAGGTCAGAGTCCCTGAAGCTGTGCCCACATCCTGCTGAGAACAGCCGTTTTTACTGTTACCGTCACCATTTTCCTCCTCACAACAGTACAAATCAGCCCTAAGAAGCGGGGGGGGGGGGCATGCATAGGGAATTCCGAGCCACATGCAGCACTTTCTGACGAAAAGCTCGTCTTTTGTGGAAGGTTGCAAAAGTTGACGATTTACCTGGAGCTCTTGTGGTACAAAATGGCCGTAACACGCACTTTGGAGAATCACGATTTAGCCACTCTGACACCGTGTCATAGCCACCAATGGTTCGTTTTTCTCACTTCTACCCGCTGATGAATTTGGAGCTCCGTGTGCCGAGAATAAAACAGCTGCTGTATGTGACCAACAAGGAGGAGGTTTTTTAGAAGAAATAGGCAGCACTGCAGTGAGGTGGGCAGCCATAACCCAGACTCAGGTGGCCGAAAGTGGATGTGACTCGTTTTGTTTTTTTTCCCTTGAACCGAGTGCAAGCATAGATTAGAGAGAAAAAAAACAGAGCAGCAAAGCTGTTGTGCTCCTCCTGCTCTGCAATACGCAGTCCATCCACATTAATTCTGATCACTGGCTGCCTCCAGGCTTCCTCTCCGTCTCCCTCTCTCTCTCTCCCCCCCCTTCCATCCTTCCCTTTCTCCTTCCCTCTCTTTGTTTACCACATAGAGGTTGATTTATGTCGGCTGCACTTGGCAGAGTTGGGCAGCGTGGGCGAGATGCAGCAGCTGAAGTGGAGCGCGAGAGGAGACGAGGAGAAGAAGGCGAGGCAAAAGGCCAAATCGGAGACGTGTATCAGGGGAAGGGGGAAAGGAACGATACAGAGAACAGCTGAAAGGAGGATGAGAATAGCATCTAACGACAGAGCGAGCGAGATTACGGAACAGGGGAGGAGGTGGGAGGTCGGGTGAGGAGGCGGGAGGAGGTGTCGCAGAGGCCTCAGGTGTCTAACTCTGATTTGTGTCTTTTACGATACCCCTTTGTGTCAGAAACACAAGGTCTCGTGCTGCCGTCCTTGTGTCTCAGTCGCTTGATCTGCGTTTGGTTCCCGTCTGCCTCTTTATGTTTATCTGTAGGTTTTAGCCTTATCCGGATTGATCGGGATGGCTGAGATAGCAACACTTTGCAAAACATGTCATCAAACCTTAATGGCCCCCTTTAGAAAACTAGGCAGTAAAGTAAACCAGAGATACGTTTGTTTGTTGTTGTTTTTTGGGGGTGGACTTATAGTTCAATCAGATATGTTTTTAACGGAGATGTATACATCATACAGTAGTTTATAGTTGGAATTTAGAATCCTGAGTTCCAGTTTTGCCAGGGAAATGGCCTCAATATAGGTGGCATTTTTTTGGCTGTCCTTGTCACACATTCCAGCTTTACGACAGCATTTCTTGCAACAAAACACATTTTCAGATTAAAATAAAGAGGCTTAATCTGCAACCGCATTATCTGCGCTGATTAGAGTCGATAGGATTGTGAGGCTGTTTGCGGATCCGGTTCTTTATCTCTTCCCTTAACGATTCTTGGCCTAATTTCTGACCAGCAAAGTAGCACACTACAGGGGCTTTCAGCATCAACACAACTGCTCGCTATCCAAAATCCCAAACCATGATAAATTTTGGATTTTAGTTTGGATTAGAAGTGTTTTATATCGAGATATGAGATGATAAAATGATTAGAGGCTATACCAGACTGTGAAAACTAACCCTAATGGAATTGTCAGTCTAATACTTTTAATAAAATTGGAACAGTTGATGACAAGCGCTTTGCCAGCATGTTGCTGGTAAATTGAACCTGAAATCTGGCACTGCTTTGTGAAACTCTTTTTTTATTTCATTTTATTTTTTTACAGCAGAACATACAGACGCTGCTTGTGTGTTCATAAACTCAGAGGCATGCGATTCCAGCGCTTCGGAAAATCTGAAAGCAGTCCCCAGTTACGAGCCCCACTAATCAACCGGCACCGTACATCGTTTATACCATCTATTAAAAATGTCTGCTCACTAACATCAGCTAATGATCACTTAATGGAAAATATCTGTGCCGCATTTCAACCCAATCTATCCAGCATCTGCCGAGAATTCCCCGATACGACCGAAGTATTTGTTGGGAAAAACGACATCCTCTCTGCACCGCTGAACACTCTAATTTATTTATTTATTTCTTTTTCGCTCTTTCTCCTCCTTCTCCCTGCCTTCCTTGCAGCCGGCCAGTTGAGCCAGTCAGCCCACTTTGCCCTGCAGCTGCCGTACACCGTGCTGGGCCTGGGACGCAGCGCCAACTTCCTGGATCACCTCTTCGTCGGCATACCCCGGGAGCCCGGAGACACGGTGAGTAGATATATGAAGGGGGGGAGGTTTTGCCACCGAGAGATTTCGCCAAGCGCCTGCCGAAACGCCCACAGGCCGGATGGTCTGAGAGGGGACCGGAGGGAGAATGTCTTGCCGGGGTTAGTTTGCAGAACAGCAGACAGACGAAAGGGAGCAAACAATCAAAGAAAACCCCCATTTTTAACCTCCAGAAGCAAATTGTGTCAACTTTTTAAAAAAAAGTTGTAGTTAAATGCCAAATCAGGGTAAATCATCAGTGCATGGTATGCTTGTCTTAGTTGTTGTTTTAATAAGAATAGGGGGGGAAAAAAAGGTTGTGAGAGAAGAGCAAAACATATAAAACTCTGTTATTATATTCACAAGAGCAAGCTACATTTTATGAAAAATGCAGTGTTTCATGGAGAGAACTAGAGCGGAGCTGTTTTTTTCTCTCCTCATCAGCTTGTTTCACAGTGAGTCAAATGTAAACACAGTTCAGAAAAAGGTTTTCCGTCCACACTTATCAAATTAACAGTGCAAAGCACAGAGCCAAATTGTGCTGCTGCTCCCTTCTCCTAAACATTCACTGCTTCACTTCAGTGCAGTTTTTTGGTTTTTATGGATCCTAGGCAGCTTCTGGCGCAAGACAGTGTGATATATAATGTGGTTGTATGTCAAATAATGAGAGAATGAGAGAAACCTGATACCCCACCGCCCACAACCGCACCCCACAATTTTCCTCCTCTTTTAAACATCTTCAGTCATCTCAAAGCCATGAGAGACTTTTCTGTGTTGCATCTGATTACCCATCTTAATTAGGACAAGTTTTTATTTAATGAGTAATAAACAGTACATTACTATCCCTTTTTTTTAAAAGTGCGCTGTGCTGCCAGCATCTCATTGCAAAGAAGACTAAGTGGTAAAATTAAAGCAAAATGCGTTGGAAAGAGAGCTGAAATATCTGTTAGATAGATGTTTTATGTCAGGTAGGTAAAATTGTGGGGGTTTTAAGTCAGTGGAATGATTCGTGACATTTCCCAGAGAAGGGAAAAAGGTGCACCGAGCTCCCGGCTGCATCTGGAATACCAACATCTCGGTTTTGTTTTGTTTTTTTTCTTACAACTTCACACACACGCACAGGTCTTTGTTTTGCAACTCTGTGAGGAGACAATGCATGAATGACTGCTTGCGCGGTGCACACGTGCTCTCTGTCACATAACAAGCTTTTGTTACACCAATACGGTAAATAATAAATGTAATCTACTCATCACCCACATTTCGAAACTTCACCGCCGAATATGTCATCTCTCCCCAGTTCAACTCTCGGTATCTCTGCATTAATCTCCGTGGCTGTTTTCCCTCTCAGTGCACTTGTCACTCTCAATATCAGGCATAACAGAGCCCTTTTTCCCCTCCCGTGAGGTACCGAGGCCTTCATCAAGCAGCTGATTAGAATTGCAGATCGCTCGGCACACAAATCTGAAACGGTAGTGCACCAAGAACGCTCACCTCAAACAGGCTGCCGTATTGTCTCCCCTCCACATGTTTTTTTTTCCCCGCGTATATCCACACCATCCTTTTAACCCCTCCGGTTTTCCCACGTGTCCATTCCCTCTACAAAGTGAATTAATAAATGCCTAAAGATGCAGCCCATTATGCCGAGTAGACTCTTTTTATTTTGCCCAAAGGGCATCTGGAGGAGGGGGAATTCATCAAATCTACAGTACTTCTAATGAGGAGAATCTTGTTGGAGCTCAATAGAGGAGAGGACTCAGTTTAGAAATCCTGACTCTCTTCCGCTGTCTTCACTTTGCCAGTTTAGTTTGTTCTGTTTGTATTCTCTCTTCAGCTTTCTTTCTCAGATTTTTCCTCTCTCAGTCTTAGCTTCGGTCCTGTTATCTCACTGTCTCCCCTTCCATTCGCTTTATAAAGTCCCCTTTTCTCCCCGCTGTGTCACAGAAGAGGTTCGGTAAATTCTGCTCGGATATCTTCCATCTTCTGTCCAATCATTCCTCTCCTTTATTCTATCCCTCCTCATCTTTATCTTTGAGTCTCTCTCCTCCTGTTCACTTATCTTCCACCCAGGGGATTCCCTTCGCTGCTCAGAGTGGTTTACTTCACTAATCAGTCCCCTACTTGTCACTCTCACCCTCAATCTCTGTATCTGTCTCCCTCGCTCTCTCATAGTGTGCCAGTTTCCCTGGCTTTGAACCAGAGTATTTCTCTTTCCCTCTGAAGACTTGGAAACACTTTTCTCTTCCAAACAGCCAGATCAGATCTGCTCCCAGGCAGCCGTAGTGGAGGCTGACTCGCCTCCAACGTCGCTCCCCCGCCAGTTGCCACACGAACGGCGACGCTTTCCAAGAGCTAAGCGACAATGGCTGGCGGCAAGAGTGTGCTTGTTATGTAAAAAATAAAAAAAACGGAGCCACTTCTGCACGCGTATTCAAAATAGCTGCAAGATGTAGTTCCACTCCATTAATGTGGAATGGGGAATCACAATTAAAGAGCAGCAGCACTTCAGATTCTGCCAACCATCGAATTGAAAACGTTTGCAACAAGCAGCACCGTTATTATTATTAAACGTTCATGACTCCTGATCCTAACAGGGGTTAATTCGGGACAGAGGTTTTATTAAAGTTGCTTAATCTGATGCTGATGACGGGGCTTCCTCCAGATCTCAAAGCGCTGTTGGGCAGAGAAGTTAAATGGAGTCTGTTTCAGCCCCGCGTCTGAAGCCGACTTTGGATGCTGAGCTCCGAAGTGGCTAAAGAACCAAAAAAATCAAACGTTGACATAACAACGATCAGACTGAGGCCACAAAGAAGACCATTTTCTCCATCTCAGAAGATTGAAATTCCCCAAATTTCACAGCAGATTGAGTGGACAATAGGAGCCGAGGGAGGGGAATTTGACCCAGCCACTTTTTGCATTGTGTTATCGGTTGTATTCGATATTTTCCTCAATCAAACAAGGTCGGCGTTGCTCTGCATGCAGTGTCTGCCCGCTCCACCTCGCTGCTGTTGAACCGTGCCTCTAAAGTCCCGAAGCACAAACCAAAACAGGCAAAGTGAGTGGAAACCACAGGACAGCACAAATACGCCCAATTTTCATCTCTTTTAAACCTAACATCCAGCAGCAAGCCATCCAACAAGTCTAACAGAATTCATGAAGGGCTCAGGTGATCAGCAGTAGATAAGTGGGGCATCCTTTTTTCTTTTTTTTTCTTTTTTTATATTTTTCTAACGCTCACTCAGTATGTGGACTCGACCTGATTTTGATAGCCCTGCAATCAGTCCAGTTTTTTAATCTTTTTCCTCATGTGATTACTTTGGCTAATGAGGCCTAAAACCTGGTAGAAATTGGATGAACATTTTTTATGACACCAAATTTTATGGAGTGTAGCAGAAATATTCAATGTGAGTGGGGAAAAGAACCATATTGTTACCCTTATTGTCGCCACTTTCTATCCACTCCTGCAAGACTTTGCGTGCCATTGTCCTCACTGGAGGTGGCTCGTGCCCAGCAGGCCCTTAGCAGTCTAACTGGGGAGATTTTAGATCAGACACAAGTTTTGAAAGGAGAATTAGAATCCTGCCAGCCAAAAGTGTGCATCAGCACCCACTAATTCTGACTTCTAATTAGACATGGTGAGCAGTTTAAGCCACAAGCGTTTATGACTGTTCAGAGTTTTGAAAGTGACAATCAAAAAATGACTGGCACTACCCCTTCAGAACAACCTCAACAACAACCTCTTTTTTTACTGTCAGTTTATATTCTGTTGATATGACATTTAAAAAAATATAGATTTTCATTTAAAGGATAAACTTGAGCTTGCATCTGGTTTCAAATAAGCTGTCGAACAAGAAGATTTTGTTTTTTAAATTGTTTTTCTGCTGTTATCCAAAACCACTCCTTACTCTCAAAATCCGGAGTTCTCTTTGTGTTGTTTCTCACCTCTAACCTGCTTCTTCAGATGCTATTTACTAGTTTGTGTTCACGCTCATGCCCACAAGGTTTTTTGCGAAAGGATGACAGAAAAAATATTGGGGTTTCATCCTAACAAAGAGTTGGTTTCATAGTTCTGCCAGAGGCTAAATGCACAAGCTACTGCCAAAAGAAACGAGTCCACATGAAAATAATCACATATAAATGAACACACGGACTAAATGAATAAGTCTATGCTCCTCAGTAGCTTTTGGTCTGTCTTAAATGTGCGCCTTAAAATAGCAACTCCGCAGAGCAGCCGATGTAAAGCACAGAACCCGTGACTATGCCTCTGAGGACTTAACATACATATTTAGTGTACCTGTGTGTGTGGTGGTTATCACTTATTGTGTGTAAACTTAATTCATGTGTTTTTTTTCTCTCCCTTTCAGGGCATAAGGAAGCAGGAGTGGACAGCCATCATTCCCAACTCTCAGCTCATCGTTATCCCATTCCCGCACGATAAGCCCCGCAGGTACGGAAACGCAACAGAAATAGGTCACAGGAAACTCTTGTTTTTTCTTTTTTCTTTTTTTTTTCTCGTAGTGTGCCGAAAGACCCTCCCAACAGCCGCTGACTCGGAAACAGATTTTCTTTTCGTTCTTTTTTTTTTCTTTTCGGCGTCCTCATATGGAACCGTTTAATGGCACGTTCAAGACGATGCTCCTTCGGCTTTTGGCACAGACAGCGTCTCTGCGGTGCGCCTCAACAGAACAATACCCATTGAGCGTGCTCTCTCCCAGACACTTCACATCACAGCGTGTGCGCTCATGTTAATATGGTGTTGTTCACATGTAGCTCAGGCCTCAGGAGGGGCTCCAGATGGCTGTTCGACTCAGACAAACGCAGACAAAAACGCCTTTCTCTAAAGTACATCATGCTAGCACAAACACCTACATAAATTAAATTTGTTAGCCAGATTTGCCAGATTAATGTTGAAAGAGTCGAAGTTTGATCGCTCTTTCTTTTCTTTATATTGTATTGCTGAAACTTTCCAGAAGAGGAGTTTACGCCACAAACATCAGTGCATATTTCATCACTGCGCAAGATAGATTTGTCTCTGCTGAAAGGGATTCTTTCTTTCTTTCTTTCCTTCTTTTTTTTTCCTCAGTATGTCACAGATGTATTTTTTGAATATCCATTTAAAAAGCGTTGAAGGATGCTGGCGGGTCTTTACTTTTGTAATCTCACCAAGGTGCTTCTGGTCTGCCTTTTTTCTCGGAATATCCACTGACATTCTAAAAATGTCACTTTCCAGCAGGTCCGCCAGCATTCAGTCCTATTTATCTCAGACCTGCCACCTGAATCTCTGTCAGGGCTTTGCACTTCTTACTGTTGGAGTCAGCCAGGTTCATGGAAAATATCCAGGGTCCTGCCTGACCCTGAGTTAAAATACAATTATCGTATTGTCACTTTACCAAATGATATGCTTCCATTACTCGAAGGGTTTCTTTTAATGTTCTTCATCTTATTTATCTATTTTTTTGTAAGCAGAAGCTGTCTAACCTGCTGTCTGTCAACTGTATAATGGTTGGGTCAAGTTTAGAGAACTTCTTGTGCTCCTTTTCCATTGTGAGGAGTATTTTGTCTGAACTCAGACAGTCGCCAGCTGGGATTCTGACTTGTTCTACATCCCTTGGCTCATCTGTGTCGTATTTTTAGTTTGTCAGCTACCTTCCTGTTTTTATCACAGCAAAGTCCATTTCAGAGCACGTCTGGACACAGAACTCATTTTGTAAATGCGTTTCTTTAAACACGACGGCTCCAAATCACATGTAAGTTCAATATCGCAAATTTTGAGTTTGAGATCCCAGTCCACAGGCTTTAAGTTAATTTCTGTACGATCCCCTCTTAATGATCAGTTTGTGTGATGGCTTTCTTTTATTGAACAGAGGAATTCCCGCTTCTCCTAAACACTGAGCGCCTGTGTGTTTTTGTCGTGGACAGAATAAACCCTCTCTCATTAGCAAGACTGGCTGAAAATATCAAAATGGTTGGATCTCTGGAAATGTGTCCAAAAAAGAATTCTGAATCACAACAGCACGTCATGAGGCTAACCTCCACATTCTGTCCCCCCTCCTCTCCGTCCGTCTGTAGCTGGAGTGCGAAGCTGTATCTCACTCCCAGCAACAGCGTCCTGCTGACCGCCATCGCGCTGATTGGAGTGTGTGTCTTCATCCTGGTCATTATCGGCATCCTGCACTGGAAGGAGAAGGTCAGTCCCAAACTCGCGCACAACATCGGTGCGGTGTAGTTAACGCCGGCCTGTGTTTGCTGATGTCCAGCTTCGTTGTTTGTGACTTTGGAGAGAGAGAGAGAGAGGGCAGATTGGTCACTAACAGCAGCAGATGGGTCTTACTGTCCCTGTCCTGCGGTCCTCCGGCCTCCATACCGAGACACACATGCACACTCTCTCTCGCCGCCTCTCTTTATCCACCTCTGTGGGCCACAACCTGGAAGGACATTCAACAATAATTGCCTTCCTCTGGCCTTCCAGCGCAGTAGATCCGCTGCTCATTACTGCCTAAATATGCCCTCCGGGGAGCAGACGCATGTTTTCTCATGTGTTGTGTGTGTTTCAGTTCGCCGTGGCCTGTTTGTTTTCGGCCACACAAACGCAGTTTGGCGACAGGGAAGCGCGCACCTTTATTACGAGCCGGCCAATTCCTGTAAATACGTGCTTCTTGTTTGGGGCTGCTGTGTGTATTTTTCTTCTTTTCTTTTTTTTTTCCATCCAAACGCACAGAGGTAACGCCTGCTGCTCCGAGCGGTGCAGTAAGTCTCTGGCATCTTCTCCAAACCATCTGCCGCGAAAAACATGCACAAATGATGTGCGCCTGTTGTATCAATGTGTGTGTGCATATCCGAAGAGGTCTAATTGCCCTCTTTCGGAGGGGG
>CAJRST010000001.1:6976377-7016749 GCA_907169785.1 Menidia menidia
GGGGGGGGGGGGGGGGGGGGGGGGCACGGGCGAGTGCGTCAGCTGCATCTGAGCCGACGCCAGGCTGAAAAAGTAAAAAAAAAGTGTAAATGAAATAAACATCTCTGGTCCCACAGACGTGCACGCAACATTCTGCGAGAAATGTAGACTAATGAAAAAGCATGTCACGCAGGTGAGATGTGGGCCTCTGTCACATGGAAGCCATGGCTTTGATCCCAGCCGTGTGTGTTCCACCGACAGGTCAAATTGGTTCCTGTTGACTACTCAGCTTCTAAAGTTCTTAAAGGAACTTTTGCCTATTTGAAATTCCTTTTAAAGGTTGTGTTTTCCATTGCCAAAAAGACAGGTAATTTAAAAAGGCTGCGTGATAAAACACTAGCTAGATTTGATCTTTATATCGGATAACTTTATGTTGTGTATCTGACAAAAAAATAAATCTCCTCATTTGTAAGTAGAACTCAACAGTATTTTGGCTGAGTTGCAGTTGTGCCAGAGCCGAAATGATTTAGAAACTTTATCATTTATATTTCAGAACATGACACTAATCGAACCTTTGTGCTGCATCAAACATTCACTCTTGTAAGACTCAAATAGATATAAAAAGCAAATTAAGTTCTAAGGTTTCAATTAAGCCACGCTTCCAGCGTGTATGAATTTTTAGGTTAATTCTCACGAAAGGTCTCCACTGGGCTCACAGCTTGTTTGATTGTCATGGTTAACAATGCAATTTTCATAGTTTGAGCTCTGAAGGACATTACATGGAATGAAACTCAGTGTTAAATGTGATGCTCACTTTAGATACTCCGTAAAAAAGTCCTATGAAGACAGTTACTGCTTGAAAAATGGGGCCCATGGGCTTTCTTGCAAATTTCTACAGGGCTTTTACTACAGTTGTTTTCACAGGCTTTTTAAGTCGTCATATATTTTAATAAATCCCAAGGCTGCGATACGCTCCATAACCTTGGAGACGTGAAGTATCACTTTTCAGCTTCCGACACCGTATGCATTGTATTATTAACATGTTCCGGAAAAAATTAGGGTATTATCTAAAGCATCAGCACATCCGTCTGATTCAGAACCAGAAATGGGGTAAAACGGCTGGAATCTGCTAGCGTTCCTCTGCCTCCACCTGCACCGTGCACCACCGTGTCTGCTTTAAGTATCTGCAGATTCACAGCCCTATTAAAAAAAAATAAAAACAGTTCTTCTTCAGTCCGGCCTTGAAGTGGAAAGACGGCCGTGGGGACGCGTGTGACCTCCCGCACCATCCGGGGAATTGAAATTGAAGTGAATCATGTTTACTGGTTGCTAACATCCTCCCTTATATCTCATCTTCTCCCATCTCTCCAGCGGTCCAGTGAGGTCAGGGTGAGGCTGCTGATTGACACTCAGCAGTTTGGCGTGTTTGCGCCGCTGCCTGTGGTATTTGCTCTTCTAATAAAGTCAGAAAGAGGTCAGAGTGGGGGGGGGGGGAAAGACGTGTTGTCCTGCCTAACAAGCTCACAGCGCTTTTGCACAAAACCCGTGAACCCCCGCTCAGTATTAACTTGTTGGTATTTAGTATTCATGGGAATCTCAGTCAGAAAGGAAAGAAGAGGAAGGACAAATTTAAATGACCGAAAGCTAAATGCGATCAGTCTCATCTTCATGCCGACCAAATTTAATTAGCTGACATTTCAGCCCGCTGAGACATCCACATGCCCCAATGTATCTTTCCACCTGTTTTCAGATACTACCCCCCCACCCCCACCCCCCACCCCGCCTCCCAACCGAGTCAATAAACTTGTAGATAGACACAAATCAATGCTTCCTAGCTTGATAATTATTCAAGCCTCAGGATGACAGTTTGGGGACATGCATTAGACGGTCAATTCCAGCAGCCCAGCCTGATTGTCCAAAGCTACGGACATCAGGCCATCCTTGAAAATGTTTCTTTTAAAAACATCCGTCATTGTGAGACATTGGGCCTAGAGGAAGGCTTGAGACAAACTGAAACTGATGAGACAAAAGATGGACGCTGTCTAGCTTTTGGATGCGGAAAATGAGCCAGTAGCCATTGGCTGCTTCTAAAAAAGTGGATGGATTTAAACCTTTTTATTTTAAAAAAATTAGAAAATGACATGCTCTACTAGAACAACTGGGCGCCATGCTGAAGTGAAGGAGAATGAAAGACAATTCCATCCATCTTCAGCTCATCCCTGGTCTTAGATTATTGAGTCCACTGCCGGTGATCCAGATAATATCAAGCCTTTATTACTCATTTCAGTTCTTCTACTTTTGAACGGCGCTCTGTGAACGTGTTCCCATCTCAAACCAATCACGGCTCATTATAATGTTTGGCCTAGCAATGTTCTCACCCCCCCAGTGACACAAATCCGTATGCTATATCTAGAATATGATTACACTAAATTACTTTTGAAATGTGGTCCAGTGTCATTATCAATGTTCCATTGATCAAACAATCATATCAAGCGTAATTTGGAAGAGAACTCGTCATAAAAAAACACAAAAAAAACAGTACAATAAAGGGCATTTTAGAGAAAAAACTGCCGTGGCTGTAAGATGGTAAAATTAGCTCAGGAGGGAGCTGCAGAATCGCACGTTTGGAAGTTTCTTGAGGCAGTTTTTCCAAACGTGCGAACGTTCCTGGTGGCAACAAATGTTCCTTCCGGCCATGAAAAGACCCCCTACTGCTGCTGCGTACGCAACGAGTTTTAAGTTTGCTCCATGTTCTGAGATAATCAAAGCGGGGCGCTTTTACAGTTTGGGTTTTCTCCCCGTAGCGTTCTTTGCTGCTAACAAGGTAAACCGGGGAAGGGGGGCTGTAAACAAAAGGATTGTTTACAGAGGGGGGGAATTGCTCTGGTCCGATGTGGATTAAAAGGCCAATTACATAGAGCAGTATTGATGGTCATGCATCAAGTATCATGACAGTCATGATAATATTCAGAATATATTCATGTTTATTTGCTTGTCGTCCGCTTTCAGCTTAATGCATCAGCTTCCATCTAGTCACCAGACTCATCGTCACAGACCGGCCCGCCAGTTTTTCCATTTGATTAAAATAAAATGTAAAAAGTCGAACGCTCTCTCCAGGTTGGGGGTGAGTTTATGCCTCATTGTGCATGGGTGATGATGGACTAGAGCAGGATATAAGGCTGACCATTCAGCCAAGGTGAAGTTTGCACATCTTGATCATCGAGGGCATAACTGTCAAAGTTTATGGGGGGGTTCCTAACGATGTGCGACTGGCGAACCGGAGTTCCAGTTCAGTGACGTTTACTGTAAGAAGCCCCTCATTCTGCCTCACACGGATCTCTGAGTGGCACATGGCAGCATGACACATCTGCATTCCAGCTGTTTAATCCGCTTGATATTTCACCGGTTTGTTGATTTTGGCTCTTTTTTTCATTCTTGTCATCATTTTTTAATGCTTTGTTTCATTGTTCAGCTTTTTTCAGTTTCTTTTGGTGAAAAAAAAAAGTGGCAATCATGTATGAGCCGCAAGGGTTTCTTGTCGTAAATGTTTTGGTTTTTTTGGGGTGGGCCCTTAGAGATCCTAGTTAAAGTTGTTTTTAATGGAAAGTTGGATAGTTCTCACAGGCACTTACCATGCCGCTCTCGTCCACGGTAAATAACAAGCAAATGCAGTCCAAATGACTCCCCTCGATAAATGCAGCGGTCGTTACCAATCTCTTGAAACAGGCTCCTGCTCTCCTGTTGCTCCGCCGTTCACTGATCATTAAACGTTATAAATCAAGCCTCAAGGGGCCTCACAATCTCCACGGCGTCTCTGCGTCGAGTCTTTGGAACATCGACTTAAATCGGGAGGAACTTTCCAGAGGAGCTTAGTGAAAGAGCACAGAAAAAGGGAGCTCACATCTTCACTAGAATACCGGTCACACCCGGATTTATTTGCGTCGAGCAGCCGAAATGTCAAGCAGATTCAGATTCAGCAGATTCAGGCAAGGCTGCTGAAAGCCATTGGTAAAGATGCAGATCGACGTAGCCACTGTTACAACGAACACAATCCCACTTGCACCCGCTCAAATCTAATACAGCCAGGGGAAAGTGAGGGCAAATTCGGCGACATTGTGTGTGTTAGAAATTTCAGACTAAATTCAAAATGGTTCTGTAGTTGAAATCATTGCATTTGGTCAGAAAGGTACAGCAAGGGAGCAGTTCCTTTTTCTGCCGTCACGAGTGGAAGATCCAGAGGTGCTCTTGCTTTCTCTGCTTCTGAGATCACATAAAAAGACTTAAGTGAGGGGAAAGCTGTCCTCCGGTCTGGCCAGAGCTTGTCCGGAGTGGAACTCAGCTAACGGTTTAAAAGCCACTATCATGCCTGAGTGGCCCGCACATTGTACGGGGGACACCGATCATTTTGAAGAATATAAACAGGTTCTGAGACTCCTCTCCCAGAGGGCCTAACAAGTTTCAGCAACACGAGGCACAACACTTTTCTGCACATATTACGGCTGAATGCCTTCGAATTAACAGGCCAGGTATTGATGTGCCCCTACTGCCAGGAGATGCAATATGAGAAGAAGAATATCTTTTTAAAAAGTGTTCCACTCTGGGGCTCCGTAATTATTCTCCTTCATTAATCCGCTTTGTTTTTCCTCAGGTCGTTCTTAGAAATCTCTTGATAAGTTCTTTGTATTCTTGACTCAAGCTCAACTTGAGAAACGATACTGGATGTGAGTTTAAAATCCTTCACTAAGTGTATCTCTCTCTGTGTTTGTTGCCCAGAAAGCGGACGATCGAGAGAAGAGGCAGGAAGCCCACCGTTTCCATTTCGATGCCATGTGAAGGGGACAGAGCGGCTTCTTGGAAGAACATCCAGCCACCCCCTTCTCCTCGTAACATTCATTTCAAGGGCCAATAAACGGATCCCCATTTGCCCCAAAACGTTTTCTTTTGATATTTTTTTTTTTTAGTCCCAGAGTCAGATGTGAAATATTCATGTTCCGTTTGATTTATTCATTCCAGTGATTGAAGCACAGGAGCCGCAGAAAGGCCACAGAGACACGGAGAAATCCTGACGGAGATCATGCCCGAGTTCAAAGAAGAGATATCTTTGGACTCACTGCAGTTTGCCGGCGCGATCTTCAGCCGGATTTTTTTAGAATAGTTTGTCGATTAGGCAGAGATCATTGGTGAAACGGCTGGCCTGTACCAGCTAAAACGCGAGCTCCTTTTTTTTATTTGTCGGATTAAATTAAAACCTCTCTGGTATTCTGTATTGAAATGTTAAAACGTTAACTTGAAATCTGCACGTGCGCTACAGACCCCGGTCCATGTGAAATTCCCTCCCTTCAGGCTTCCTCTTCTGATCTGAATTGTCTTTCACCGATGTCGGCTTTCAACTCGCAGCGGCAAAATGGAGGGAAATGAACAAAAGTGGACGCGTGCGATGCATCAGCGAGGGGCATTGTTCCGCTCGCAGTCTCACCCAAAAAAATGATGAAAGGCCCTCAGGTCTGCTGAGTGCAAATCCATCTTCTCACTGGGCCGATGGTATCACGGCTCAGCCCGGGAGTGCCAGGAAATCTTCCAACCCTTCAAATGTGCGAGGCTTGCTGCGTCAAGGCCGAGCGGGTGGTCCAAAACCTGAGGATCCACGCCGAGTCTCACTTTGCTTTTGCTCCAGTTTGGTTAAAAGCGTGGGTTTGATTTTATCGTCCTTTAAAACTCAGTTCCCTCTCCGAGCAATGAGATCATGCCAGCCCATCTTGTTTGCACTTTTGTTTTTTTAAACTACTGATTAACTGTGCGTGTATGTAAATTATTTCATTTTGTGGATTTATTTTGCTAATGAATGTTCAAGCTACTAAATGTGTTTACTTACTGACTTTTAGAATAAAGGGTCTCTTCTGCTTAAGTCAACTCTGCATTGTTCGGCCTCTTATTTACTATTGTTTTGTCCTTCCAGCTCCACTGTGAAAATGTCTTGTTTTCCACCAGGCTTACTGAGGTCCTGTGTAAAAACTGTACTGTGTTGTGTGTTTCAGAGACAGTAGGGTAAAAAGTCAAACTGAAAAATATGATCATGTGTAGGGGCTATGCACTGGCATTTGCTGTCTAAATAACGTAGGATGCGCGGCAGGAGGGAAATTAAATGGTTTTTCATTTCTCCAAAAGACCCCTGGAGGCCGCTTTGAGCATCTCTTGGGGCCCGGCGCCCCACTTTGCGATCCAGCCCGCTAAATAATGCATGCAGAGAGGGGGAACCTGCCCCTCTCCGCAAATGAGAGAACGATCCTCCGAGGCGTGGTTGCCTTTAAGGAGGTCGGTAGCAACTGATTGCCAGGCACGGGTGCGTGTTTTAAGATGGAGAGGCGGGAGGTGGTGCGCGACAAACCCGCGTTAAGCCGCGCGGAGGAAGCAAAGCCGGAAGCGCACGTGTGGCCTAAGCAATAAAAGCGCATTAAAAAATAAAATAAACGGACCTCAAAGTGAACAGGAACCTGGTTTCATCATAATGTGATCGTTACATTTTTCACGCTTCCATTAAAAGCGCCTCTCTCTGCTTTACCGAGGACGCACCAAAAACAGCATATGATGGTCGATTGGACTGTTTTAAGTCACTTGGTTTTAGGTTTGCTCCCATTTGCAGACACCCTTATGATCCAGCATTCTAGTCGAACTTAAAGGATGTCCGAATTGACCACTTGTCCCTCCGGGTTTCCCCGTTGTCTTTTTCTATGCCGCGCCACAAGTTTGCAAGCGTCAGAGAGAGATTGGAGCTGTAACCGGAAAAGTGATTTCTTGGCTCTAACTTGGCGAAAGCTCACGACAAAGCTACTCACTGATGTGAGCGGCACGAGGGGCTTAAATCAGCCTCGCTCAGGAGCGTTTTCTCAGTTCAGACGCGGACGCAGCGCACAGAGACTGTCGCTCCTCGTCTTCCTCATCTCTGACACAGCGCCCGCTGTCTCTCTCTGCCCCTCCTCCCTCACTCTCTCTCCCTCTCCCCCCTTCTCTCTCTTTCTCTCTCTCTCTCTGTCGATTATCCACCCGTCTGCGCCTTTTGGATAGCCTTCCAGCCTCTCCAGGCGCACCATCCCGATTTGGATCAGTCCTTCCTCCGCATGCCATCTCCCGCGTGGTCCGGCTGAGGGCAGCTCTGACCGTTAGGATGCCCGGCTGACAGCCTCTCAGCATAGTCTACAGCCAAGCATCCCCCCCTTCCCCCCCAAAAAAGAGCTCGGTGCCGTCCAGAGTCTTCCAGTAGCGCAGCTCCGCGTAATGGATTTACCGGTGTCGCGTAAAAGTTGGATTTTTTCACATTTACTGAAGAACCTCGTGGACTCCGCGCAATGAACAGAGTAAGAGGACATTTTTAGAGGGGAGCTTTGGAATCAAACCGCAAGAGGAGATGCACAGAGGTGAGTTGGACACGAGCTGCTCTGTGGCGCGCGTCGCGTTCCGCTCATTCACACGCACAGTTGATTCAAATCCAGAATGAAACGTTTCTGCCTTTTTTTTTATATCTCACACTTTCTTTCTTTAATTCAAATCTCGGTTGATGCTTCCATGTCAGAAGGTAGTGTTGGTTTCACAAAGCTGCCACAGAGGAATTCAACATATCGACATTTTGTCAATGCGTAAAGGGGCCATCCTTCTTTCTTTCTTTTTTTATTGCGTGTTGTTTGTCTGAAACTAGCCCCGACGGGATTTATCTGCCTCTTTTATGGGCCACATTTGCATCCCAACTCCCGATCCACCTGCCGGGTCCAGTAGTCCGTTTTCTGCCCTGCTGCCACACAGCTCCTTCTCTGGTTTGCTCGATGTCAGAAGAGAATGGGGGAAAACAGTCAAGATTCAAATAGTCATCACGGTAAACGTCTGTTTTAGTCACCAGTCAATAAAAAGGGATTCGTTCCTTTTTATTAGGCTACACCCTAACGGTCCAACGCTGACATATTTCACCTTTAACTAGACTAAATGGACCGAATCCAGAGAGGTCTGTTGGGTTCCTCGGTTTGTGGAACGCGACTGAGAAACATAGATTAAATACTATGTAAAATCCATAAAGGGGCGAAAAAATCCACCGGGGATCATTACGAGTTTAAAAACGGGGATTAAAACGTTTTCTTCCATTAAGAGGAGACTAACGGCCTTTGCCACGGTTCCCCTCGAAAGAGTCCAGAAGGGGGGCAAACGTGTGGAGTAAAGCGCCCGAACTTCACACAATACTGACATTGTTTGGTGCTATATAGAGAAAGGGATTGAGTTATCCTCCGACCTAAGCCAAAGAACCGCTTTAAGTTAAAAAAAATATATATATATTTTTTAAAATAACAGACTAAAACCCGTTGCTCCTCGAGCAACCACCGCTCGCGAGCGCGCGCGCGCGACTTGCGCCGCTCCGGTGACCCCGCTCCGACCACGGTCTCGCGCCACCGGCAGCACCCGGGGCTCCGGTCCACAGGCACAGCGACGGCGCGTCACCCGTCGAGCCGAGCGCCTTTATTCCTCGACATTAAGGCTCGCTACCGACGAGGTTTGACCGTATGTAATGCTTCACACAATGCATATTCGTAGGGCTATTACACGTATAATGGCCGAAGGAAAATATTCAATTTAGCTTAATTGGCTAATTGTCTGGCTAGCTTAATTAGCTGCCCTCTGGCCCCTTATGCTAAGCTACCGAGTGCACGGTGGGCCGTTGCTCTTCCTTTTCACCGTGTTAATTGGTCACTTTGCCGGAGGGACACCTGTGCGACGATTCGTGGCGGAGTCGTCTAATCAGCCAATCACGCGTGAGCAGTCTCGAAGCACCCGGAAATACCCAAACCAGGATCCCCGGGGGTTTCTTATCAGGCATCCGGACCCAGGAAAGTTTGGGTTTACGTAACTGTGAGTGATTCGGTGATTATTATTGGGGACCACCCCCCCCCCACCCCTCCCCTAAAAGTGCTAACCCCTCCCCTCGGAGTTTTTGTCAACGCTCGGTTGCGGACTCCACCGCTGGAAGGATTAGAAAAAGCACCTGTTAAGGCACAACCCGCTCACCCTTGGCAGCAATCAGAAATCGGGTTCCACATCAGCTGGCTGAGAAGAACTGCAGAACTGCAAATCTGCCATAGTTGTGTGCTCACTAAAACTAGTCCCCATTTTTCTGTCTGAACCTAAAACCGGCTCTGGCAGCAACCCGGTGTTGCAGCTGGCGTTGGAGGGGCAGAGAGCGGTGTCTTGGCTCTCTTTGTGCTGCTTAATACCGATCGGTTGCGGCTGAGAGCCCAAATTCTAAGTTTATGGATCTTTTTCTTTTGCCCGTGCTCGGATGATCAGAATTACACAATCCTCAATGTGTACCCTTGGCATGAAGATGTACCACATCACAAAGCAGAGGTGCTCTCACATTTTTCCTCCTGATCTCATAATTTTCCAGATATGAATTTAGGGGAACACCTTTGGTGTGTGTTCAAAGCAGCTGCTGGAGTGATTTGATGTGATTTTTTTATCAACTCAGAGCAGATTTTTTAAAGATATTTTTTCAGGCCCTGATCTGAAATAATATGGTGTTACTACCGGAGTGCTTTGTGTCAGCATATTATTAGTCCTCTATTTTGGTGAACTGTTGTTTAAAAGTACATAAAGTGCTCTCTTGTAGCCTACAAGCAGCTAGTGTTTGTCATCTATGGTAACATGGACTGGCAATTTAAGCCTTTATTACAGCTCTTTGCCACAATCCCATATTTAACCTTACTTGTAAGCCTTTTTGTTATAGGAGTGGTTGAAAAAACAACAAAAATCTTTTCAGATCGCCAGTTAATTATCTTTTCTTTGTGAACCTTTCAAGCAACCGTGATGCCTCACACAGTGTTTACAAAACCTGAAGTAGATCTCTTCATGCTGAAGTGGCAGTGGCTGCAATCCTGTTTAGCTTGCGGCTTGTTTACAATCTTACAAAATATCTTACAACTGCCCTCATAAATTATGCAGCGTCTGGCTAATAAGATAACTTCAGTATTTATGAGTGTGACGGCGTCCCTCGTCAGCTCAGCGTTCATCGCTTTCCCAGGTAAAAGCATTCCTGCTGATTACAGCGTTTCTTTTAAAGCATGTTTGGTTAGCATCTCCAAAAGATGACAGGACTTCAATTTCTCACCGCTCACAGCTTTATTGTGGGCAGCCGCTGCATTATGCAACGTTAGGTTATGGCTTTTTTTATGCAGAGAACGGTTTCAGTGGAAAGTTCTTTGAGGGCCCCAAGCTCCTTTCTGTTATTTGGGTTTGAATTTGGGTGGTCTGTTCTTAGAATGTGCCTGGGGTGGTTCATTCTTCCACCTGTGACACTTCACTGTGAGATAATGGAGCAGGAGCTGATGAGGATCTTGAAGGCTGCCGGCTACAAGTCTGTGTGCGTTTGAAAATGAGCCCATTCAAACGTGCATGGTCACTGGTGCGGTTTTGTTCAGGGCTTGCTTTAACAATGCTTTCTCTCTTTCTCTCTCATTAGACCCCTGCCTTCCTGCTCTTTCTTGACACTTTCCCTCTTTTTGTCCTGCCCTCCCTTATTCCTTCATTCCTTCTTTGGTGCTTTTCATGCTATTCAGACACTCTAATTCATTGCGAGCAGGTCAGACTGTGAGGAACTCAGTGGGGATCTGATCTACAGCTGCTCATTGGACTAAGATGGAGTCAGGGGCTGGAAAATGCATATGTCACTGTACCACAACATGTTGCATTGATTATCTAAAACCATGTTCTGTCACGATGTAAACCTCAGAGCCTGTTTATTTCTGCAATCTCTGTATGGCTTTGGCTTAACTTTGTGGTCTGTGATTGAGTTTAGGGCTTGAAATTGAGCTTTTACAGGTTCTCAAATGAATAATTTAAACAAAAACTTAACTTAAATGAACAGGCCAACTGTTTTCCTACACACGAGACAAAAAGTTCGGCTCTTATTCAGTATCGATTGTTCCCTTTACAGATATTTTGTTTTACATATAAATGTTAGACGGGGGCATTTTCACTATTTTCTCTCATTTTGAGACCTGCAGTGACCAAAAATAATGTGGTAGATATCTGGCAGATTCATCAGAGGGGAAGATAATTGCTGCTTGCAGCCACAGTTCAGCTTGATGAGTCCTGTGAAATGGAGCCAAAAAAAAAGAGAAAAAGGAATAAAGTAGCAATAACATTAAAAAAATGAAAAGGAGGGTAGAATGCCAAATATTGGTGATTTAATGCACACGATAAGTCTTCTCTCCTTGTCTGTGATTTACGCTGACAGCAGTGTTTTGCTATGTTGAATGCATCCCACGTTTTTTTTTATAAAGGCTGTGCTTTCCTGATATGGACCTGATTATTATTATTAGCTCACAGAGCTCTTTTTATTTTGTTAAACTGAATCGAAGATGGATTCAGAAATTGTATCGATCCACATGTTGCTTGCCATTCATCAGAGCTAATTGAGATCAGTTCTGCTGCTAATCTCATATATATATATTTATGTGTGTCCTTTGGCTGTTGATAGGTGTTGTTCTGATGATTGACAATCATGTATACCTCACCTGAGACTAATGTGTTACATCTCTTTTTTCTTTATAGTGTGGATAGTCTTCTTTCTAATAGAAGAGGGTTTTGCTCTCGCACAAAGGACTAAAGGTGAGCCTCAGCACAAGTGCTCCTCGTTTGTGGTCCTGTTGTTTCAGCCCTTCTGAACCACTCTGAAATAATGATGCATCTGAACTTGTGTCTTAGGATACTAACTATCGTTTTGAACCCTTTTATTTGCTGCCCCCTTATTTTCCCCAAATGCCAACCCCATTCTCCTCACCATCCAATCATTCCCTCATTGATTCCACGGGCTCAATAACCCATCTGTCCCTCCGTTCTGTCCCTCTCCGCTCACAGATTCCGTGGGTGATCCCGGAGGCCAGAGCCCTAACCAAAACGAATGCGGCACCTGGGTCCGTAACATCAACGGTGGGGTGTTCATGTCGCCAAACTACCCCAACACTTACCCACCCAACAAGGAGTGCGTTTACATCCTGGAAGGTGAGTCCAAGCTCAGTTCAGTAGCATCAGAACAGCAGACAGTTCTCCACCTATCAGCATACCGCCTCCCTCTGTGAATGTCTGTAGTCGGACTGACACAGTTTTATATAACCTTGCGCGGATCTGGTTTTCTGTTTCATAGCTGGCGGGCAATCAGCTTGACATTTTCCGAATGAGCCATCCTGACTTTGTCTCATTGCACAGATACAGCCCTTTGAAAACTGATAGAGACTGGCACTTATTGTGTACCCCCCCCCACCCCGAATACCGGCCTAATCCAAACGCCGCTCTTTTCATCTCTATTGGCAGCGTGTGCCTGAAGATTTGGTTATTAAAGGATACAAAGAAAAAAAGATGAGAATCTACCTCACTAACTGGGCTTTAGTGGCACATCACAGATTGTAAGCATCCTCCTCAGATTTAGTTGAGCAGAAACACCACATCCCTCAGTAATTTGGTGGCCCGCTGTTCGGGAAACATGATGAAAAGCATCATTAGCAGCTATAGGAGATGAGGTCTGGTTGATGTGTTTTCTGAATTGATGAACTGTTTGTCCATGAAGTTAAAGTACAGCTTTTCATGATGAGACGCGCTCTCGGTATGGTGGATTTCACACACAGCTCGAGGGCTCCCCCTGTGGACAAAGCAATCCCACACCTGTTTTTTGACAAATAAGCAGTGACGCCGGCAGAGACGGCTCTCGTGTGTGCGGTGGCACGTCACAGAGGGCCTGGCACACAGTGGATGGAGCTTATCATTTGTTATTATTTGGTTCTGAAAGGCCTCGGCCATCCTCGCGTCACAGCTTAAATTGTGAGCCTTTTATCCAGTATCACATGGAGGCAGAGAGAGGCTCACGTTTAGTATAGGAGCTAATCAAATAGCTTTGTAATCATAATTTGCAGTTAGCGAGGCTCATTGATTGTGTCGTGTCCCTGAGTTCATCAACTAAATAGACTGAGTGATTATACATTCTGCCCTTTCTGTGTCAAGCTGTGTCATTTGTGTGCGAGTCCACGTGCGCGCGTGTGTGGTATCCAGAGTGCAGATTAAACACGGCAGGGGACGAGCACACACAGAGCAGGAAGTGCCGACATACAAGATGCTCACTCAGGGGTTAAATTCAAAGGCAGGACAGAAAATAAAATCAGTCAAAGTCAGTTATTTTGTTGTGTGTGTCCTAAAACACATAGCACTTAGGACCTGCACACATTTGGATTTTCTTGACAGAAGGACTGGTGAGCTACCGGTCATGCTGTGCTTGCAATTTCCTCCATTCACAACAGGAGACAGGCGGCATGTCAGACTGCGTCTGTTCGTGCTTGTCCATGTTCTTTAATGGGTAAAGCTGTGCATACCAGCACAGCTCACCTGTAATAACTGTGCAATCATGAAGCCTCTGGGTTTTGGCGTTTTCACTGCTTCTGAACTGCGCAACATTTAAAAATGCCCCGGCTAACACATCCTCAGCTTCGGAACGCCACCCAGATTAACTTAGTCTTACAGAGAAGGATTTAATCATATCCTTTTCATGGATTTTTCCTCTCTTTGTTTCCCATCTCTCCCATGTTTGCCAAAGCCCTTCCTAGACAAAGGATTCAGCTGGCTTTTGATAAGAATTACTACATCGAGCCTTCGTTCGAGTGCCGCTTTGATCACATCGAGATACGCGATGGTCCTTTTGGGTTCTCGCCGCTCATCAATCGCTTCTGTGGGGGAAAGAATCCAGGCCTGGTCACCTCCACAGGACGCTTCATGTGGATCAAGTTCACCAGCGACGAGGAGCTGGAAGGCCTCGGCTTCCGCATCAAATACACCTTCATAGCAGGTGGATTCTTTTTCTTTTTTTCTTGTCTTTATCTGGGCGGTAGACCTCAGACTGTGAAAGCTCATTTCTGTACACATCAAAGGTGTTGAGAGATATGTGGAGAAGTGGAACTGATTAGACCAAAAATATGACAAGAAAATCAGGTTTTTGTGTGACTGAGATTTTTCTTTTCTTTTCTCTTGTTGGCTGTCATGTTTGTTTTTTATGACCGACCTATAAGGTTTCATTTTCCTGCTTTAGAGCTCAGCTTCACAGCCATATAAATCTAAACCTCAGTAGGCCCAGAAATAGGTGTTTCCCATCAACCAACAGATTAAGAAACCCATCTCTGCCTCATCTGGCCTGGCTTAATGAGATCTTATCTAGTTGTTTCTGTTTACCCGTTTCTCCTCTGTGAGTAATGTGCCTCCTGATTTTGATCATTGCAGACCCTGATTTTCATCTGCACGTGGGCGGACTGCTGAACCCTATCCCAGGTAAGCTCTGCTGTTACCTCCATGTGTTTTGTGTCCGATCCATTTTTTTTATTTTGTTCCCCCTTGTCCTGTTCAGCATCATGGCATAGCTGTGCCAGACAGATTAACTTTTTCAGCAAGGGCCCCTGGCACCTATATTTGTAAAGCCTAATTTGCTACCCAACCCTTGAGGGTTTATTTATTGTTAGTGCGTTACGTACATTTGGATGCCAAACATGACTGGGGAGAGAGAAAGGAAGACAGAGAGAGGGAGAAAGATAGAATGGAGGGGGGGGGCATATAAAAGAAACAACACAATCGAGTCCGACAACCAGCTGCTATCAAACTGCTCCTGAAGCATCCGTGAGGAAATCTGGAGGGAGACCTTCACGAATACCTGTGGAGAGACAAAACTAGCGGACAACAAAACACTGACAGCAAAAACATGTGCAAGTGTGATGTAGGTTGTTACATGGACTGTGCTCAGCACAGTGGGTACAGAGGGCCACTCCCCCTGCCGCATGCAGATGCACTTTGACATGCCCACAATCGAACGTAAAGTCAAAGGATGTACATATTCATGCATGCATGAATTTCAAACCCATTTCAGAACTCAGACCTGCACACTTTTTGCCTTTGTTCCTCTGTCCACTTGTCCTTTTTGCAGGTGCTTTGTTCTCTTCAGTCCAACCTTAAATCCTCATCACTACCTAATAAAATCTGTACTCCCGTCTGCTGTAATGTTCTGTAACCGTTTTATCTTTGTGTTTCTTCCTTACCTTTTTTTTTGCCATCTCCATTTTGCTGTAGACTGTCAGTTTGAAGTCGGCGGATGGGATGGGATTATCCGCTCCAGTCAGGTGGAAGAGGAAGATCGAGTGAAGCCCGGTGACGCTCTGGACTGTATCTGGACCATCAGGGCTCCTCCTCAGTCCAAGGTCAGTAAAAAAGGGCCATATTGGTCAGCTCTACAAGCTTCGCCTCTGTGTGCTGATAAAGCAAGCGTGTGGTGCTTTTCAGAAGGAAAAAGAGCTACTTGTCTGATCCATGTGATGAGTCATCCTCAGCGTTATTATATAATCTTCAAACAGTCTTCCGACTGTTTTTTTTCCCCCCCATCTATAACTCCTGTTTCTCATCATGATAAGAGCTCATTCATATTTTCATATTGGTCATAAATGTTTTCTAGATTGTCTAAATGACAGGGAAAAAAACATTTCAGATTCTTTACAACATTAAAGTGTCACAAATAAATAAATAAAAATCCCATTTCATTACACGCAGTCGATCTCAGAGTAGATATACTGCATCAGCCAGAAAAAAAACAACCTCAGAGTAAAAATGATTGAGAATTTTACCGTGAAAACTGGCAGAACTGATGCAGGGTGTTACTCTGAATATGAATCAGAACACAGCACGGAATTTCTACATAGTTTCAAAGCAAACTCTGAACTGTAATTCTGCTCATCTTCAGTGGGATTACTCCTACACCTCAGCTCAGGGATGCGACTGTTCTTACAACAGTAATATTTCGGCTCTGCAGCAGGAAATCTGATCCCTAACCTATTCTGTACCTGTTTGTCGGTAGAAGTGGAGCAAATATCACCCTGTAATGTATTTCTGTGTTTTTAGGTAATCAATTTTAACTACAGCTGAATCGGCAAATTCATATCAGAAATCAAATATTTACTAAAGAATTTGAACGCACTCATTCTGCTGCTACCAACCAGCAGATTCTAAGTTGCTGATTGGCTTTAATATTTCAAAATGTTAAAAATACCAACCTAATTATGTCTGCAGTAAAATTAAAATTAAAATCTCCTGTTTTTGTGACTTAGGCAACACAATGTGTCTTTCATGTACTACATTCTTATCTAAATCTGTTTCCATATTTTTTCTCCCTTTGATGTCATATGACACTATTTTCATGATAAAACTGTCTGTTCTCACTTTAGACAGAGCAGGAAAGCACCATGTTGTAGAAAAGGCAGTGCTGGTGAATTCCACGTGGAAAAGTAAAGCCCTGGAGATTCTGCGAGGTGTTTCTGAGCCAAGTGTGAAATTGCAACCGCAGCATTGCCGGTCCCTATTCTTTGCTTCTCTGTGTCTCCCTTGTGGATGCGTGAGCCATCCCCACTCCCTTCACTGTTCATTGGCCCCAAAAATCAACAGGGATGAGTCCACATCTTAAATAATCTTCACACCACAGATGCACTGGCGTTACATAATGAAGCGTCACGTCCTGTGTGTGTACAGCTGCCTGCTTTTATCGTTGGTTCACAATACCCACGATTATCATATTCATGATAATATGCGATGCATAGGGAAACTTTTATGCGTGGCTTCTACCACTTTCACACAGACATGAGTCATTTAGTCAGTCCGACGTGCCCTGCAAGGCGGCAGCGATGATGATGATGATCTAGCAGAGGCGAAGGCTCGTTTTCTGGCCAGAAATGAGCTCAGTGAAGCAGAAAGAACAGAGCAGCACACTCAGCAGCAGCAGCAGCGTCTTAACTGCTGCTTGCTTACAGGTGTGTGTGTGTGTGTGTGGGAGTAGGGGGTGACGGAGGGCGCTTAATGTGCTGACTTCTCATCAGAGTTGTTTCTCTGCCCGTTCAAGATTTTATCGCATCATCTCTGCTGATATGACATTTGTTTCCTAATTACTCCAGGTGGAAACTGAGACGGAACACAGTGTGTGTGTGTGTCTTCTCACGGTAATTTATGAGTTATGGCGTCTGCCTCTCGTGGCTGCGTTGGACATTATTAACGCTATTAGTCACCCCCATGCCTCTCTCACACCGCTGTGAGACCTCTCCCTTGCAGCTGGACACAGACTCAAAGTCAAGTCGTGTTGCGAAAGACGTACAGAGTGAGGAGCAGGACGGGAAAAGATCAACTCCTCAGTGTTTCGGTCCCGTATCAGTATTCTCTCTCAGTTCCTGCTGGAATAATAAGAAAGGAAAACGTTTGGAGGATTCAAATCTCTAATCTTCACCCCTTCTACCTTCTCTACCACGTCCGGCACTTTCAGACTGACCCTTCTATGTAGCTGACCGTCTGTTTGTGGCAGTATTTTATAGCATAGAATGAGATTTGTATTTAATAATGTTCTTTTATCCTTGCGTTTACGGGGCTCTGCTATTTTTTTCTGCGTCTTCTCATTATCGGAATTTCAGCACATTTAGATGCAATGAGTTGGCTTTGCTGATTTGGTGTGTATTTCATGCTTTCACTCTCATAGAAAGTACATTAAAGTTTATGGTTTGACAGCTGTGGGGGGGAAGTGATGAAGTAGGGCTGTGAGTTTCATTTGCCTCCAGACATATAAATTCAGCTCCCCTGTGTGTGCGTGTGTGTGTGCAGATCTACCTGCGTTTCATAGACTACCAGATGGAACACTCAAACGAGTGCAAGAAGAACTTTGTGGCCGTGTACGATGGCAGCAGCGCCATCGAGAACCTCAAGGCCAAGTTCTGTAGCACCGTAGCCAACGATCTGATGCTGGACAACGGCGTGGGAGTGGTGCGCATGTGGGCCGATGAGAAAAGCCGACTCAGCCGCTTCCGAATGCTCTTCACCTCTTACGTTGACCGTAAGTGACCATCTTACTCTACATTTTTTTCCCACAGGTGTCAGATAATCTCTTTTATACACAGGGCTCAAACTCTCTCCTCAGCAACCATTGGCAGGGTTCAGAGTCCTCGTAAAGAATGATTTTTTTTTTTCCGGTTTTATTTCAGTTTCCTGAGACTTTTAGCACAATCTAACTCCACGCAGAGATGTCGTCACCCTTTTATAATGCCTACAGTCTGCCAGCTGCCACATCGCCCACCAACACAAAGACAGACACAACAGCGGTTAATTTATGAGCTCCTGAAATGCGTTTGCATCAGTAGCCACCAACAGACACCGAAGTGCCGTCTCAGCGAGAAAGGCTAATTACCTTGCGCCACGTTTAGAGCACAGATATAAGAAAACCAATTATTTTCTCAGCATTTTTTGTAAATAACTGAGAGAATCAAATCATTATTTTTTTTAATCGCACCGTCACTGCATCCCAACGTGCTTATGATAGGTCACTCCCCGCAGGAAAATAGACTTTTCTTTTTTTCCTGTCTTAGTGGGGAGCGGGGTAGTGTTGTGGCGGTTAGCACCGATGTCGCAAAGCAAAGGGGGTTCCTGGTTAGAATCCCCGGTAGGAGAACAATCGGCTCTGTCCGGGTACTCCAGCTTCCTCCCACAGTCCAAATTGTCCCCAGGTATGCGCGTGAGTGTGTGTGGCTGTTTGTTTCTATGTGGCTCTGTGATGGGTGCACCCCACTCAACCAATCCCCCCTGCAACCCTACTAGAACCCATCAATGTTTTGGTAAAAGCTGAAGCCCCGTAGGGTTAACAGATACTCTGGCAGGAATAGAATAAAAAAATCTTGTTGTTTTTGTTTGGTTTTCTTAAAGATGCGGTTGAGCCTGAAGTCGCAAGGAATTGTTAATAAGAAAAACACCTTCGCTCAACACATTAATATTTCCACTGAATGCCTGAATAAGCTGATATATTAATAGTCCCTGGTTGAATGCTAATGTTGTTTTCATCACTAAAATCATGACCATCACAGCCACAATTTAATAGCTTTTTATTCTCTGAAATTCCATGAGATTATTCGGGTCCTCGTTAATTCGGATCACACGGTTCAACTCATAGAAGTAAAAAGACTTAGAGATAACTCTCAAACTATCTTTGGGCAGTCAGTGACCAGATCGCAGTTCTCTGAGAAGGTCAGAGAGCCATTAGTCTGTGTCGCTCAGAGACCAACTCCATCATCCCTAATGTTCGCTCCTGAAACGTTAGCCAGACGCATTAGGGCTGTTTTTAACTACACTCACACCTGCGCACACACACTTCATATTTTGGATGTTAGCTTTGTCCTTGTGTGAGTGGGTGTCTGCGTGGTGGGAGGATGAGCGTACGAGAGTGAATTACTGCTGACAACCTCCGAGAGAGAATACATTTTGAAAGTGGGAGACACATAATCGGTTTGGAAGTGATCGAGGTGTCGGGGGGGCGGCCCCATCTGCAGGCTCACGGGGACACAGACGAGCACGCTTCGGAGTGCACGTACACACACCCGCACACTCGTTCTTATTTGCCGCCTCACCTACATGCTCGTGTACACATCCCTTTGTCAAAGTCGTTTAACCCAGAGGCAGGGGAAGCGAGTGAGGAGAGGCGAGTGGAGGCTCAGGGCCCTCGTCGCAGCAGAGCTCATGGCAGGGGTGTAGCAAGTGGAGCAAATCGCAGTCGGCCTCAGTTCTGATAAAGACTCAGAAAGACATTTGTTCTGCAGTGAGGTCTGCCTGTGAAAAAAAAGGGGAAAAAAATACAGGTGGAACATTTTTTACTTAGCGGGGATAGAATTTGGAGGAAAGGGCAAGCCACGAGGGGCAAAGCATGAATGTATTGCGAGACTGGTGGGGAACAGCTGTCCTCAGACCAGGGGAGAGGGTGTCGAAATGTACAAATGAGTAAGTTCTCATGAGTGTGATCTCAGTAAATCAAAGTTCACTAAGAAAAAATGCAAAACATAGCAAGAGAAGCCAAAAAAATAAGCAGATTAAAAGAAAAAATGACATCTCTGAAAGATCTGATTTCAAGAGGTTAGCACATCATCACATAAAGTGGGGGGGGGGGACTCCACCAATCCGCAGTCAGACTGTGTACAAACGGAGCTCTGGATCATCTCTAAGAAACACTGAGTGCACCAACGTGGGAATTCTGGGCAAATATTGATGTTGACGGCAGGCTGAGTGGAGAACGACTCTGCTCTCCAAAAAGAAACATGGAGGCCTGTCTGCTGCTTGTCAAAGATTGCACGTTGAATCCAGGAATCTGCTGCGGGGGAAGGATTTGTGAGGACATCCGAGATAAAAATGGGGCCCACCGGTTAGATCGGAGTCAATGCGTTTGGAGAATGGGAACATGGCAAAAAAAAATAAGGCAGATATTCCCCAACGGCCAAGTCGGTCTTAAAAAGCTTTTAAAGGATTTGAAATGAAGAGGTCATGTGACGAAACCCCCCAAAGTCTTAAATGGGAGCGTGCTTGTGCTACGTCTGATTACTCAAGTGTGTAATTAAAAACAGGGGAAAAAGAGCATGGGGTTTGGGGATCAAATGGGGTGTGCGGGTTTTTTTTTTTTTTTTTTTAACGTCAGCCAGTTACACAATGATCGAGATTTGCATTAGATTTGCACCTTTTCCCCAGACATCAGCACCCCCCATGGCCCCGTTCATACTCCAACTGTTTAATGGGGTCGGCCTCACCTGCCTGACCACCAACAGCCGATGATGTGTGATGTGGTTTCAGCCTTTGTTTTCATCCTCTCCACCGTCAGAGTCGTCCACCCTTTGACATAAGGGCTGCAGCTGAGTGGAGCTGCCACCTTCTCGTGTTGCGTCTGCAGGGAACGATGATGGATGGCCTCTTGGGCGGCCCCAGCTCGAGCATTTCGAGAAATAAGCGGGTGTTTCACCCTTTGTTAACGGCCTCCAGCGATTTTTGACACCCGGAGTGTTGTTCTGTTATCCCCGTGATCCTTTATTATCGTCAGCCGAACACATGCTGGTTGTTTTTTGTGGCGTATTCGTCTTTTACTCAACACTGTTAGGCAGTTGTTTTCCTAAATTCCATTATCTCTGTCTAATGTCTTTTGCCTGCAGCTCCCTGTACATCCAGCACATTCTTCTGCCACAGCAACATGTGTATTAATAACTCCCTGGTGTGCAACGGGGTGCAAAACTGTGTGTATCCATGGGATGAAAACCACTGTAAAGGTGAGAAAGCCCGTCCTTCTTCACCTTCGGGGTTTTTCATTTAGCGACTTTTATCAATCTTAGGATCTTTTCCCCTCATTCCTCCTGCAGAGAAGCGATCCAAGGGGCTTTTCCACCAGATCACCAAGACCCACGGCACTGTTATCGGCGTCTCATCGGGCATAGTTCTGGTCCTCCTCATTATCTCCATCCTGGTCCAGATGAAGCAGCCAAGAAAAAAGGTACGCTCGCTCTTTAGTTTGGTAGTTTAGCTTGATATTGCAAAATATGATCAGTTAGTAATGTGATTTATCTCTCTGTCATTTTTCATGTTTGCTAAATATATATGTGCTATATGCAAAAATAGAAGGAGACTCATTTAAGTAGTTCTGGCATAATTCCTGTGCAAGAATGGTTGTTTTTTAAGGGGCGAGTGCAGTCTTTAATTGATGATTAAGCTCCTTACAAACTTACCACTAACAGTCTGAATCTATCCTCTTCTCCAAGGTTGTTGCTCGGAGGCCTGGCGTTTTCAACAAGGCCGGATTTCAAGAGGTCTTCGACCCTCCACACTACGAGCTCTTCTCTCTCCGGGACAAGGAGATCTCCTCTGACCTGGCCGACCTCTCCGAGGAGCTGGACAGCTTCCACAAGCTGCGCCGCTCCTCCACCATGTCGCGCTGCGTCCACGAGCACCACTGTGGCTCGCAGGCCTCCGTGGCCACCGGCGGCGGGAGCATGAAGCACAGCCGCACCACCCTCAGCTCCATGGAGCTGTCCTACCACAACGACTTCTCCAAGCCGCCGCCTATGAAGACCTTCAACTCCACGTCCACCTACAAGAAGAGCTGCTACGGCTACAAGCAGCACGCACAGACTCACGACTGCGACCAGCAGGTCATCGAGGACCGCGTCACCGAGGAGATCCCCTGCGAGATCTACGGGCGCGGCCCGGGAGGAGCCGCGGGCGGAGGGGCGATGGGAGCAGGGGGATCCTCGGGGATCGCCGGAGGCGCGATGGGCGGAGCGATGGGCATAAGCGGGGGAATGGCCATGGGCGGCGGGATGGGCATGGCGGGAGGAATGAGCATGGCGGGGCCAAGCGGCATCGCTGGCGGCATCGGGGGGATGGCGGGAGCCTGCGGAACCCTCAGTATCCGCGGCAACAGTGCTCGCAACAGCACCACCATAGTGGACCCACAACAGCGCTCCATGTCCATGGACTTCTAGACACAGACGGGGGGGAGAGGAAACGCAAGCTGGAATCAGACTCATCGGAAAAAAGAGAAACCCGGAGGACAGCCAGTCGGCCCCGCTTCTTCCCGAACCTCCACTCGAGCGCTGCAGGCGCGCTGACGGGACGTTGTCATCCTCGTGCCGAGGCGTGATTACAGTGGAAGGTGAAAGCTGAGGCGACAAAAGAGCAACAATAAAAAGGAAACCGCTGCCTCGTTCTGCTCCCCGGATCCCCCCTCCTCTCCCAGACTCTCCAGGAGAACCTTCTCGCACCCGGAGCTGAGACTTCTCTCTGGTCGCCCCCCCCCCTCCCTCCCCAAAAAACAAACCACTCGGACACGGCAGCGGAGGGAGAGGGTTTTTACACATAGCCATCGGCCCACGCACAAATATATGATATGCGATCTATAGCGCGTCTTCTAACGATAATTTATTTGAGTCTTTATTTTTTTGTCAAGTGTGCCGTACTGTTAAACTCAGTATATATATCTATATCCAGCCTCACGGCGACGCTTGGCTTTTTCTCTCTTTATCCGTTTCAATTGCAGCCCAGGTGATTTTCACATGTGGATGAGAAGGAAGCCCCTGTGGTCCCAGGACAGTGCCGTTGAATAAATACGATGATGTTAGAATTATAGTTCTGTAGTTTTTCCAGGCTTACCTGGCTTCACTCAGTCTCTCCTCAGGATGAGCACACAAAGAGACTATTATTTTCATAAGAAATACGGGGAAACCAACAGCTGTTTTCTTTGCTATTGTAAGCTCACACAAAGGGGTTTGGGTACTTGGACTCAATCAGGATATGGCCCATCCCAAACCCTAACCCTTAAGGAGAGAAAACATCCTTTTGTTTGTTTGTTTCCTTTTCAGTGTCCACGTGTCCAGAGTGCGTTTAACAAGCACAACCTGCTTCCGCTTAGATGGCAGACGTGTAACCTGTATGGGACTCATTCATGATTTAACCACTGGTTGTATAATTTAATTCTGTTGGATTAAACAAATGCTTACTCACACCTTGGTGTCAGTCTGTTATGTTCACTGCGCAACAAACTCTACCAGCGCACCGGAGATGTCTCTTTTAGTTATTAACAGTCCACGGGAAGTGTTTGGCCTGATATTAGCTATATATTAGATAGCTAGATATTATTATGCTTCGTGGATCATTTATTCACTGGACTGAGTGAAGTCAGGTGAGCATTCAGAATTCCAGCTTCGCATCCGTATGGTCCCGATCCGTCTCCCGTTTGAGTGAATCTTTCCAGAATTCCTCTAGATTTATCCCCCCACTAGCCCCCCAGCCCCCGTGCACACACCACAGACCCCCCCGTTCACCCTGCCGTCTGCTGTCACCCTGCATCGGTCCTGACCGAACCTCGGGCCTTTCCTTTAAATCGCACGACCTTCAGACGGAGCCGCGCGTGCGTTGTCATCTCAGACACCAGCCCGTGTCGCCGTCGGGAGGCCCGAAAAGCGAAGCCGCGTCTGTCCAGCGCACCACATCAGGGGACGCTGGGGCACAGAAATAGCGCGGGCGTTACACAAGCGAACATGACACAGGACTTCCTGCGTGCTTTCAGCTCCAGCGTCCATCAGCACCGCTGCACCTGAGGCGGGAACTCTCCCGCTGGGGCGCGGCGCCACCAGCTGGCAGACTGGCGACGTCTCTTTGTGCAACCTAAAAAAAAACCCAGGTGGTCTCTCTTTTTAAAAATGTTTTTTTTATTATTTTGGGTGCATAACCTATCTGACTTGACCTGACCCGCTGGACACACCTGTCTCTAATCAGCGATGGAGATCCTTTAACTTCCTTTGTATGAGTTGCCATGGCTACGCGCTGTTTTTTTTTTCTGTCCAAAGATAAGCCTATTTTCTTGTTTTTGTTTATCTTATTAAGTTTTTTAGTGCCAGTATCAAACTGGGCACGTCAAAACAGTTTTGAATTCACCATTAAAGGCTGCCTGAAGTTGACTTACATTATCCTAAATCCTAGGATCTTAAAAAATCTTCCTAAATGGGATCCAATTTGTTTTTGGCCTCCGCTGGATTACGACATGAGCTCTGTCGTCGTGCAGCACACCGGCCGCCAGGTGGCAGCAGTGCGCTCGAAGGAGCCCTAACTTTCCGGAAATTGAAAGGCGAGCCGAGCAAAACATTTTCAGCCGGCTCCTTCTCTTTGTCCATCCTCTCTCAGCTGAGGCAACATCTACAGCTACACCATGGCCAATGTTGTCGATACAAAACTGTACGACCTTCTGGGTGTCTCTCCGTCCGCAACTGAAAACGAACTTAAAAAGGTAACTGAACAAGGACAAGAAAATCAACAAGCTGCTGGATTTCATCACGTTTCGAGGGAGTTCATACTCGTTAAAATAGCTACAACCAGGAAATGCGTTGCTAAGCGCAGCTAGCTAACGTTAGCTGTAAATTGTGCCAGGTTACCAAACTAGCATGTGTACCGGCCTGGATGTTCCTGTGACGTTCAGGGTGTAATCTTCCTCCAAAACGGGCCTCTTTTATTCAGCTGATGAGTCGGACTTTTGTCCACTCAAATACAATGTTTAGTATACCAACTGCAGTCCTTTTTTACATAATGATAATATGCTCTCACCAATTCGTTGACCTCCCGTTAGCTTTAGCTGCTTGTCACGTTTTAAGCTAGCTAAACTTGTCGAAGGTTATGTGTATGTAGGGATATACCTTCGCCATCCGTAGCAGTCCGGTAACAACAGACATTCCGCTGACATTTGGTCTGTCGTCTGTCACTATCCTAGAATAATAAATTGACCATGTTTTTCTGAGTGCTTACATAAGACTTAGTGATGGTAGATAGCAACCAATTGTTAACGCCACCAAGTAAACCAGCGTATACATAGAATTGTATAGAATATATCATGTTTAATTACCATCTTTTACGTAACGTAATTTAATGTGAATGTTGTATTAGTATAGATGTAAACCAGAAACTGTGTGTCATATTGTGCGACGTTACCATTTTGCTAGCTACCTAGCCTCTCGACGACGAAATCTCGGTTGTTCCCGGTGTTTTATATCAGCACTGTTGTTAGGGTTAATTTCTTCTATATGTATACGTTTTTACGTTTTGGACGCAATTAATAATGGCGTAGTGTGTTGCTTCTGTCGTCCTCGTTTCTGTATTGTGTTCGCGTTGTGTCGGTAAGCTATCGACCTGTGCTAATTAGCATGGGCTTACTCTACCTAAACGTTAGCAACAACTTCGTCAGACATTTTGAGCTGCCTGTTGACATCAGAACTGGACGTTTTGTTTTAATAAGAGGTTCACGATCGATTAGTAAAAGCTGTCGAAAGAAGTAAATCTAAAAAATCGATTGAGTCGTGGCAGTTTAAGAATTAGTATCGGCTATCTTATCGGATTGTGTCTACCGGCTGTAACCGTTAATGTTGCGAAAGGCAGGCGCGTGGGGTTGTACAGCAGGTAAGCTCCCTCCGTATGTGTGTGTTTTTAGGGCTAACGTTTTAATATGTAAAAGTTAAACTGGCACACATGGCTTATTCTTCTTTGTCCCCCTAGGCATACCGGAAACTGGCCAAAGAATATCATCCTGACAAGAATCCAAACGCTGGTGACAAGGTAAGACCCCCATATATAGAACAGTTTCACAGCTTTATTTGTGTATGAGGCACAGATTACTGTCTAATATCTGTTCAGTTCAACTAAAACTCTATTGTCAATGCTAGGAAGATTCTTACAGGGCTGACTGCTGCTGAACCAGTTTTTTTCAACATCTGTCGTCTGTCTGCCCCCTCCTGTATTTTCACAGTGTGCGACATCCTCTGTTGTCATACCCTGAACATTTTTTCCGCTGATTCACAGTGGTATTAAAGCGTTATTTTCACAGGGTCAGAGAATCGCTTTTACACATTTTATGTGTGTCCATCTCATCTCTTTTTCTTCATAACAGTCATGAGTCCAGCTAACACCTCTGCTGTTAAGATTTTTTTTACTCATACTTGTGTACAGAATAAGGTATTGTGGTGGGATGATATTCAAAGGCCTGCTGTGGTTGTTTCATTGATCTACAGCCTCTCGCTTTCCCTGATGGTGGCAGTCACTGCAATACTGCCCCAGTCGTGTCAGACACTGGCATATTTGGTTTGTCCTAGTTGGCTGTTGGTCCCAGGGTAAAGGCAAAAAGTTAAACAGCCTGAAAGTACAGGATTCTAAGATGAATCCACTTTAAGAGCAGGTTAAGTTTACAGTTTGTTAGGAAAGCCAGTTGCTTTCACTATTCTAGTGGCAGTGTGTCAGGGTGGATTTGACAGGATATGAACTTTTTCTTGTCTTTAACTACCAGCTGGGATGATAATGTGCTAATGCTCCATACTGACTTCATATAAGAGTGAACCTTTTGGAAAACATTAATAAGATTGCCATGGATGAAGTTTCTAAAGTACCTTTATAGCATTTATTGAGCCTTTTTACTTGAGCGCACAAAGCCTACATCACAGTTTAGCGTGCCATGAGTCCCACTGCAAAGCGATCTAGTTCTCACGTGTTCCCTCTGTGGCACATCTTAAACGCCTGGCACTTTCCAACGAGGCCAAAAGACCTTCAGCCTCCATTGATTCTCGGCTATAACTTGGTGCAAAGATGAGAGTCCCCGGGCATCAATGGCAGGCAAACGGCTTTGCTTAAGATGAGAGTTGCTACAGCTTGACACGAAGCCGGTGGAACGACCTCGGGCTTTAGCAAAAGCAATCATTTGATAGGAATGCCGAAGGAAACGTTTGGCTCTCCTGAGATAAGAGAGGAAAAGCGGAGCAGGCCAAGGAAAGACGGGCCCCAAACTAGATTTGCCTGATCATGTTGAGAGCCACTTGTTGATCTAATGTAAGTAATAATCGGAACACAGACGCACCGTGCTCTGATAAGCTCCCCACAGCCTCAGAAATAAACGCTGGTTAGCCCGCTGGAGCCCCCGCTGATAGTGTGAAAGCCGAACCCCTGGCAAGCTGATAAGCACAGTAGAACTGCTCTGACGCAGTTAACTAAGAGGCACGACCATATAGTTCCCATACTGAGCCGTTTGTTTGTGTAGAGCGCAAAATAAGAAGCTAACAAACAGGGTAGGTTTGCTCTCAGAAACGGGAAGCCATTGGAGAAAATGACTGAAATAGCCAGCTATGAACAATTGATTTCCAGGCTGAATGATAGAGGGGAGGTATCTATTAAAATATGGGGTCCACATATGAAAATCATACGAGAGGGCTGAGTGGAGAAGCTAAGCTATTTTATGATCAGGAAAACTGGTGTTGGGGTGGAGACTGAGCATAGGAGTTGAGACTCGGGCAAAGTGGATCATGTGCATGTCGCTGTATTTATGATTTATTATTTGGTACTGACTTATGCAAATATCTCGACTATAATTTTTCACTTTTTTTTTTTTACTGTTTGTTTTTTTCTTTCTGTGTAATTATGTGGTTTTTCTTTCCTCCTTGTTCACCTACCTATTAGCATGTTGTTCCTTGCAATGTTAAAAGGCAATAAAGGGAATCACAAAAAAATCTCCTTTCTGCAACAGAGTATTAGGGCCACTCTTTTTTTGTTGTTTTTTTAAAAGAATATGCAAAAAAATGCATCTTTATTGCAGAAAGATAGATAGATAGATAGATAGATAGATAGATAGATAGAAGTCCTGATGATGCATTTCCCTTACAGGGATGTGAAAGACAGAAGTGACACTTGTCTTGGTAGATGAACTCATGGTTAGCCAGTGTGCTGCAACAACAATCCATGAAACAATGTTTTTTTTTTGTTTTTTACATCTCTGATCGTCCCCTCTCATCTCCCAATGCAGTTCAAGGAAATCAGCTTCGCCTACGAGGTCCTGACCAACCCCGAGAAAAAGGAGCTGTATGACCGCTATGGGGAGCAGGGCTTGCGGGAAGGAGGCGGGGGAGGCCCCGGGATGGACGACATCTTCTCCCACATTTTCGGCGGCGGGCTGTTCGGCTTCATGGGTGGCCAGGGCGGCCGCTCCCGGAACGGCGGCCGGAGGAGAGGCGAGGACATGGTGCACCCCCTCAAGTAAGGCGGCGTTCCCATCTGTCTCAGTTTTATCACAGAAGTCAACCAGAGTCCTTCTTTTCGTAATCGTACCACTCCCCCTCCCCACAGGGTGTCGTTGGAGGACCTCTACAACGGGAAAACGACCAAGCTGCAGCTCAGCAAGAACGTGCTGTGCAGCTCTTGTAACGGGTGAGTGGTCCCACCCGCCCGCTGCTCTCCGGAGCCGCCGCCCCCACAGAAACTAACCCGCCGTGTCTCCCCGTGTGAGCGCAGGCAGGGAGGGAAGACGGGCGCCGTCCAGAAGTGCACCGCCTGCCGGGGGCGCGGCATGCGCATCATGATCAGACAGCTGGCGCCGGGGATGGTCCAACAGATGCAGTCTGTGTGCACCGACTGCAACGGAGAAGGTGAGGCCCGCGCCGCCGGGGCTGTCCCACTGCCGGACGCAGGTCCCTTTATCTCCCGCTTCCGTTCCGTTCCCCTCCAGGCGAGGTCATCAGCGAGAAGGACCGCTGTAAAAAATGCGAGGGCAAGAAGGTGGTGAAGGACGTGAAGATCCTGGAGGTGCACGTGGACAAAGGCATGAAGCACGGCCAAAAGATCACCTTCGGAGGCGAGGCCGACCAGGCGCCCGGCGTGGAGCCCGGCGACATCGTTCTCGTCCTGCAGGAAAAGGAGCACGAGGTGGGAGCGCCCAGATGACCGGGAGACTCTTGGCTTATAACAGTTGTTCTCAAACAATTTATTCTGGTGCTTGTTTTTTTTTTTTCCATCCATTCAGCCCCAGTACTGGCTCATACTGGCATTTTATGCACCTGTGGTGCCCCCATCAGGCAGAGGGCGCCACACTTCTGTTCTTTTATCCCACACCAAAATGGAAACAGCTCCCTGTGTGGCTACCAAGCGCTTGAATATCTGAACTCATCTAAGAATAGTCCATAGAATGATTTGAAACAACTAGTTATATAACGGTTTCAGCCATCTGGCAACAGGAATATCAGTAGAAATAATAACTATCTTGAGCCGCAAGTTTCTTGTCTTGTTGTCATGCTTTCAAGAGCGTGTCTCTTTGCGTTACCAGTGTCAGACACACTCACTGGATGGGGGGTGATGCGTAGGAGGGAGGAAAAAGGGGTCAAAGGAGTGAGGGATTTTTCACAGTCAGCACATCCGCTCCCCGGCTGATACTGCCGCCTGCTCTCCGGTTACTGTTGTTTTCTTTCCACTCTGGACATTTTCTTTAGTACTCTGTGATAGGTCTGGATAGAGAGACAGAAAGGAAAAAAAAATGGATGTGCGCTTTGGCCAGCGTGTAGCTGTTGAAGCATTTGTCTGCCGGCACACTTTTGTCCCGGTCAGTCGGTCTGTGGCTGGTTGGTTAGTGTCACGCAGCCGTACCTGTTCACAGCCTCTCTGCTTCCATCCGCCACTTTTCCACTTGCCCCCGTCCCTCCCCGGTTTCTCAGCGGGGAGATCCCGGTGTAGAGCATCAGCCCTGTGATGTGCTGCACACTGGAAGCGTAACGGAGGCCAGAGGCTTGGACGTCTCTCCTGGCTTGTGCCTTAAAGGGGTTTTCGGCTTTGCGGGAACAACTGCCCGAGCTCGGGGCGTGCCCTCCCACTCGATGGACATCCCGCTGAGACTTAAGATGGGCAGCCGAGAAGGAAGTGAAAGGCCCTAAATTGCCAGTAATGGGACATTTTTAATGATTAAAAAGTCACAGGTTTTATCGTACGGTACTAAATGTTAACTTTTTTTGTGTTGATTTTTTTAATTTTATTTTTGGGTCATAAGAAGACAGATGGTAACATGATGTGAATGGTGGAGCATAAAGCATCCAGAGGTTTGACATAATTGGGTCCGCCTTCTATGATTATAAGTTGAATGTGTGCTAATTATCTGGGGTACGGGGCTGTACTAAGAGTTTCTTACCCTCCTCTCTGCACTTGCAGACATACAAGCGAGAAGGCAACGACCTGTTCATGAACCATAAGGTGGGGCTGGTGGAGGCGCTGTGCGGCTTCCAGTTCATGCTGAAACACTTAGACGGCAGGCAGATCGTGGTCAAGTACCCGGCTGGAAAAGTCATTGAACCAGGTTGGTGCTCCCGGCTTTGTCGGGAATTCTCCAGGACTCCCTGGTGTTTTGACGCACTTCTGGAACGTTCTGAGCCACTTGGCCGTGGTCGGCATCAAGAGTTATTTCTGTTTTTTGTTTCGTCTCAGGCTCCGTCCGGGTGGTGCGAGGAGAGGGAATGCCCCAGTACAGAAACCCCTTTGAGAAGGGCGACCTCTTTATCAAGTTCGACGTCCAGTTTCCCGACAACAACTGGATCAGCCCCGAAAAACTTGTGGTAAGTCGTTCATTCCTTGAGCGCGCTTTCCTCTTCAGTGTCTCCATCTGTGTCCAAAAGCTCGGCCGGACCCCCGGCACCGGAGCGCTTTGTCTTGCTGTTTCTCCAGCCGCTTGATGCCTCTGTGTGTGTGTGTGTGTGTGTGTGCGTGCAGGAGCTGGAGGACATGCTTCCCTCGCGGTCAGAGCCCCCCATCATCAGCGGGGACACGGAGGAGGTGGACCTGCAGGACTACGACGTCAGCCAGAGCTCGTCGTCGGGCGGCCGCAGAGAGGCCTACAACGACAGCTCCGACGAGGAGGGCAGCCACCACGGGCCGGGGGTGCAATGCGCCCACCAGTAATCCATGACCCCACCCCCCCTCTATACACACACACACACACACATAAATATAAATATGTATACACAGGCATATGACCCACATTGTACAGGGGGGAGAACATGTAGAAGTGGCAGAGTGAAGGAGGAGGTTCTACAGGCGGAGGAGGCCTGGCAGCTCCCCAGACACAGATCCAGAACGTCACATTGACTCCTGCACCCCGAACTCCATGACAAACTCGAAGTGCTCGAATCATTTTGATCTCTGTCTGAGGAGCTCCCGCCCGGGGGCAGCCGGACTAATCCACTGCACCTAAATCATACATAGAGACATTCAGCCAGCCGAGGCGCGCAGGGCTCAGCAAAAGAAGGCGTTGCCCCCGTGAACACAGAGCCATGCAGGACTATGAGCTGGTGTTCATGCTAACCCCTCCCACAAAGCCCCTCTTCATGTTCCTCACCCTGTGTTCATGCCCCCCCCCTCAACCCAATGGGAGCCCCTGATCAGCCGAAGAAAGGATTGCTTCCCGTTTGCCGAGTGCGTGGCTTGCATTATGTTTTCATAGTATTTACATTAATTTAAACTTAAACTAACCATTGAGCAAACGGAAGCAAAACAGCTGAGTAATGTGACACAACAGATCTTTCGATTATTCGCTCACTCATGGACTCATCCACTCAGAGCCATTTTGTAGGACTTGTTTCTGATTTTTACGCCTTTATTTTCTTTATAGGATTCTACTTTTTTTTTTCCTTTATATTTTTAATTCAAGATGAACATTGGTTGTGTATATCATTGAAGTGGTTGTTGGTAAGCTTCATCAGCTGCTTGTATTCCGAGCTGTGATTTTTAAAAGAAAAATCATTAGTGAAATGAGGAAAAGATGAAAAATTAAAAAAAAAAAAACCTAACAGTCTGTATCTGTGCTGAGACCATGTGCATGTAAAAAGCTTTGGTTCCTGCACTTACCAAACATAAAAACAAAGCAGCACTCTTCTTAAGAAATGTCTATGAAGTTGTTCAATAAATTGTTGACATATCATGTGGCTGTGGTGGTTTTCTTTATTTATACTGTTTAATCTAACTTATTGATTAAACTGAACGTCTCAAAAAGAAGTATGTGGTCATTTATCTCTTTTTACCTGCCATCATCGCTTAAGTGTTCCATCTTACCACCAGATTTCAGTTTGAAAAACCGGGAAGAGATAGAGACTCCTAAGAAACAACGATGGACATTAAGTCGTATGAAGTCCATATAGACCGACCGGTGATGATGTCACAGCTTCCACCACAAAAACACGCTGAAAACCTTCATCTTAAAAAGGGAAAAATAAAGCTTGTTGTACAGTTTGGACATTTGGTGAGGCTTCACGGCAGCCATATGAAATGTTTTTTTTAGGAGAGTTGGGGGGACAATTCCTTGAGATGACTGGTGACCAGCTAATGACTGAAATAGTGTCACACCCACCGGCTGGAGTTTAAAAAAAGCCATTCATCTCAGCTCTTTACAGCTGTCGTTAGTTTTTATTGTCAAGAGTTGATAATCTTGACAGGAACAGACTCCCTACATCTAAGTGTGAAAGCATAGAAGAAGCCTCATGCTGTTGGGCAGAGACCCTTATGTGTCTCATCAGAGCCTTCCAGTGGTTCGCAGGCTGTGATGCCTCCCCCCCAACAGACAGACTATCCAACAGAGCCTTTTGGGAAAAATAAATTATGATCTCTATCAGAAGTAAAAGGACTTATTTTTCAGTAAGGGAATTTACACATCTTCATAATGGCTACTGCGGCGACATGCGTGTATCGGCGCCGTGGCTTAGTTGGTTAAAGCGCCTGTCTAGTAAACAGGAGATCCTGGGTTCGAATCCCAGCGGTGCCTTTTACCCAAAACACCACCTCCTCTCCAACGTGTCATTTTACCCCAGGACACTGGCTGGAAAACACTTTTCTGATTAAATATCAGATATCTTAATAACGACCGACAGCTAATGTAATATGATATCGTGGAACACTTCTCCGAGCAGAACCGATTACCGGGGAAGCCGCTCTTGGAGCGGAAGTAGGCCCTACAAAAGTAAAGCTCAAAATATATGACGTAACCTTTTTAATTCGACACAACACAAAACGAGTATTGATTATTTTCAAAGAAACACCACATTGTATTGACAGGTTGTTGCTAGGTAAGTTATACAATTATATTTAAATGTTTACGATAAATCTGAGTCGAGCGTATTTAAAGTAATTAATTGGGTGTGCACCTTTAATTCTAAATTTATATAATTTCAACTGTATTTTGTACATATTTTTTAATATGAATATACATGAAAGTGCTTAAGTGAATGTTCCATTTTATAGTCTTGAATTTAAGAAGTAAGTACCACCTGAATTCTGTCAACCATCTACTCGCAACCTGCTCTGCTTTCCATTGTTTGTCGTGGCTGTTTAAATGCTTAAAAGGGCTTTTACATCGTGTTTTATCGATTCTAATGCCTGGTTTATTGAGTGGATTTGAAATAAAACGTAAATGTTCTTCTTTTTTAAATGTATTTTATTTGTGAGGCGGCAAAAGGCGAAATATGGGAACCGTTGAACAAACTGTGTGTCACTTTAATACATAAAGCATCAGATATTAGACATAGATGCATTTCCAGGTTAGAGGCTCCTGATTTGGAAACGTTTGCACCTGCGCGAAGAGCCGCACGTTCAACGTGGCTCTTGTTTTGAAGCTCGGAACCGGAAGTCTCCGGTCAAAGTCTCTGGCTTGACTGTGGGATCCTCGCCGGCCCTGCGGAGAAAAACAATGCGAGCAGACGAGCAGCGACCGGCGCGTGAGAGCTGACCGCAGCTCCCGGAGCCTGGTGGACGCGGATAAGAGCGGCGGTGCCCCGTCCCCCCCGTCCCCCCCCCCCCCCCCCCCCCCCCCCCTCCCCCCCTCCCGCCGCAGCATGGGGCTGCTGATGCTGATCGGGCTGCTGAGCCTCCGCTGCCCTGAGCTCCGCGCAGGTGAGTCCCCACGACCCGTGGAGCTCCGAATCTCCGGGGGGGAGGGAGGGAGGGAGGGAAGGGGGGGGGGGGGTATCCGACAGGGGGACTCCGCTCGTGTTTGGGAGCCTCGATTGTGCGCAGATTGTCTGTTTTGCAGCCCTTTAATGATGAAGATCTGACCCCACGGAGCGCCTCTCTGGAAGCTGGATGCTCCTGGGTGCCATTTGTTTTTGTATCGGGGTTTTTTTTTTTCTTCTGCCACAAGCTGTCATCATTTATCAAGTCTTAGGTTTCATTGTTGTGATGGAGCGCAGTGAGGAGGAGGAGGGGGGAGGAGGAGGAGGGAGGGGGGAGGAGGGGGGGGTTGGGGAGACCTGCGGCCGCATTGATCTGTAGTGGCTAAATGATCGGGGTTGGTGTAGAAACATGGATGCCCCCTCCCAAAAGTGATGCCGCTATCAGCATTACATCACCGCCTCTCTGCAGCCAGTCAGCCCCTCTCTTCCTCACCCCCCCCTCCCTCCTTCCATCCCTCCCTCCCTCCCTCCCAGTCTCCCTGCCTCCTCCCCCCATCCCGCTGTGATATCATGCGCTGCACCTTACCGGCACGAGCACAAAGGAGGAGGCTGCTAAAGCCGCACTATTTATTGATTTATTTACTTATTTTGCTTTTTTTTTTTAAGGCCGCGCGTGCGTCTGTGTTATAGGCAGAAAATTAATTAGTAGGTCCCCCCCCTCCATCCCTCACCTCTCCTCCTTTATTTTCTAAATCCGAGCTGTCAAACTCATGAAGCAAAGCTCATTTGAGGATCCAGCAAACAAAAAAACAAGCAAACCAAAAAAAATGGGGCAGAAGAAATGAAAGAGACTGCAGCAAAGTGTCCATCACTGAGCCTTTTAATGACCCCCCCCCCCTTCCCCCCTTCACTCCGATGCATCTGGAAAGCCTGAGCAGCACTCTCGCTCAGCAGAACAGCCTCCGAGCTGAGAAAGATTCTCCCTTAAACAGTTGAGTCTGTTGTTCAGAGCTTCCTCTCATTGCTGAGAGGTAAAAAAAAACAAAAAAACAAAACAAAACAACATCCACTCTGTGTCCATCGCACCCTCTCAGGATCTCTCCGGGGGGATAACACCAACTCCCCCCACCCGTCTCAAGTCTCTCCTCAGAGGTGTGACTCTTGTTCTGAAGCTCCTCTTGGCCTCCCCCTCTTCCTCCTCCTCCTCTTCCTCCCCCTGGAGCCGTGTTGTGATGGCAGAAGGAGACAGTTGCCTTGGCAGCCAGTTCAGCTTCTGCTCGCGCGCTCAATGGGACCAGCGTGGAGGCCAAAAATAAAAACAAACCCCACCGCTCTTTGCAAAAGAGCTCCTGCACGCTTTAAAAAAAACAAAAAACAAAACAATGGTTTTCAGATGAAGTCTCTCTCTCTCTCTGTGTCCAGCAGGCTGCAGTGAGCAGGTGGAGGTCCACACGGAGCGGAGGGGGGTGATCTACAGCCCCTCCTGGCCGGCCAACTACCCGCCGGGGGTCAACTGCAGCTGGCGCATCCAGGGGGGTCCCGGGGAGGTCGTCACCATCAGGTAGAAGAACCGCCTCGCGCCTGCGCGCGCGCGCCCCTCCGCTTTCCTAGCTCCCTCTAACGCCCTCTGCGCATGCTCCAGCTTCCGCAGCTTCGACGTGGCGGAGTCGGCCCGGTGCGCGGGGGACTGGTTGGTGCTGGCGCCGGCGTGGAGCGGGGACCCCCGGCTGTGCGGCTCGGTGCTGCCCCCCCCCTTCATCTCCAGCAGGGGGCGCGTCTGGCTGCACTTCCACTCCCAGGCCAACAGCTCCGGCCAAGCCCAGGGCTTCCGGCTGTCCTTCATCAGAGGTGAGCTGGACTATAACCCCAGATAGGGCAATTTGTTTCTCTTTGCGTTCCCACGCAATACCTTTGCCTGCACTCGCAAAACTCTTGCATACACTCCAGTACTTTTGCGCGCATTCCACTACTTTTACGCACTCGCCAAACGTTTGCGCGCACTCCCAGTAAGTTTAGCTTCCCCTCAGTCACGCAGGATGGTCAGCCCACTCGCCAGTTTGGTTTGCGTCAGTGTGGACACAGTGGGACACCCTGCCACCCTTTGCAGAAGTTTATAGGGTTTTTATTCAGAGATCAGTCAGCGACATATGAACACGTGTGTCCAAACTGTGCCAGGGACGCAAAAGAAATAAAAGATCCATGTTATAGGCTACCAGGAGGGCTGTATTAAAGACAAGACACAGACACAATTGCTGTTGGATTAGCCTCCTGAGACCCAAAGAAAAAAAGTGTCTTCAAATTTCTTTTTTGTTGTGATTTTCCATGTATTTTGACATAAAAAAGAACATTACAATTTCAATTTTTTTTTTAAATATTTTTTATTTTAATTTCATAGCATGTCCACAGGACATGTCAACAGGACGATTTGCATGGGAAAATAGAAAAGGCTCTAGATAATTAAATAATAAACAAGAAGATGTCTTGAAAGGGATATTTACCTAAGAACTCTTAGGAAAAAAGTAAAGTTCCCAGCATGCAAACCTATCACATGGCACATCACTGGAAAGCCCAGGATGTCCTCTACAGAACACTATAGGGCTTGATAGGGTAACTGCAGATACTTAGGGGGGGTACAGGTGGACAAAATGTCCACTATAATGGACATAAATGAATGGGCCGGGTCTCAGGAGGTTAGAGGCCTAAAATGGTACCTAACCCCCCCCTCCTTTTTTACATTCAGGCCACCTGGGTCAGAGCAGCTGCCAGTCGGACGAGTTCCTGTGCGGGAACGGCAAGTGCGTGCCGCGCGCGTGGCGCTGTAACGCGCACGACGAGTGCGGCGACGGCACGGACGAGCGCGGCTGCCCGCCGCCGCCCTCCACCGACCCCTGGCCGGGCCGGTGCCCGCCGGGCTCCGTGGCCTGCGCGCGCGCGCAGACCACGCGCTGCCTGCCGGCCGCGCTGCGCTGCGACGGCGCGCCGGACTGTCCGGACGGCAGCGACGAGCTGTCCTGCCCGGACACGGCCTGCGGCCGGAGGCTGGGCGGCTTCTACGGCTCCTTCGCCTCGCCGGACTTCTTCCGCGCCGCGGCCCCCGAGCGCCGCTGCTCCTGGCTGCTGGACACCCGCGACCCCAAGCCCCTGCTGCTGCAGCTGGACCTGCGGCTGGGGCCCGGGGACTCGCTGCGCGTGTACGACGGGCCGCTGCCGCGCACGGAGCGCCTCCTGCAGGCGCTGACGCAGCGCGACAACCGGCGCCCGGCGCTGCTGGAGTCCAGCCGCGGTCAGATGAGCGTGCTGTACGCCGCCCTGCCGCGCAGCCCCGGGAGAGGCTTCAACGCCACCTACCAGGTACCAACACACACACACACACACACACATACCAACACACACACACCCCGCCCTCACTCTGCCGGGAAGGCCCGGTTCACCTCGGGCTGACCGGACAGTGAAGCCTTTCCGGAGGACGCCTAAGGCCTCTGGTCAGCTCTAACTGAAGGTGGGGAGCACTGAGATGAAGAGACTGTAGGAGTAAAGAAAGAATTAGATGGGAAAAAAACACAAAAACCATAAGAGGTCAGCTGGGGGAGTGTTAATGGTGGTTAGGGGGTTCTGATGGGTCTTTAGCTGGTCAGAGCGGTTTGGGTCACATGGGAGTCAGGTGAGGGCAGCTGAGAGGTGAATCTTCTTGGGTATTGTTCCTAAAAGTGCTCTGGTAGTAAATGTACATGTACATATACTTATTTTAGCGCCTTTCTAGTCAAGCTGACTACTCAAAGCGCCTTACACTGTGTCATTCACCATTCACACACACATTCACACACTAGTTGCACCAGGGACTCTTCTACATGTGGTCTGGAGGAACATGGAGTTTAAACCACTGACCCTCCAATCAGTGGTCAGCTGCTCTTTCCCTTCTGAACCAAAGAAGACCACCTCCTCTGTGGAGGGATGGTTTTTCCAGGCTTTTCCTGGTTAGGATTTTCATCCAAAACCACACATTGTCTTAAAGGGAATCATCCTTTTTATTCCTTTTAGTGCTTTGAATCTGATACAGATGCTGTAGAAATCCAGCCTTTAGTGTTGATTTGAAGCAGGCAGTGGTCCTGAGCATACCCCCTCCTGCCCCCCCTCTGGGAATTGTTGGGCTTCTGTAAATAACTTCAGAGTAGGGTCTGACCTGCTCTGTTTGGAAAGCGCTGTGAGATAACCTTTGTTGTGATGTGGCGCTACATAAATAACATTTAATTGAACCGAATTGAATTCCCTGTTCCTCCCTCCCAGGTCAAAGGTTACTGCTTCCCTGGCGAGCGTCCCTGTGGCAGCGACCAGGGCTGCTACTCGGAGCGCCAGCGCTGCGACGGCTACTGGCACTGCCCGTCGGGCCGGGACGAGGAGGCCTGCGCCGCCTGCCCGGACGGGGAGTTCCCCTGCGAGGGGGGGGGGCGGCTCCCCCGGCCCCGCTGAGGGCGGCGGAGGCCCCAGCGGCCCCGGCGGCCCCGGCGGCGTGGTCTGCTACCCGGCCTCGGAGCGCTGCAACAACCAGAAGAGGTGCCCGGACGGCTCGGACGAGAAGAACTGCCACGACTGCCAGCCGGGGAACTTCCACTGCGGCACCAACCTGTGCATCTTCGAGACGTGGCGCTGCGACGGCCAGGAGGACTGCCTGGACGGCAGCGACGAGCGGGACTGCCTGGCCGCCGTGCCCCGCAAGGTGATCACGGTGGTGCTGATCGGCAGCCTGGTCTGCAGCCTGCTGCTGGTCATCGCGCTGGGCTGCGCCCTCAAACTGCACTCCCTCAGGAACAGAGAGTACAGGTCAGCGCCTGGCCTTCTTCGTCAGCTCAAAAAGGGGAAAAAAAACAAAACAGAAAGCCCTCTCTGAGCCCCGTCCTCTCCCCCCTTTTTTTTTTTTTACTTCCTCCCGCTCACAGAGCCTTCGAGACCCAGATGACTCGCATGGAGGCCGAGTTTGTCCAGAGAGAAGCTCCTCCCTCATACGGGCAGCTGATAGCCCAGGGTCTCATCCCCCCGGTGGAGGATTTCCCGGTGTACAACCCCACCCAGGTGACACCCTCTTATCTATGTATTTATTTGCATATCTCTGTCTTTGGTGTTTTCCGATCTGTATATCCTCTCAGTGAGTGGTTCCGATGTTCTCGGGTTCCCTTTTCTCCAGTTTCCACCCCAAGTCTTTCACTTGATCATTAGAATTGTTTTGGATCTGTTACAAACCGTTCAACTCAGACCCATGGATCACACAGGTTTAAAACAGGCACATGTCTCTATAGACATGAACGTTTTTCTTGTGGGCCTACCCAGTTTTAAAGTTATATTTACAACCCAAAAGAAAAAGAAAAAAAAAGCCGCTTGAAATCATCATGGTGATTCTCAAACAGCTTGAGGAAGAATGAAGAATAGGGGTACTTTTATTGTACAAACAGGAATAGAATGGGAATTCTTTAGTAGCGTTATTTTCTGATATCCGGATAAACTGTGGCCCCCACGTCCAGTTTTGCTGGACGCGTGTGAGGATTTGAGTCTCTGGATCCTATCCGATGCTCTCTTGCTCTTCCAGGCCTCGGTCTTGCAGAACCTTCGGCTGGCCATGCGGAGACAGATGCGGCGCCACTCCACGCGGCGCCCGGCCTCGTCCTCCTCCCGCCGCCGTCTGGGGGTCCTGTGGAGCCGGCTGTTCCGCGGCGGGGGGTCCCGGGCCCGGGGCCACGCCCCGCTGCTGGACCCGCCCGGCCCCGCGCAGATCACGCTGGGGCTGCACTGCTACCGGACGGCGGGCGAGCCGGGGGGCGGGTCAGCGGGGTCAGCGGGGTCAGCGGAGAGCCCCCGCTCAAGGGCCGAGACCCCGGAGAGCCCCGCCTCGCCGCTGTCCTTCCGCTCGGACGGGGAGGAGGCGTCCCCCCTCAGCAGCCCCAGGAGCCCGCAGTCCGGGCCCGCCACGCCCTCGCCGGGCGACCCCCCCCCGGCCGGCCGCCCGCCGCTCCCCCCCGCCGCCGCCGCCTCCCAGCCGTCCGCCCTGCCCCCCCGCCACCGCCGGCCGTCCAGGAAGCTGGTCCTGGAGCTGGCCGTCAACCTGAAGGGCGTCTCCCTCCGGCGCTACTCGCCGCTGGGGCCGCTGTCCCCCGCCTCGCCGCTCCTGGCGCCGGGCGGCTCGCCCCCCCTCTCAGAGGTCAGCTCACCCGCTCAGGCCACGCCCCCAGAGGCCAGCGGCCACCTGTCTGCGGACGAGCCCCGCAAGGACGAGAGGAGGAAGGTTCACAGAGGCGCCGAGTGAGGAGGAGGAG
>CAJRST010000001.1:7016849-7028026 GCA_907169785.1 Menidia menidia
CCCCCCCCCCCCCCCCCCCCCCCCCCCCCCCCCCCCCCCCCCGGTTTAGGAGAATCACACCCCTGGAGGATTTGAGGATTTGACGCCGTTCAGTGTTCAGGGACGGCCCATATGCAGTCTTTTTTCCTAAGATGAATAATACCAGCATTCTTTGTAGTCCTATTGTAAAAGCTCACCGAGGAGCTAAATGCACAGCCCTGTCCAATTAGTTGCAAAATCAAAGGTTCCAGGAAAAAAAAAGAAAAAAAAAAAGCCAAAAGAACGACTCCGTCTCAGATGTTGGAACTAAAGCAAAACATAAAAAAAAGAAAGAAAGAAGAAAAGTCATTAACCAAAGCCATTACATGCCGCTATTTACTGTGAGCCATCAAAGCCTACCGCTGGACCCTCTCCTCTCCATCCGGCATCAGGCCTGAGCTGTCTGAGGAGGAGGGCCATGAAAGTTTAGGTTTTAGGCCCAAAGCCGACAAGCCGTTTGCCCTTATTTGAAAACTTTTGAATGGAAAAAGAAAGAAAGAAAGATAAGAAAAAGATTCCTTAAGCGCAAAGTTGTGGATTTGATCCATTTTAAATGCACGATTACGAACTCAGCCAGTACATAAAAGATTTGTTTCAGTTTGGTGGAATAATGCATTAAAAAAAAAAGAAAATTATGACTACAATAGTGCTAATTGAGACAAGCCAAACAAATTAGTTGTATTATTTTGAAAAGCATGATTGTTTCAGGATGTAGGTCGCTTCAGAAGCAGGTGATTTAGCTCTTCTCTGGATGATGGACTACTGACTGTGTGAGGGTTAGGTCGGCATGGCAGGCTGTGCTAAGCTAGGCTAACTAGTTGTCTGCGACCACCCTTCTTTTCCCACAATATTTTTCCACAGTGGATTCCCCCACCCACCAAAAGAAATCCATCCGTTTGCTCGTGCCGTTCGGCTCCATCCGGTGAAGCCCCACCATCAGTATTTATTCTTTTTTCTGGGATGCCTTGAGCTGGAGATGAATCATTTCCATGAGACAAATCACCCATTTAAATCAAACTCAGACTTGTTAGAACACTGATGTCCAAGGATGCTGCCTGTAAATTTGCTCAACCCCCCCCCCTTCCCCATTCCCAGACCAAGACTGTTCTGACCCGAAGAATCCGGCCTGCGTCTGTTTTCTTTGGCATTGCAGGTTTTTCTGTGAATGTCCTTAAACCTCTGGGATCAGAGGGGCCCTCTGGGTCCCGGCCCCCCCCCCCACTGACTGCACACTGTTCACCCAGGACGTCCGGGTGGAGGTGCCCAGCCACGCTGTGGAGTTTTCTACGATGGGACGATAACACAAAGACCTCTATTTTTCAGACTTTTTAAAAAAAATCAGTCTTTCTGCCTTGATGAACACTGAAAGGATTGCTGTGTCTTGGATGCTTTTTTTTTTTTTTTTTTTTTAAAATCGTTTTAGCCAAAACACGGTCTTTTTTTTTTTTTTTTTTTTTAACCAATCATTGCTGGACTTTGCGAGAATGTGAGTTTTTCTTATCCGTCGATCTCTTCCGAGAGCCGGCCCGTGGCTGTGGGAGGACGTAGTTTACAGAGAAACCTTAGGAGAAGCCAAAGGCTGGGCTAAAAGTCAGGTTTGTTCCTCCCTGCTGTTTCGTCATCAAGCGATCTGAATGTGTCATGCCATCAAGAGCTTCTTTCATAGTTTGGGAATGAATTGCTGCTACATGTTATGTGCCATTTGAGATGTTTTCGAGCCATTCCCTCTTTTAGAAAACATGCTTTTATTCACTGATAGTCAAACCCGACCACGTCATTTTGAGGGTTAGATGTGTTAGAAATGCTTATTCACCCCCTCCCCCCTTCCTAGTGTGATGATCTAAGGTACTGTTAAAGTTATGTCTTAGATTAGATATGTGTAGATTAGATGGGGTCAGCTTTGTGGAGCACAACCTAGTTGAGTAAGACTCCTCTTATATGGCAGGGAAATGGGATTTTCTTTTTCTTTAGACGAGGTTATGTAAAGGTTCAAGCTCGGCGACATCTAATGCCGCCTTACTGAGCTGCCAGATCTGAGAACGGACTAGTTTGGGTGGAAGGGGGTCATGCGTTCATCACTCCTCCCCCAAACATGCTTCACACAGTAGTAATGGCTCTGAGAACACACATATAAATACATCTGACTGGTACATTTGTAAAGTGAAATCCTGTTAAAAAGGGTGACGATAACCTCCCTCCATCTTCTTTGTCCTTTATCTTAAGGCTTTATTGTATAAAGGCAGTTATTTTGAGATACCCGAATTCTGTATTTTTTGAAAAACACGCTGCGCTGATATGAACCTGAACCACCTTCCTGCTTATCAGTCATTGTTTCATGGTGCCTGAAATGAATAAAGTCAAAGCTTTGTTTCGCTTTGTCGTGGCTTTCTTTGAAAAGGACTCACACTCCATCAGAACAGCTTACACAAGTTGCTATATTTAATGACATTGTTATTACAGTCACTACTTTGGTGAAAAAGGAGGAGCATCCATCAAACGTACAGTATGTAAATGTGTCAACGCATCCGAGGAATGTGACCCTTGCAGGAGTCCTTGGCGTATTTAGAACAGTTTTATTTTCTTTACACAGTATTTACAGGAGTTAAACCAACAGCACCCGGACGTGGCAGGACAGAAATGTTTTAAGTCTCTCTCAGTCGACTCCATGTACACCTCTACAGGCCTGTGATAAAAGGACCTGATGCTCAGTTAAAGTGCTAAACAGCTGGTTTGAATCCCATTGCATGGAACCAGCAGACCCGACGTTCACACGCTTGTTATATGTCCAACACAAACAGCTTAGAATGTGAGTGCAATTAAGGGTTACTATAGTAGAGCGTGTTAATAATATCCCCAGAGTCCTAATTAGCATAAACATACTTAGTATTGCACCTGGGTCATAGAAGGGAAGCATTTCAGATTACCAAGAAAACAGAAATCCCATAGGATGCAAGACCTGAAGAACACCAATACCATCATGACCACCTGGTGTCATCGGTGCCACAGTTAGTCGGCCGATCTGTGATAACTCAGGGAACCTGGAGCCACCGCGGCGATAACGAGTGTCTGGGGAACTTGTGGTGAACGAGTGTACATGTAAACGTCCATTGTCAGTCCATCTGCCCGTCAGTATGGTCAATTATCCCAGTAACACATTAACGGTAAGTACTGTATTACAACAACGACACGCAATTTCTGAAATTTGACAGTAACTTTTTCCACTTGTCAAGCACCTTGAGAGAGTTCAGAGGCATTCCCAAAAGGGGGGGGGGGGGGGCAACGCCTCTAAAGCAACAAGCTCATTAGCCTTCAGGCACCTTTCTCAAGACACCAAAGGAGGACGACACAGGCAAACACTAAAAATCTGAAAGAGGATTCATCCAGCTGACAAACCAAGATCGACAAGTTTCTCCTCTGCAGATAGTTCTGCTGGAACAGATGCATATCAGATAATCTTCCTAGTTACTAACCAACACTACAACTACTACTAACAATAATAATAACTATAACAATGATAACAGCAACAACAAGGCACCTATGGCGTCTCTAAGGCAGCGGCTGCAGTAGATGTGACCACAACTGTGGGTGTAAATAACAAAAAAAAGAACAAAAAATAGAATGGCCAGGTAGAGCACAAGTAGAGAAACGAACAAACATGCAAACCAAAAACCTGAACAGAATACAGGAGAGTCATTAGTGAACAGTAACAGTGAATATTGCAGAAACCGCTTGCATATTCGCTTCATAAAAACCCAGAATACCCGCACAAGGCAAAAGTCTACACGACCATAAGGCACATTAGCGTGAAAATTTAGTGAAGGAAAATTACTGGATGAGAAATGGTTGACGACCGGACGGGGGGGGGTGAAAAATAAGTGAAAATTGCGAGAGAAAACTAACGGATAAAAACACATGCTCCAGAGCTTCTGATGCCTTCAGAATAACTGAATGCCCTTTTTTTTTTTTCCTCCTTTCATGGCTCCACCAAAGCCACATTCAAATGGATGGAGCCGTCTCTTCACAATTCACCGGGAAAACAATGTGAAAAACCTAAGAGGGAAAAAAAAACAAAAAAACTGGAAGTGCAGGTGTTGATGCAACAATGGAAGTCCTTGTTGACTTCACTGCTCAGTCAGTGGCTTTGGCAGTGAGGGGTTCAGTCTCTGAGGAGTCCTCCTGAGGAAACACTACGTAACACGTTTTCTGGCCCATGTATGTGACTCTCTCTGAAACACAAAAGACCAATTAAAACTAAGAATCAAAAGGCCCACCAAAGGTTTGGACGTACTTTTTGTGTGGAGCACACAGACTCACCAACTAGCCTGTAAATCCATTTGGGTTTTTCCTTCCACTGAACTCCAACAAAGTAAACAGGAACCCCGGTCAGCATAATGACCATTCCAAGGCCGCAAACCACGGGCTCAGAGTACAAACTGAAGCACAGCAGGACAGCCCAGAAAATCAGGTAGGCTATCGGGACCAACATGCTAACCTGCACGGAACAAAAAAAAACAAAAACATTACTAAATATCTTCCCGTGCATGGAAAATAATTTTACATATTTGTACAAGTGCTTGTTCATCTAATTTTTTCCAGATCACATATAGTTCTAAGGAAATTATTTATTGATCCTCAGTCACTAAGAGACTAATATAGGCTATTCACTGGGCAAACTAATAAATGTCCCTTTGTGTGCATTACAAACTCTGCGGCTGACATTTCCAACACCAGGGGGCGCCAAAACATCACGCAATTTGACCTCAGCTATGCTGCCACCGTGCTGGCTAATATAAGCCTAGGCATTTCAGACAGGACCTTCCATTCCAGAGAAGTCTGGGTTTCCCTCCTGAGGCGCATGAGACTAAATGTATGCTTTGGGAACAGTGCGTCTTGTCTCAGAATTATCTTTTTTTCAGGGGTGGAGACCAAGCATGCAGAGAAACAAGCTGCCGATTAGAAAATCTGAACAGAAAAAATGAGGAACACTGAAACAAAGCGACATTAAAATTGCATTCTACCGTCGTATAAAAAAAGCCTTTTGATGTTTTCAGCTCATCTAGAACACAGGGGCTCTGGACCTGTCATCCTACTGAGTAGATGGTCGCTGGCTGGACGTTGATCATTTAAAACTCATTTGTACCTTGATTGGTCTGTATAGATTGGGTCTCGTCTTTCGCAGGTACAGCAGGCCGGCAATCGTTACCCCGTAAGACAGATAGTTGATAAAAGACACGTAGTTGATCAGGTTGTGCGTCTCTCCGATGCACAGGATGACTATTGTGGCGAAACACTGCAAGACAGACAGGTTTGAACCCATAAATCAAAACTTACAGAGCAGAAACAGAGGCCCTGGTCTGTCAGTGCTTTGCTTTGTGCTGATGTGAAGATGCACAGCTGGATCCAGCTGACGGAGCTGTACTCACACAGACCAGCAGGGCAGGGATTGGTGTGCAGTTTTTTAGGTGGATCATGGCCAACAGATATGGCAGGTGACCCTCTCTGGCTCCTGAGAAACACAGCCTGCAAAAATGCAAAAATACGCCACACATTCATGGTGGGAATCCAACATTCATCAGACCAAAGTCTGGCGAATAAGAAGGCTTTGACATTCCAGATGTTGACATTTGACATTCCGGATGCGGCAGTTTTACCTGGAGGAGGTGAACAAGTACCCGTTAATGCCTCCAAAAGTGGACAGCGCCACAGAGATGGGCATCACCCAGGAGAACATCCCCAGCAGCTTGTCTCCAAAGGTCTGCGACAGCACCACAAACATGGATCAGTTCAGTGTCGGAGGGCCACCGCACCACAACCCCCCTGAACAGAGACGTGAACGGGTTTATACGTGACTGAAAAACCAAGAACTGCTCACCACTGCCACGGCGTTAGAGGTGAGCAGCTCTTCTGGGGTCATGGAGGAGAAGTAGGCGATGTTGGTCATGGTGTAGACCAAAGTCACGAGTGGGATGGAGATGTAGATGGCACGGGGGAGGTTCCTAATGAAAGAGTCCAGATTTATGAGTGGGCGTGCGGGGAAACGGATCAGGAGATCCATCACGAGAGGGATACGGTGTCTTACTTGCGTGGCTCCACAACCTCCTCTGTGACATAGTTGAGGAAATTCCACCCGCTGTAGGCAAAGGAGGCCTGGAGGAAGGCCAGGGCTATCTGTCCCACGGAGGGGTCCTGACTGAACTCAAAAGCCGCGCTGGGCCGCAGGGCGTCGTAGTGACCTGTCCACAGGCGGGAAGGGAGGGCACAGAAGAGCGTAAAAAAACTCTGCTTCACATCTAACAATTAGATCAATCCCCTTTTACAATAATTAAATATTCCCCTTTAACATAAAAGTCTCGTGAGGTGCAGAGATTTAGCCATGTTTAACCGTTTTTATCCGAAATTCTGAGCAAAAAGTATAATACATCATCTATTTTTACCCCAAGTTACTATAAGAATGTACTCTCTGATCCCCAAGCACTTATTTTGTGCCGGTGATGTGTGTATGTATGTGCTTTACCTCTAAAGATTTGGACTAGTCCCACCACTATGATGAGGGCGAGAGCGAGAAGTTTCCCCACGGTGAAAACATCCTGAATTCTGGTGGCCCAGCGCACACTGGAACAGTTCACCCACGTCAGGAACACTGCGCACACACACACAAAAGCACAAATAAATACCACTAATTACACAAAAAAACAAATAGAATTTGCCTGCCGGCCGATCCATATTAAAAACAGAGATGAAACTGGTGTGAGGTTCAATCTCCACCAGTTGAGCTCTTTAACAGCTGATGTTATTTTCAGGACAATGAAACCATTTTCTGGGCTGAACAAGCATTAAGACGCTTGATTGACCTCAAAGTCTCCAACACATGGGAATGCCTTAGGCACTTCCACTGACCTCATTCATTAAATCCCACTTTAACCATTGCGGCCAATCTGAAACCATAGGTTTCTGTGCTGTCTCCATCCTTTGAAAGATTGGTGTGAAGGCCTGTTCTTTACATTGACACGCATGTACAGTCGAATTCATTTACATAAGGAACAGAAGAGGTCAAATAAATAAAGTTTTGAATGAAATATCACTTGTTATTTTTGTCAGTGGTCAAAGATTCTGATAGTGAGCTTTTCTGAAATCTAAAAATAAAATGAAAAAAATAAAATCGATACAATGGGCCTGGGGTTGTTGGACCCCCATTTCTCCTGTCAATTATCCACATTTACGTTTGTATATGAAAGGCAAAAATTAAGATTGTACAATTATTTTAAGCTCAAAAGTCAATATCTCATGTTAGGCTTGTTGAAGGGCAGCCCAAATCTGTTCTTTGGATGCTGGGCAATTTTTTTAATGCAAATGCACTATACATCACACTGCAACACTTAAGCAATTTAAAGTCAACACTGGGCACCTAAACACGGAATAAAATGAGGCCCAGAGACAGAAAATGACCAACTCTAAATTGTTCTTGGCAAGAAATTGTGAACTGAACATTTCCTGCTTTTGGTTTCCTCCCCGTGTTGCACTCCCGTGTGCATGCGTGCCTGTAGGCCCCTGCACTCCCCAAAGCTGCTGATCTTGACATTGACCCACAGATTTGCGTGTTTGTGAATGGCACCATAACAAGGGCTGGCCTAATTCCAAGCATTCGGGCCAAGCTAGAATAAACACCCTCCAACTCAAGTGCGAGCCAATGGGTGAGAGTTACAGTAAGACTAAGAGGCTGTCAATGGAGCAGAGAACAACAAAAACCTTTTAAAACTAAAAATATTTTTTAAAATAATCTATCTTCATGTCCTCAAGGGATGATTTAGGTATTGTAACAGTAGAAAAATGCTGAAAAGAACTTAATACAAGTATTCATAACTTGCATGTGTTAAAGTGATATGTCATGTAATAATCATAACATATTTTTAAGCTTATGTGGTGCATCATTGATAATCACAGAATACATGAAAAACGCAGCCTGCACTAATGAACTCTTTAGCAAAAAGACCCCAAAAGAAGCACAAAAGAAACCCATATGAATTAAGTTATTTTCCAAAGTTTGTAGAGCAGTATTTGAGCAGATGTTCCCACAAAGCTCCAGGTATGAGACAACAAGTGACTGAAGAAATCAGATATTGTGAAATCAATGTTTTGCCTCATTTAAAGGGAGTATATCCTCATGAATACATCAGTTCCGCTCCCATTTCTCCGGCAGCTCACTCCTGATTCCAATTGCTTTTCACTTTTCCTGCAGAGGTATTTCAAATGGGGAAGGAAAGCAACATCTCTTTCACGTAGGCTCTGGATAATCTCATCAAATCAACACATATCGTGACTTGACTTGTGTAATTAATTACATAATCATCATCTGGTGAAGGATTGCCCTGAAAACGTAACATGTTGTATAGAGCACTCAACTTTTGAACGGTTATCAGGGAAATATCCCAAGGAGTGGTGAAGGGGATGTGTCATAAGTAAAAGGAAGACACTGGGCTGAACGTCCTGTGCATGCTCAGTACGGATTTGTACCATCTGTTGCTATCAGATGCCTACATCTCAGCATGAAACTCCAAAAAACAAAACACAGACACCGATACAATATTGACATCATGTTCCATGATTGTTTTGAGAATGTTCACTGTATCCCATTGTTTCTCAATTTATTCTGAATGGTTTGTTCACCCCCCCACCCAGACACAAATACGCGCGCACACACACACACACACACACACACATACACACACACACACACACACACACAACAGGCCCACAAACAGTGTGTAGGGGGCATATACAGGAGCTGGGTCATCGATCACCAGAGAAAGCTTACCCTCCCACCACAGTAAACTGCTTCCGCTGCTGCCGGCACACACACACAATCACACACACACACACACACACACACACACATGTGAATTGTTGGCAGGAGGTTTTGGTGGCACCGGGCAGAGCTTTTTCTGCCTTACAACACCGCTGTGTTTTATATTCCTTTACTCTGAGGGTGCTGCATGCATTTCCGTTCTTGTGTTCCTGTGAACCCCCCCCCCCCCCAAACCACCCTGACTTTCCTCCGTTTTAACCCTGACAGGAAGGAGGTGCCCGTGACTTTGAATGTGACAGTGCAGGTAAATCTGTGCCCCCCTCCAAGTCACAGCTTCCATTGAAGGCTGCCGCAGCACTAGAATACTAAACTAATTACTGCTTTTACTCTTAATGTATTCTATTCCAAACTCGGTGCAAATTTATCAGGGGGCTTTAACCTCGGAGCCTCCCCCTGCTTGTCCGGGATGTGGTCAGTGGAGAAACTAAACTGGCAAGAGCTTCCCCAAAGTCAAGTCTATAGGCACTATATATCCTCTAATCCAAGTAAAAATCTCAATCAGATGTTTTCGCTTACACTGGTAAACTGGGATATTCCCGTTTCTAAAACAGTTTACAAGTTATGGAATACTTGTTTTTTGCCTCCCCTTGTAACTGTTAGTTTAGTGACTGACAATGACAGCTCAGTGAAATGTTAAATTAGATTTGTGCTAGATTCAATATAATGTCCTGCAGCTTTCCCAGAATCTGAGAAACTGTGCCCACACTAAACTGAAATTACTGGCTACACTAAAACTGAGTTAGCCCATGTCTAGCAACCCCCCCCCCCCCTTTTTAGTTTCCAAATGGATAGTGTCATCCTGACTTTTATTTTTAAATGCAGGTAAATGAACTTATCACAGAAAGAAATGGTGGTCAGACTAAATCTGTGGGCTCAAAGGCCACTATGGGATTTTCAGTGTGCCTATTCTTAGAAGAACACAGCCGGCCCACAACTGGACCGGTCTGGTTTTCACGCACACACTCATGGCCGACTTGTGACTCTCATGCAGTACACTCTGCAGGCGAAGAAGGGGGGGGAGGACATATCTAGGCTGATTCACATTCATAAACCCTAAACTAATAGTTCAGTGAACCTTAGAGCAGCCTTATGAAGACTCCACGGGCAAAAAAACATTGAGTCTAGTAAATATGATGCGGTTATTGTGGATTCTAATGGCTTTGACTGAAGTTATGTAACAGCGGATCACAGACAGAGGAATACAAATCTTTGCGATTTTAGGTGTCAAGGATGATGCCATGTACCAAAGCAAAGTTTGGGAGTGGTTCTAAGAAGCCAATAGGAGTGTCTAACCAGGAGCTCGGCTGACCAATAGGATCCGCCATCATTGATGTGAAAGGTATCCAAGCTCACTTCCTGTTTCCATGGGGCTCGGTAACAGGAGCGTCAAACAATGCACAATAGTGTAGACACGCCCCATCATTAGCGGTGTCCTCAAAGACTGGCACCATTATGTAGTCTGACACCGATACTGGCAAACCCACATGCACAAGCACACAAACCCAGACCAATCACAAGAGCACAACATTCACACACCCACTAAAAGTGCTCGCACAAAGTGGCACCTGACTTGACCAAGCCGCAGTTGTAACAGACTCCAAAAATAGCAGAGGCCCACCAGTAGACTCTAAATGCTAACCTAAGCTTGACATATGCCCACTCCCAGAGAGAGCCCATCCCAATTCCATCCATCCCGTTTCCCTTTCTCCATCCAGTTCAGACAAGACTAAACTGGCTGGCCTGGAGACAAGATACATGCTCCATGTTTCTTGTCATATGATTTTGGCTATTTAAAAATAGCCTGCTCTACTTGAAGTTTCCAAACAAAGTTATTAATCAAACAAGAGTTCAAAGGCATCTCATATGAGATTTTTAAATGATGATGAGAACCAACAGTTGTATATACATCCTCAAACCATAGGAGGAAAGAAACTGTCCTTAGTTTGCTTTGTTTGATTTAGTCTTCCTAGCTTTAATTGTTTGCCTTATTTTACATTTAAAATATTTTCCAACCCTTTAGCTACAGTGCAGGTGTTCAGGTTTATTCCTGCTGAAAGGACTGTTCTTTTAAGAATGGCACAAATGTCTTTTCTTTTGCTCATATTTGCTTTTCTAACAGTTGTGACCTAGAACATGTGAAGAAATGTAATCCACGTTTTACCCCAGATCCAAAGATCAGCTCCCTATGTGTAATGTTGATCAAGGAAGGAATGCCTCTTCTGACGATTATGTCACAAGGAGTTACTCTGGTTCAAAAAGTCATCTGACCTGAATGCGTAAGCCGATGTGTGTGTGT
>CAJRST010000001.1:7028126-7201951 GCA_907169785.1 Menidia menidia
ACCTGAAAAACCTGGTCAGCATCTATCTATTAGTCTGGAAATGCGGAGCAAAGCAGTTTTTAAATGACTGACCCAACACTAGATTTGTGGAAATTTCTGAATTCAAAGATCTTTCTTACAACTTAGAGTATGTAAAACATATCAGGAATGACATAATTTGCTGGAAAATATTTTGGTAACACATTGAAGCTTACAGAACCATTCAGATACAGAGGACAGTAACTGGAATCCTCCATTTATTTCTTAGTCCGAGTCTCTCAGTATTTCTCATCATCGGTGGCCAGCAGGCTGCTGTTGGCCCTGCTCAGCCTGCCTGGAACCCTGGCCGAGTATGTGCCCACCACGTTATCTGAAAGGAGGCTGCAGCCCATGATGGAAATGCAAAAAGAAACGAAAAACCAAGTAGAGTCAGAGAGATTCAGTAGGCCCTATTGTAAAGTACCTGCTATCATAACTTGTCACATGTCACCTCTGGTGTAAAGCCGGCCAAAGATTGTAAGACCAGTGGCAAAGTATCAAGAAGGGAGCCTTAGTGCTCAATGGAGGGGGCCATTTCTTTTTTCTTTCCATTGTCTCTATTGTGGATTATTGAACCTCTAGGAACCAAACAGGGAAGGAATCCTGCAGAGGTGTGTCATATTTGACACAGGCCAGAGGAAGCTATAGTTGGACATATCTATCTTCAAGTTCAAGTCTAGTTATCGATCACGATCACACCATGCGGATCACATTAGTAAATAATTACACTGACTGAAAAAAAAAAAACAAATTAATCATCAAGGTAACAATCAAACTACAGTCAACAGTAACAGATCAATTCTGAATGTGTATGAATGGCTATGTTAACATAGCAAAACAGACCACATAAAAAGATCCCTGAACAAACCTAATCCGCGCAAAACAAAGTTCCAGAAGGATTTAGGCTTGTTGTGACTCACAGACACAGATGGTAGCCAGAAGTCTGGTGGCGATGAACGGAGGCAGGCAGCTCTGAAAGGCTGGCTGCAAGACGTAATTGGAGAAGGTGAGGGCAATGACAGCCAGTGTGGTTGGATACATGATGAGGACAGCACTCCATAATAACAGGAAGCTGAAGAATGAAGACAAAAACACAGTTTAAAATCAGATTCACAAGAAGCGGTTTCCACAAACCCTTTTCTCCCCCCCCCCAACAGTAAGCTCTTCCTCATCCACCTAAATGCCACAACCACAAAACAGGTAATATGCTGCAGATGGAGAGAAATAATTTCAGGAGATTTTGCCACCTGTTATTTTCCCACAGACAGCCAAATTCACATGTCATTTTTAACTTACTTAACAGGTTATTTTTGTCAGATGGTGTGAGTAAATTATGAAAAACAAAACACGTTTTTAGTGTTGTGAAATGCTCGGAGGGCAAGAGATGAGATGATTTTCAGTAATTTCAACTCAGACGTGATTGGCTGTGACAAAAGGAGAAAGATATGTCAATGACGACACCTTTGCTCAGTCTTCTGCTGTATTATACACAAACATTATCATCATCATACCTTTTTTTATACAACATGGAACTTTTAAGCACCTCACACCATGTTTGTGAGAAAAAAAAAGTTTTGTAAACAGAAAAATAATAATATAATAATAATGACAAAATAAAAATAACATTTAGAGTTCAACAAAAGGCATCTGTGACTTCCCAAAAAATCTGGAATTAGCAAGTTGTTCATATAAACCTTTTGTCTTAATAAAGCATGGTGGAGGCCTCATCAGGTAGGGGTGACATTTGCCATGAACGGGGCTTGTTTAGAATCCTTTAGGAGCACTGTGCTAATTACAGGCATGTTCTTGAGGAAACCCTATTGCGGTTGGAAGTCTTGGAAGAGTATTACTAAGATTGCTGTACTCTGGTTTGAAATTACAGTAAGCTGACGTGGCTCTGAACTGAAGAATGAGCAAAATTCTCAGAGGCTGTGTGTGTGAAGCATGTGCAGTATTCAACTGATGCCTGTTGGCTGCAGGTGTGTATTTACACCACAGAGCTTTCGGTTGCAGTCATTTCTATCAGAACTTTATCCAACATGATCAAAATTGCTGTAAATGTGCACAGGACTAGCCATATAGCCTTTAAGAACATAGTGAAAAACACAACCCATCAGCACATCATGCAATAACAGATTGAAAATTCTACTAACTGAGAGATTAATCTCTCTATAAATGGAATAAAGGTGATGAACAACAAATATTTTATAGCTGAGAATGGACTCCATTTTAATTTCAGGCTGTAAGGCACAACAATGGGGGGGGGCACCATCGTTTACAACTATTTATTCAATTCATTGGTCAATTTTTTTTGCTAGCCGATAACTTTTGCTCCTCGAAGTGAGTGTCTTCATTTTCCTCATTTTGAATGCCAGTTATTCGTTTAGCATTTGTGTCAGACACGGTCTACAGTAGCGACTGCTTCCAGGAAGTACCCCCAGCAAACCAACCACAGACCGTTTGAGGTAAATTACAATAAGCTGATTACAACACTGCACAGCGTGCCAAAGTGCTACTGTGGCCAATACAAAGCACTTAAAAAAAAAAAAAGAAAAGTAGGCCAATTCGAAAACAACAACTGTACTTACCCCACAAGCCCTCCGAAGATTTCTGTCACATACGAGTAGTCTCCTCCAGACTTTGGGATTGTGACGCCCAGTTCGGCATAACACAAGGACCCAAGGGCACAGATTCCCCCTCCACAGACCCAGACGATGAGCGACAGCCCCACCGAGCCTGCATGCTCCAGCACTCCTTTAGGCGAGATAAATATCCCTGAGCCGATGATGTTCCCTTTGCAGAAGAAAACAAAAATGGTCACACTTACAGTAAATATTGGAGAGAAGATATTTCTTCAGTTGTCTCAAAGACCATTTAAAAACACTGAGGTCTACAAGTCAATTTAAAACAAACCAAAACACGTGCTTACAAAGGTAAGGATAAAAGATTCTGAGCGGTAGCGTCATATCACACATATCAATATAGGCTGGTAAAACATTATCTGGCCACTGCCGACTGCTGATCAAACTTGTGTGCTTAGACGTGGAAAACAATAAGCCTGGGCAAACCTCTAATTAACTCTCTTATGACCATAACAGGGCAAAGAGACCCATTACATTACCTCTTATCAGCAGATGTAGCTTTATATGACCTCATGTCATTTATATTGAAAATACAGCCAATGTCAACCATGTTAGCAACAACATCTCGCTTTATAGAGCTATAATCCCACTCAGATAAATATCCAGGACATCTCGTGTGGTCCTTTGGCATGGTGGTTCATTACAGTTTCTGGCATAGCCGACATAAAATAAATAAATAAAAAAGGACAGACAGAAGTTCCCTGATGGCTCAACTATCTTAGGCCATACACAAGTTCAGATTCAGCCTGGCATTAGTGTCTGAACTCTCTCCAAAAGGAAAAGAAAACTACACTTAAAATAACTAAGCAGCAGCTGTCTAAGCAAAACATGTTTTGCACTGTCCTCAATATTCTCTTCCTTTCTTGGGGGGGGCCCTCAGAAGGAATCCTCACATCAAAAATGAGGCTCTCAAGCTGTAGCCGAACCCAGAGAAGCACACCATCGACTTGAGTGCTCTCCCAAGATGTGGGCTGAGGCAGAGGAGGTCCACGCAGTGCGTTTATCACTGTCTGCTTTGATTGTGGAGGCTGCAATGAGATGTGGCGCTGTTGCATAACGCCTGTGTTGTGTTTGTTATGTCATTAAGTTGGGCACTGCGGTCCCAGGCAGGAATCAGAGCTCCACCAACCCTCTCCGTTTTCTTGCATGGCACCCGTGAAATTTTTCTGAGGTGCCGCTCAGATTAATCACCAATTTACACGCAGTTGCTATCCAGCGCGGTGCCAAAATCACTTTGGATAATTGTTTGTGTCAAAACAGTCTTTGGTTGAAGGCGCATCGCCTTTTATCTTCACGGATCTAAACTTGTTCTCATATTAACACACATTAAAGGGATAGTAAGGGTTTTTGTGGGAGGGATGAATTTAGGAGCACTCGCTGCATCACTGACATACTTGTAGGCGTTTTGCCATCTAAAAACAACCTTAAATTGAAAAAGTTCACAGCAATTATCAGAACGCTGCAATGCAGATTTCTTTTAAAATCTTGCCAATATTACATCAGTTTAATTTGCTCATTTTTCCTGTCAAGCACTAAATGTGAGCAGCAGTAATGCGAGTTGCAGTGACACGCAGTGAAGCATGAGACACGCACAGGCAGTGGATACATGAGTAGGCTGTAGCTGGTGGGCAGCAGTATGAGTCAGGTTGCTTCTGAGTGATAACTCTGCCCATCTTGACTCATCAGAACTTGCAAGTTCAGGATTCAGTTTGAACAATAAGACTAACGTCAGACCAAACATAGAGCGTTAATGACTCAATATAAACTGTTAGCTCTCAATGTAATTCAAACCCACTTTGTGATTCGGGCAAACAAGTGTGAACCTGCTGCTCTCCAAAAGAACTTAATCGAGTTTATCTGGCCAAAGACGTTCAGTTGCAGGGTATGGAAGCACAAAAAACTCAGCCTTAGTTTAAAAAACGGACAACAGAAGCCAGAGAGCAAACAGTTTTCATGTTGCTTTACAAGTCTCCCAATATCCACACTTCAATTAATGCAAATATTGAACTTATCTTCCTTTCATGTAGCCTTAATTCACAATTGTGAGTAACAAGCAGTGAAATAATAGGGGGACATGTGTTGAAGCATCTAATTCAATTTAATACAATCTAAAGAAATAAAAATACATTTTAGAAACGCTTAATCTCATTCAGTCTCAGCTACATCCTGGTGTCCTCCACCTGCCCTCACCTTTAAGAGACCCTTTGCACTCACCAGCTATCATATTACTGTCAACATGTTTAGTTCACTACATCAACTGATACCATTAATTTGACTGCATGTTATAAAAACCCTTCAAGGATTATAGGACACCGTTGAAAAAAAACCCAACTTCCTCATTTAAAAAAAAAAAAAAAACGTTTCCGTTGCTGCAATGCCGAGCATTTTTAGTGCGGGTACTTAGTGTAGTAACGAGAAACATGTGCGTCAAAGCGCTGAACTTGACAGTAAGCCCCGGACCCCACTGACAAACTGTCTGTGCTCAGCTGTCCCACGTGGAGGCTGCGCTTTGTCCGAGCACCTCTCAAGTTTTAGACCCAGCCACGTAAGCGTGTCCATACTCAGATCATCACGACTGATGCAACAGTTTCCACACAGCCCAAAACCCCGCGTTCGGGGCTATAAACACCTCTCAGATTTTCTGTGCGTAAAAGCAACCAAGTACTCCTCCTCTTCCTCTCTTTTCCTTTTTTCTCCCCCCTTTTTTGTGGCCGTTTTGAAAAAAGATATGAAAACACATTATTTCTGTAAAGCATGTCGCGTTTCCGTCATTTTAGCCCTGCTTACTGTAAATTCTGACTTTAAGAGGGGGTCTGCGTCCCGCTACGAGCGCGTAGGCTTTTAACCGAAAAGCAAACGCCGTTCACACACCGTGCAGCTGCAGTCAGCCGCTCGGACACGTTGGCCGCGAGAACTTTTTCCCGTGTTGCCCACTTCACGTGCCAAACCTGCCACAGTCCCTGTCACAGAAGAACACAAAAGCCGTCACACTCACCGATGATAATGGCGCAAGCGCTCAGGAGTCCAATTTCTTTCTTCAGAGTGACTTTGTCGCTCTTGACAGAGTTGTCATCCTTCCGCCTTTTCTCTTTGTCATCCATCTCCTCCGCCTCGTGAATGCGTTTCCTCTTCGCGCCTCGGTCCGGTTCAGACACAGAAGACTGAACCGCGCTCCGCTGCTCTGCGTGCCCTTATAATATCCTCCTGATGACCGGAGGAGGAGGTGCGCATGCGCACGGAGTCCCCACCTTGATTCAGGTACGCTGATGCGGAGCTGAATACCTGAAGCTGCAGCAAAAGGGAGGCATGGATTTACTTGTTTTACAAAATAATTATGTTCTCTAACAGTAACGGTTGTGTGATACCTGCCAGAGACAATTTTGTCAGCTTGCCTGCAAAAGCTGAGTAGTACAGAACAGAAATACAGATGGCATCATTTCCAGATTAGTGGCTTTATTTTTCTTTCATTTTACTTTTTGGAAATTACTTTCTCAAACCAAAACACCAAACTGCTTCATTTACACCTCTGACAGATTATCAATGAAAGCATTTCCGTTCACATCAGTTAAACTTCAACTTGGGTGTTTCCACATGAAGGATGTGATTAGATCTGGTCTGCAAAAAGAAGTGGGAATGTACCATTCCCTCTGAGTCCTAATGAAAATCACTTACAAAGAAAATTCTGATAAATAGATGGACTTCAATAACCTAATGCAGAAACAAGCCACAAACATGTATAAAAACAGTTTCTGTATCCAGAGTGAACTGATGGAATTTCAGTTATCTTATTGCAGTTGTAACTTCCTGTTTTTTTTTTCCATGTCACAAAAACAGTAGTGTGGTTTTGTCCATGTTTTTGGGCTCAACACAAGTAATATATCAACCATACCAGGTAATTGTTTGGTTGTTGATTCGCTGACACTTACTTTGGCTTAAGTCAGTGGGGGCTCCTGGGACAACGTCATTCTCACACTAATGACACAAAATGAACTGATTGTGCAGCAGAGAGTTAGACATGTTACCCCAGAGTGATTTATGGATTTTCCCTCTGAAATGTTCAGGAATAACGCTTTAGTTTTTCTATACAATTACTTTCAGTACTGATGGAATCTTAATCATGGGCGATTTTCACTTTATGTCAAACACAAGTCAACATGTGTGCTACTGGTTTCACCAGTGGACTCTCGTAACTGCAGTTTCTAAGGTGGATTTACATTATCGATCAATGATTTGGGTTCGTCGGATCACTTATGGATCAGGTTCTCCATTTTATATAGTCCCCTGCTCTCAGTTCCCATTATGTGACACCTACATAATATTTACATGTATAGAAATGACTCAGGCAGCATCAATAATCCCAACCCGGTTCAAATTTACACCAACTTACTGGTTGCCAAGTATCCTCAAGCCTGTTGAGACACCTTTGCCTCTCTCCAAGCGTGTATGAGAGCAAGAAACTAACATCCATGACAGAATAGTGACACATACGCTCTTGGGAAGCTCAAGAGGAACAGAATAGCAATGGAAAAAAATAAGATGAGCTTTGGCTCTTGAAAAGATTTTAAAAAGCTGATAAAATAACTCATGTTCTTACAGCCATCATGTTCACATTATTCTCTTTCCTTGTTCTGTCTTTTAATGGATTTTTAAAGAACTTATTTACAGTTCTTAAAAATCCACAACAACACAAAAAACATTACAGAATAAAAACAACTTGCAATACCTTGGAATTCTTTCCAACTCGATGAACACAACAGCATTTGGAGTGCTCTTGTCTTGTAATAGCGTTTGTGTAATTTCTTATGGGTGTTCGATTTAACAGAACAGTCCATTTGGGACCACTTTTATTCACATTGAATTTGCTTCCCATGAGTTTAATTTCCTGCAAGTCCAGTATCTAATTTCTGCACAACAGATGCCCTCTGTTAAATGATAGCCCCTTTTTTTTTATTTTTTTAGTAGCCTTCCTATTCATACTTACCTGCTTTGATTGGGCTCCTCTTATTTTATTTGATTTTATGTTGGATAAGCCGTGCCTCTGAATATCCTTTGTAATTCAATCCATTTTTACACTTGCACATTATCCCTGTCTTTGTACATTAGGAATGTAGAGGTCCTGAGAGCTCAAATAAGGCAGCTGGACCAGAAAAGTTTTAGCTCAGTTGAGAAGGTATAAAACAAGAACTCCACTAACTTTTACTATCATGACCTGTATGACTGATAATCTCATCCAACATAACGTAGGGATCATACTAATAAAAAAATGTTCTTCCAATTCAAGTCAATTTGAGGATAAAATTCAGACTCAACGTTTGAATCCACTAATGTTCCCTTCTGTTTTAGGGTACACAATTAGCTTCCATTACAATGACAGTTGGAAGCATTTTACAGTGAATAAAGAAGTACACAAGCGTGAGAAGTGGTAGCACTTGCTTATGTCCCTAGCGTCTGCACAGATCAGGTTACCGCTCTAAATACCTCACCTTTCACGTCCTTTACTGCTGCTAACCTGTCTTTACCAATAGGTAAAGAAAGAAAGCGCACACTAACTTTACAGTTGAGCTCGTTAAGGGATTAGGTCACTGAAGACTCATTTTGTCAGCTTTATGGATCTTCAGTTTTGTCTAGGACTTCACAGAAAAAGAATGACAAGAAAAAACAAACAAAAAAAGCAGCAAGACTCCACCTCCTGAACTCAACGGCTGCTCCAGTGACCTCTTCTTTAAGAGATTGTCCTTCACAAAATGTCCCCTAATCACAGGCTCTGCTCCCTGTCATCAAACAAACAAAGGGAAGTTGTTTGATGACAGGGGGCCCTGAGTCAGTCATGGTCTCAGAATTTTACTTTACTTAAAATTTGTACCCATTTATCAGCTATAGAAATAATTATTTTTAAAGAAAATAGTCCTCCTATGTCTCAAATATTTCTTTTCAAGTGATACATACGTAACTCAAATTGACTTAATTTGAAATAACTTTTGACAAGGCAGAGAGAGAATCAGACATAGCTTTAAAATGAACTCCCTTTTCCTCATGATGGGATAACAAAACAAAAAAACATGAACACACAACAGCAGAGGTACTTTAACCCTTAAAGCTGGCTCTGATCACCACACCCTTGACAGTACAAGTGGTGCTGGTTTTGAAAAGAGATTGCACATTTAACAGAGACTCTGCACCCAAACCAAACAAAATGCTTGGAGTTTTGTGGTGCCAAGAGCATCTAAAGTGTAAAATTTGGAATTCTACTTCTTTCCCACAGAATTAATTCCTGAATAATTTCATTATGAAATATCACAATAATGGTTATGCTGTAGAGATAAAAAGCTACAAGACACAAAGGATGGACCGAATTGTTTTTCCTAAATCTGTACACTGCCTCCATCTTTTTCTCGCTCTCTCTCACACACACACACACAACTTATTTTACAGATGAGAAGTTAAGTTGTTAAGTTGCGGGCAGGCAAACTCTAACGAATGCACAATTAACTTGGAGGCCAGCCTCCCTCGCCAAAGAGAGACTCCAACAAAGAGATGAGATGCTTTGTTGGCAACAGGAAGGCAGGCTGAAACACTGGCTTTAGTGTGGTTGCAGGAGGGGATGAGGAAGAGGAGGAGACGAAGTGGGAAAATGGCCAACGTACGGCAGTGGGATAAGGGGTGGAGCTGTGGTGTAAACAAATAGATGACAGCATCCCTGCACAGATGAAGGTGGAGAGGGAAAAGAAAGTGAGGAAGTGAGTGATAAGGTTACTGCTCATCACCGTCTTCTTTAAAAACTAACTTCTTCAGTTGCCAAAGAGAGAGTGGGGAAAAGCAGAAAATAAGAGGACTAAAGGAGGAAGAGAAAACAGGGAGATGGAGGAGGTGTAAAAAGTGAAGTTGGGCTGCATGAATAGATGAGTAAAAGGATATCCATTTATTAAGTGAAAAAAGAGAAAGAGATTTCTTATCTAATCTCATACTGAAACAGATGCTGAAGCAAACAAAGTGTTATATCTATATAAAAGTTGAGGCTTACGCTCATCTGTCGGGGCCTTTTTTCCACCAGAAATCTACACGACTATTGTTTCATAGGGTTTTCAATAATAATTAAATGTTCATTTTTAAAGTTGTGTTTGGATGTTTTGGCTCCATTTTCCACTTTTAAATCAATAATAGTTTCCTTATATTAGTAAATAAAAGGAAGTACTATCAAAATGTAAAAGAATCATTGTAAGCCGAGGATCACAAGGCGGTGTAGAAGCCCTCCAGTTCAACCACCGCACTGCAAACATAATCTATGCATGAAGTGTTAAAACCAAAAATCACATGTTTGGCATACATTTTCCAATATTTAAGATTAGATCAAAGATCTGTGACTAAAGAGTGTGTGTTTTTATAATCATTGGCTCTTGAATTGGCTGGTGCAACAACATCATTATGTAAAGTATAAATGGGAGTGAAAAGGCTATAAATGATTATAAAAAGAAATCCAAATTATTTGCTTAGAAAGTCTTTTGGAAAAATAAATAGAAGTTAAAGGGGGAACCAGGACCTTTCTGTGTGGAGATTGCATGTTCTCCCTGTGTCTGCGTGGGTTCTCTCCGGGTTCTCCGGCTTCCTCCCACAGTCCAAAAACCTGCATGTTAGGTTGATTGGACATTCCAAATTGTCCTTAGGAGTGAGTGTGTGTGGTTGTTTGTCTTTGTGTGTCTCTGTGTGGCCCTGTGATGGACTGGCGGACTGTCCAGGGTGTACCCAGCCTCTTGCCCATTGACCACTGGGACAGGCTCCAGCCCCTCAACGACCCCATTACGGAATAAGGGGTTACGAAAATGCATGGATGGATGGCTGGATAGAAGTTAAAGGGAAAAAGCAAGAGGAAAAAAAAAATGAATGGACGGGCATATACAGTTCTTACATGTTTTAAGTTTTATTTTCATTGAGCATGTATTTAAGTTGTGATCATTTTTAAATATGCTCTTTAGATCTATAATGTTTGTTTTCAGTTTTATGCGATGGACATCCTGATGCTTCTAACTTTCTTTGTAGTGGATAATCGTATATGCAAATATGGCTACATTCACTGCTTAGACGTTTATTTATTCGGTTGGAGACTTTGTCAAAATATGCTTATAAAAGCAGGATTTTAGTAGAGCTGAGCCAAATTGAGGAAAAGTTTTAAGAAGCTAGTCTTAATGAACAGATTTGGTAATGCAATTTCGCATATTTATCTGTCTACCAAAATAAAGACATGTATATTACGTGTTGAATCTGTTGAATCTGTTATAATACAGATTTATCTTTTGTTTTCACAATAAGACATAGAAGGGAGGAACTTTTAACCACATACTGATCAACAGGCCAATTTGTTTTTTACAGTCTGTAAATATGCCAAGTGAATTGAACCATAACCTCCAATGTTACGGTATATTAGCCCTGCTTTCAGACGATTCGATTTGGAAATTAAAGTTTTGTTCATATTAATGGTCATTACCATCCCCCATTGACAATACTTTTAAATCTTTTGGCTCCATCACTGTAGTCTAATTTCTTTAATGTATTTGTGCTGGTGGCAGCAGTCCCAGAGGCCTTAAATCATATAAGAATGTCTGTCCACATCTATCCCTCCCTCATTGTGACAACAATCTCCTGGTAACACCAAATGTTTCCTAAATACACCAATTCATTTTGCGGTTAAAAAGGTTAGATGCCAACTCCTTTGTCATTGCACAGCATTTTTGTACACTAGTGAGTAATTCATCAACCGACAATGAAAAATTGTCACTAACGACTTCGAACGGATGTGAATTTAAAACTGCAACTTTAAAGGTAAAAAGCCTAAAACAAGGCATTTTTTGCGGCAAAATGAGAGGAGGGAGAGAGATGCATAGAGAGGAATAAGTATTCAGGCGAAACAGAAAGATAGGATGAATAAAGCAAGACCCAAAGGAGAAAAGAGGAGGCCATGAACCTAACAACTGCTTTGCTGCCAGGAACAAACTATCGTTCTGTTTCAATCTCTCGTTCATCCCACCCTAAATCTTTTCTTACTGTAGAGTTTCTGGAGTGGCTGTTCAAATAGTCTACCGTACTGCCTACACCACACATCATTTGTTAACAGGCAACCCAGAGTTCTTGCAGTTTGGGAGCAAAGCTGCATAGCAACCCAACAGCACTTCCTGTCGGGCTGGGGGCTGAACGTTGTGGCTGTTGTTCATGACCGTGTCCCCTCTGCCTTCACAAAAACAGCCGGGAAGCAGTTCACTTACAATCAGCTTTGTGCTTCTTTGTGAGGAGAAGGGGAAATGACTGGAAAGCCAAAACACCCTTTACCAACTGCACCTATGTTTACTATAACTAATAAGAGCTGCTGTGCTCCAAGTGATGGCGCTGATAGGCTGTAAGGCTAAATTATTATGTCACAAAGGACCACAATAATTTAGCCTTACTATTTGAATAACAAACGCACCTTGTAGGAGAGCAAAAACCCTGAAACATTTAAAGTCCATCACAGTGTTGGTAACAGGTGTTCACTGCCCACATTCAGTGTCAAAACACTGCCAAAAATAGTGTGAATGAAAAGCACGACTCCGTTTTTTTCCCTTTAGCCACCAATCAGACATCTGTGAATGCAAGCATTGCTGTGCTACATTCAGGTACGAGGCATTAAACACCACAGATTTATGAAAATTGTAACAAACTCCTTTTGTCATAAAGGCGTTAGCTGGTAAACTAGTAATCACTGTTTTTTAAACTGAAAGAATTATTATGATTAGTCGCACCAATTCATTCAAGCAACTGCATTGGATTTAGGTGTAAAAAGACTAAGATAACAGGCTTTTCTGGTCCGAAAGGCACATCAAGGTCACATGTGAAACATCTGTTTCCCTCTCTGACCACGCCCAGGGAGAATATTACTAAACAAAAAAAACCAATTTTTCTAATCGATACAAATCTTTCACAATGGACAAAGGTGGCAATTCTGAATGATGAAAAATAAGATATAAAATGGGTGGGTTGAAAAAGTCCTTGAAAACATACATCTGTCTTTAACCTTTGAGAGAAAATAAACTGCATTTACAGTAGTTTTTAAATGAAGAAATTTAAACCATATCAGTACATTAATCTGTTCAAAACAATGTCGCCAAATCATCGGAAAGGACAGAGAAGTCAAAGAAAAATTGGGAAAAACAAATACTACTCAATCCCTCAGATGCAGACCTCCATTCCCATCTAGTGGTCAAAGTTGTGAACAGCGACAAGAGACATTTAGTAATGTTGCAGTCAAATCAAAACTTTTCAAACTCATGTTCTATTTTTTAACATTAACAAAAACCAACTCCTAAATTCAGAGTGGTAGCAACTGATCAAATATATGAAATAAACCAAATATAATATAGGTAACGCACACAAAGATGATATAGCTTGGGGTGAAAGCATAAAAAATGCAAATGTCTAAATTTAATTTATTAACCTAGCCTTAACCTAGGGTTGTTACATTTTGGAGTAAAGCAAGATTCCGGACAACAGGGATATGTCAGTTATAATCTGAACTCACCTTTGATATACCATGAGAGATCTGGTGGCTTAACTGTATCGTGAGGGTGGGGTGGGGTGGAGGGGGGGTGCAAGTGCTTCCTTTATGGTTTGTTAAAAATGATCTGAATCACATGCTACAGGGCAGTCACCAGTTCTAAACCAAACTTGACATTATTCCAACACTAACAACATAGCTGAAATCACAGCAAAAAAAAAAAAAAATCTTGAGGGGCATTGTTCCATTCCTGCAGACTTTATGAATCATATTCAAGTAATCTCTACAGAGTCCCTACAAAATCAGCAATCAGTACATCATGTTACAGGCTTTAAAGGTTTTTCCTAAATCCTTTGTATTTGATAGGTATAAATTTCATAGACAAAGACAGTCAGCTTAGTTTACAGTCAAACCAGTAGACAAATTCCCTGGTTACATCTCTGTTGAGTGATTAATAATCCTGCCCTGGCAGGATTCCTCCCCAAACAGGAATCAAACATGCTTACCAAATGGTAAAGGCAGCTAAACAAAAGCACATGGCCACTGTTGTTCCACCAAAAATAATTAACAAAAAAACCTATGGAAGTCCCAGAAATCAGCAGTCAATTAAAGCCCCATCAGCCCAAACAAAGCTAACCTTGCGACCAGTTAACCAAAAAAATAAATAAAAAATAAATAATTTGAACTCTTCCATTAGTTTTCTGTTATCTGTATCTATTTAACTTTATGTCCTTCTCTTGTCAGTTTGTGGTTTATGATGCAGTTAACACAATTATCGTGATTACATACTTAATCTAAGCACGAAATACATAAAAAGGCCTTCCTTTGATGAGCCTTATAAACTCTGGTGAAATTATTTTTGTTTTATTAGTTTGGATACGACACTGATAGGTTTTTAAAACCGATAAGAACATCGAACGTTACATTTTCTTTAGCTCTGAAAGGTGAAAGGCATTAAACTAATCATGCTTTTGGCTAGTTTTAGCTAAAAATCCTCTATATTACTCGGTGTCTTATTAAGAATCCAGTCACTTTCCTTTCTATCCAACTTGTGTTTTTTCTGCAATAATTCATACATTATAAAACAGAAAAAAAAATGCCTTTATCAAAATGTGTTTTTTCAAATTAGCCTAAAGATGCTATTAGCATGAAAATAATTTCCTTTCTAGAAATGAAATGGCGCTTTAGCTATAAAAACCTGGCAAGCATATATGTTGTTAACTTTTAACTGGTATGTGTTTTTTGTTGTTGTTAAGTTTCTCTTGTACTTTGTCACGTCTTACCGTGTCAACGACGCGGTTTACATCACCTGGGTGTAACAGGTGCCTTCCGGTGATTTAAAAAAAAAAAATTTAGGCTGTCGACGCCCACGCACTCCTACGTTTCTTATCTTCTCTCAGCCGTGTGGGCGGAGCCTGAGTTTTTGCTGGAAAAGTCCTCGTCCGGGTGGAGTGGAGCCAGAGCAGCGACGGCCACATCGCAGGAGGATACACACACCTGTTGAATAGCAGCGGTTTAAACTAGTTACATTTTTATTTATTATTCGGAGCTTTCTTCTCGGAGACGCTTAGACCGTTTCCCCTTCAAAATGACGGACACCCTGTTTCCTAACGGCATTAAAGACGGCGGAGGAGAGGGTAACTATTTTAAAAAGGTGAGTTTGTGTCCGCCCCTCGTATCTGAAGACGGTTGCTAATTGAGAGTGCGTTGGTCCTGGCATCATTGAACGGTTAAAAAAAAAGAAGATTTCTTAAGCTTTGTGAGGCGTTTCTGTTATCTCTAAAACTTTTACAAAAGATGTTTGCGGGACAGTCACTGGTAAATTCGCGTATCAAAAAAATTCCACGGAGCCATTCTATTCCTGCCTACGATGTTTTTTGTCTTTTACTTAATTCCATTTGGCTGGACAATTAAACCTACCCATGACAAAAGAGGCACAATGCGATATTTAAGTTGAAAAAAACTCGATGTAAAGGGTCATTTACCGAAGCTGTTTCCGCTCTCCGTGTGTCATTAACAAGCAGCGGTAGGTATGCTAATAATAGCGTTATCTGGTGAGACTGACAGGATAGTGATTAACAGTCCCCTGTTTGTTGTCCAACGTGTCGCGGTGATAGATGGTTAAATCCTCTGTTTTCATCGCTGGTAAACGATGGTGTAATCAACCCACAGATGATTGAAGCTAAACCATTTTTAGTCGTATCTTTATTGTTATTCAGAGCATATTTTAAGTCCATCACTTGCTCATCTTTGAACTTTAACCTGCCTGACTTCACAGATACACGTTTTCTGGGCGTCGTGGGTGTGAGAGATATGTAAATGATCGGTTACTTAAATCGATACTTGGATTGAACTGTAATGCAGGCAGTGAAGTACCTGTGTCTAATGTTTTCAAGGGTTATGTCTTTGTTTCTTGTTGGATGTTATTCTAGAGGCAGTCAGCAATGGTGGAGTGATTATCTAATGTGTTTTTACTGAGCTGCCTGTCTGTCATGCTGTGGTCTCAGTGCTTCACATGGCCTCTGGTATCCCCGTTCGGAGTGTTTTCATAGACAAGCTGGTTGAGGTGGGCATCTGAGCATGGCTATTGTTTCTTTCTATCCCGTTGAATCCCCCTCTGAACGCTGTCTGGATTTAGGCTCTGTACTGCACTTCCTGTGTCTATAAAAAGGTCAGTGGGAATCGGAGTCTGGCACAACAGGATGAAAGGCTGTCAAGCCTCATACCTTAATAACATAATGTCGCCATAATGTCCTATTTTGATTCAAATTATATATATTTCTATAATATCAGTTGTCTTCTCAGTCTTGAACATTGGAGACGTTTGGTTTCATGGCCCTTTCCTATTAAAGAGACATCACACTTCTCTGTTCTCGTTTTCTGATTTGCAATTAGGAAACTTTTTGGTCAAACGTTAACCAGTGCGAGCCAAGATGATCTTTGCTTCATTTTCTTTTTGTTCTCCTCTTTCTCTCCGGCTAAAATGAGTTTAATAATTTACAAAGCCTCACTGGATCCCACTCATGCTCCAGGGAGCTGTCGTGGTTCGGGGCTTCCTTCCCAGACATCCACAGTTTCAAATCCAGCTGGCCAAGGTCCGACTGCATGGTTGCAGGATGGAAAGATGGCAGCACAAAAAGCCGAATATGCATGTTTTCCTCGTCCTCCTCGGCCAGCGAGTGCATTGACGTAGCATCTGGCTCGGGGCTGTCCTTCACCCAGACCACAGACACAAATTGACAACATGTGCCATGGTTCCCAAACCAGACAAGTTCCCCCAACTATGAGACACTCTTATATTCCCCCAATCTGTGTTCACATAGGAAAATGTCCAATGCGATGTTCAGCTCTGCTCAGATACTGCCTTTTTTATTTTTTTATTTCTTTCATAAAGATATCCCAGTTTGTCACATGGTATCATGCATTAAGTAATTAATTTAAAGAGACATCCTAAGATGTGCGATTGTATAGTTTGTTTGAGCCCAAAACTGGGTAGTTTTTGAAACCTACTTTTGACTAATTGCCAGTCTTTAATGACCACTTGTTTCAACCAGCAGTCCAATGGAGCATTTCCTCTATGTTCTTTATGAAGCCTCAATTACATAACAGCAAACTGATTTGCCATTTGATGGGCACAATGCTGTTCGGGCCAGCCTTGTTTTTTGCTTTAATGATGTGTTTGGTACAGTTGAAGAGAAAGGCTGTTCTGTTCAACCCACATGCCAGTGGGTTGAAGGTCTTTGTTTTCTGTTCAGATTTGTGGGTTAGTAACGACATGGCCGTGAATGGCATCAAAGGTTAGCTGTAAGTTCTTCTCATCAGGATGATACCACAGCATCTGATGTGATTGCAACTAATTTAAAGCCATCTAGGTCTAGAAAAAAAGTTTAACACCTGATCATGTATTAATACATCTCCTCAATCGATACAGTCGTTAAATTATTACTGTTTGTTTATTGTTGTTTACCACCGTCTCACCATGGAAACTTACTGCAATGGTAACAATCAATCACGGGCCACTCCCTCATTCTTTTACGGCCGTGTACACCCTGCTTTAGATGTAACTATTGAATGATAGCTCATGAATTTCAGCACACACACCCCCTCCAGTCCTCTTGCTAATATCTTCTCCCTGCCCTCATTCTCAAAATAGCTTTCGTCACTGACGCCTTCGCTCTGCCGTACTAAACGCGTCCATTCGTGGTTAATCATTAAACTCTCGGGTCACTCAATTGTTTGCACAGTTTGAAATAACTGACAGCACTAGGAGAGTATAAGAGTGCATCACACTCCAAATGTCATTTTATGTTAACAAAGGACCTGATCTGATGCGTTCAACCAGTTTTGAAATTTGAGCTTTATCTTTCTGGTGGTTTTACGGAAATTGATAACGTTATTCAAATGTAAATGTTAAATGTTTTACAGGTGGGACATGGCCAAGCACTCCCCCATAATCAGTTACAACAATCTTACTATATGTTTTTATGTAATCCCCACCCCCCAGTTTCTCTGTAAATAGCTGATGGATTAAAAGTAGAGGAGAAACCGGAGGGATGATTTGCTGCAAGCTAACTAAAGAGGTGTTTGAAATAGTCATGACAGGTATGGTACCTGGTATGATACACGAATCTGCTTTGATACTATGCTGTCTTCAAATGTAGTCACAGATAACATTACAACATGTAAGTTTTGCATGCTGACGATAGACTTAACCAACTGGTTTTACTGTTCCCCGCGCTGACTGGTTTCTCTGCATCACACAGCTTTTGTATGCATGCTCATCTTAATCAGAACGCCACACCTCTGTTGCTCTCTGAGTCAGTCAGGATGACGGCAAAGAGCCAGTTTATCAGTTCTGCTTTGAATGACAGCCTGTTGACTCAGTGAGGCAGGTATGCTTGTGTTGGTTGCGGGGACAAGGACAGCCAGTGCGGCCAAACGCAGGCCATTATGTGTAAACATGAACTAAGAGCATGTGCCTCTGTCCAGTACACCAAAGCAGGGTGCAGTTCTCTCCACACCCAACATATATTGACTTTTTATTGCTAAATTAGGTCATACAGGTTTAAAAGGCTACATCTAAAAGCCAGGATGGTAAACGCTGGCATCCCTGTAACATGTAGATGATATTCCTAAACCATTATTATTATGCATTGGTCCACTGATCTTTTATTAAGTGAATGCTTTGATCTGAGATTTATGGGTTTTAGCTGAATATTTCTGATGGCAAAACCTGATGTAATGTGAGACGGCCCTGTCTAAGGGCCTAAACAGGGCACAGTAGATCTATGCCTAAACGCACAATTTTTTTGTGAATGCTTTGACCTTCAACACAGACACTGGCAAGCAGCCTGTTGCGCAAGTGCTCCATGTTGTACAAAAACAATGATATATGAATTTGACCTTGCATTAAGGGTTTGAAGAACTTTGAGTGTTTCCAGCTTGATAGCTCAGTGTTGAGTAAGTAATGTGCAATCATGCATTTTTGAGTATATGTTATCTTCTGCTGACCCGCTCATTTCTGGATCTCTTTGTCCTAGGGTTGCAACCCGTTTGCACAGACTGGCCGAAGCAAACTGCAGAATAAGCGAGCCAGTTTGAACCAGCAGATCATCAAGCAGATGAGGTTGAGGGCCGGAGCTGAGAATTTGCTGAAGTAAGTCCAAACTGAAACATGTGTACAACACAACATATGCGCACACTGTGAGCAGAAAAAAAGCATTCCAGAGTGTGTATGTTAGGAGGAGAAAAGGATCAATCAAGTGTGGGATATACAGTAGTTGAATAAAAAAAAGACAATCTGCTAAGGTGTCTTTTAAAAGGAAAAATGCGGAAAGTATTGTTGACCAGTTACCGTACATTTCTGCGGGTCACCCCAGGAAAAGCGGAGCTGCTTTGTTTTTGACAAGTGTGACTTCACCACTGTGGTCATTCTGTCATCACATGGATCAGGTGATACCGCATGATAGCAGTCTCAATGAGGAGCATTCCATGTGTGCATGGAAACAAAAGAGTCACTGTGATACATGGTTCAAAGGAAACCTCAGGGAACTGTTCTTGCTCAACTAGTATTTCCAATAAAAAAAACAAAATGCATTGTCTCTTCTGTAGCCACAGAAACTGTTTTTTTTTTTTCTTTCATTCACATTTCTTTGTCTGTTCCCTTTCCTGCATAATTTGTATCCATAGAAAATAAAAATGTATTACATTTAGAAAAATGTGAAGTGACAAGTTGCGTTTCAGAACCCAGATCCAGTAGTTTTTTGTTTGTTTGTTTTTACCCCAATGAAGGCAGAGCCCAAAAACCTAATTGGATCCGAGACGGATCAACATTCGTTTAAGGGTACTGTGTTGAATTGTGGGACACGGTGCTGTTATTAGTTTATCTTATTACCAGTGTTGTTAAGATTGAGAACTGTTTTTGGCTTACAATCAAAAATGTGTCCAGTCATGCTAGAGTCTCCAGGACAAACAGGGTTTTGAGGCTTCCTGCCACTCTCCCTACCTTTGCATTTTCATGCATTTTATTGGGGAGGATACTGTTGTTTGTACTTGTGCTGTGCAGTATGCTGGTGTTATTTTGATTCCTTGTATCTGTGTTGTTATAGAAAATGCACTCAGGGAGATATATGCATCTGCTGAATATTAGCAGTTGGTTAATTTTCCCGAGTGTCTGTGGACAGGTTTTTTTCATTAGAATGATGACAAGCTTCAGAAAGTCTCTATTTCCTTGCTGTCTGCACTTTGTGTGTTCACTGAGATTAAAACCCTGTAGGTGGTGTGTCGTTGACAACAAAAACTGTTTCCCTATTCAGTACTAGCTATGTTTGAAGAATAATTGGTATATTAACTGAACTGATCCACTGCTAGATGTTTTCCCGTAGTATGCGTGCGAGTATTGTGAATGCCTGTCTTAGCTTGCTTTTAGCCTTCGAGGCCCTCACATTCCTGTAGTACCTCACATAGCCTTCCCTGGAATTGGCCCATGTGTGTTTGTCCCTAGTTTTGCCAACTCACCTGCAGCCCAAATAATATCTTGGATGCATTTCAGAGTTCCAGGTAGGCTACCGGGTTTATTGACCTTAAATCACATAGTCTTTTCTGGTGTTTTGCTTCCTATTTTTGTCATATGTAGTCTGTTTAGAAGAAGGCCATCATAACCGCCCCACCAGCCTGAATATGTGGCAGTTGCTCTTACCTATTTATTGACTTTTTTTGTTTTAAAATGATGCATCAGAAGGACCCCTATCAGAATGCAGTTTATTAATCACACAAAAAATTCCCATGCAAAATTTGCCACCATTAACTCCCTTCACCTTTTTTAGTTTTTTATTTATTTTTTGCTCAGCATTCCTCTCTTGATCAGGAACAGGTGGAGTCTGTCTAGTCAGACCAGTCTTCCCTTTTTCTCTTATTTTCTCCTCTCCTCTATTCTCTTCTTTTCTCTGAAGAGTGAGGATGGTATAAACTAAAATGGCATACTTGGAAGAGAAAGTACTGTAAATCAGCAGACATCAGTGTAATTGAAAAGCACTGCTGTGATTTTAGTACCCACCCCAGGAAAACAACACCTAGTTGCTGCTATCTTTCTGTAGATCAAAGGCCCTGGTTCAAAGTATAATACTTGTCAATCTGCCCAAAGTATAAGTATGCTTTCCCATTGAAGCGGATGAGGAAACTTTAGTCAAGCCACACTTTCTGGCTTAGTCAGGTTCCCACGCACGGCAGGATGATATTAGATATTGAAATGAAATTTTAATAACAGCCTCTGAGCTAGTTTGCATCTGTTCTCTCCAAACCACAGCACCCCTACATCCTCAACCCTAATTTTTTTCCCCAAACCATTACTCCACAGAAAGGCATCAACAGCCAAAAGGAAGGGAAGGGATTAATGTTAAGCAGGGCCCTGGATCCATGCTATGTTAGTGTCTTTTGTGGAGACTGTAGAGCTGAATGGTGTTTTGTTCTTACAGTAGAAAGCCAAACCACCTACGCTTACACCAGGAAGTCAGGTTTAAGGTTCTTCACCTGAATTTGAGCGAATTATTTTTTCCCTTATTCTTTGATTCTCAGATGTGAAGAATAACATAATTGGTAATTACAGGGAAGGTATAAATCAGCTGTCAAAGGCTCTGAGATGCCTCTGGACTGACAGGTATAGGTTGGGATGTGTGTCTGTGCACCATTTATAGCTGCTGACTGACAATTTGTAAGGAGTCACTGTAAAATGCTGATAAGAACAAAGAGGCCCTTACAGATGTGAGTGTTATCTTGTCCAGATGCACATGAATCGCTGGTTTTGTTTTCACACACTGACAGTACAACATAAATCCTTCATTACAAAGGATTCAACTACTTGATAGGTGGACGCTAACACAAGCACACCCCTCAGAGGCATTAGGAAAGCCTTATCTCTGCTATGCAGTCAATCCTAATCTGTTTTTTTCAGTGACGATGCTCCACACGCAAGCACAAAATAAAATGAATGCCCGGAAAAAAATTAAGTTAAACACTATGCAAATGTGTCTTTGTGACCTCTGGATCTGCCCTAAAGCCCAGTCCAAGCAGCTGCACACAGACGGTGCCATACATCTGCTCTGCACTCAGAGGAGCAGGGAGTGGGTTTTTGTGTGTGTTGGACTGTAAATCATGTGTGCACAGCAGGGCACAGTGACGCAGGCCTGTGGTCCAGATTACCAGAAGAGACACCCTTGTTTTAATAATGATCTTCAAAAGAGTTTGCCAACATCTGTGTGGATAACTGCAAAGCATAAGTCTTTCTTTGCCTTCTTTCCCTTTCCATTTTTTACATTAAAAACTTTCTGTAATTTAACTTTTGTATTGCATCTTCTCTGATCCTTCTACAATACTCAGGGCTACATCCAACAACAAAGTGAAAGAGATGGTGCTTTTGGAGTTGAGCTACGTAAACTCCAACCTGCAGCTGCTGATGGGACAGCTGGAAGGACTCAACAGCTCAGTGGAGGTCTACCAGAGCGCACAGTAAGTACTGAAGGAGATGCCAAGTGAAGAGGCCTGCAACTGTATACAGGCCACCTTTTCAAGGCATTTGTGAAACTGTACAGCACACAGCAGTCTGCAGCTCGTTTTGTTGTGTCAGCACTTAGCGATGAACCATGTTTGGTTGGAGATAGCCGTGAGGGTTTCCTCCTGGAAATGCAAAAGATTTTGGCACTAGTCCCCTTATCATATAACAAGCGCGTCATGCAACCGAAGCCTCATATAGTTTATTTGGAAACTTTCCGATTCCTCTATTTGTTTTTTTCTAAACTGGTAGTTATGATTTATCTTCTCTGGCCTAATTTTCTATGCAAATCACTACCAAAGAACATCAGCACAATGTTGGTTCACAGCCAGAGATACATAGATGGTCCTGACACCCTTCAAGTGAAATCCTCAAACACTCTTTGACACAAACAATGCCTAATGACAGAGGAGCAGCGAAAAAGGGGAGGAGCAGGGCGATGTGAAGACAAAGTGAAGCACAGCGTTGCTGTTGAGCAGGACCGACAGGCTCGGGACACAATGAACAAAGCAGGAATGCAACTAACTGCTTAACCTGTATGCAAACTCAGATACAGATCTCCCAGTCAGTTGAATGGAGGGGAGGGTCCTGTATGGGTTTGAGTTTTAGAGATTTCGTTGTTTGTAAACAAACCAACCTTTTTAGGGTGTGTGAGAGCAAAAGAAACGGGTATGTTGAGAGGATCCATCATCACCTTAGCAAGCATCAATTAGATGCCAAGAAGAGACACAAAAACCTTGATGACAGATGAGGAAGTACAGAAGTTTAAAACCTTGATGAGAAATGTTTATGTAAAAACTGATATTTCCTCTTCATCATATGAATTCCAGTGACAATTGGCTTATAGGTGTAAAGGAGTGTTTTGTTGAATATTTTTAGAGGTATTGTATTTTAATGCAAATTTCTGTGACTTGAAGCATGTCTGGTTCAGGCAGCTCTTCCTGTATAAATACTTGAGAAAGTATACTTTAAAAGTCCATACACCTACACATAACTTGTAGATGTTTAAAAAAAGAGGTTTTTGCTTAGCCAATCTGAACTGCTACACATAAGAAAGGAATTAAATTGCGCATATCTACACCAGATGTGTGTGCCACTCCATAAACTTGAAAATTATACATGTTCATATAACCATGTATGCACAATGTATATACACGTATTTTGAGAAATCCAAACAAATGATAGCCGGGTGATGTATAGTGGTTACCATACCAACCGCTTGGGGTCATTTGATGTACGTTGTTCTGTAAACTGTTAAAGTCAAGCTGTCTTTAGTTTTTAAGACCTTTTTTTTTTTTTTGAATGAGTTACAGGTCTACTGTTTTTTTGGGGGAGCAGGGACGATTTCTGAAATGAATCTGCAATTGACCCAAGAAAACTGTTAAGGCCGACTTGTGTTTCCACTACATTAAGCCCGGATTAGTTTGTTTGGCTTACAGGGTCTCAGTGCAGCAAGAACCAGGAGGGTTTAACCTAGTTTAAGGGAGTCTGGGAGCATGTCTGCACAGACTCTGTGTCAGTACGCAAAGGTTTTTCTCTTTGGGAGACATTATGTTCTCTCTGATAGTTTGTACTTTGATTTGGTATCCATTCCAAACAAGGAGAAACCCGAAAAAATACAGTAACTAGTAATGTCCACATAACTCAGCAGTAGCTTAGGGATCAGATCTGGAGTCCCCAGTGTTCTCTATCAGACACTGTCATGCTGACTACAGTGTCAGGACAAACGCTTTGTTGTCATTTTATTGTCGACATCGTCCGTCCACCTGTTTTGCTGTTTAAAAGACAGTTAAACACGTGCAAAGCTTTCTCATCATAATATTAATGCCGTTGGCTGTACAAAAACCCATAGAGACATGATGTAGGTCACATGTTTTGGAGATTATCGGATACGTCGAGAAAGTTCTTCCATGTCATTTCTGAGCGAGTGTCTCACTGGATGATGCTGGGCAGCAACAATGGAGTTAGCCTTCTCATTTCAGCCTGAAATACAACCTTGAGCTTAAGTACAGACACAAACAAACAAAAGCTCTCCTCACCTTTCCAGGCTTTTCCCACAGGTTAACTGTTCTTTGAATAGGATCTTTATGTACCTGTTTCTAACTCAGATTCAGCAGAAATAAGACATTCTGTACAGCTGGTGGTTTATGTTCATGTTGCTTTTCTTGAATCATAAGAGCTTGAATTCCTCTTCTCCTTTTTCTCACTGTGCTAAAAAAACTCCTGCATGAAGGTTTAAAAGTCTATAAAATCCAAGAAGCCCAGTTGCTAGTTTTCTGGTCCTTGGGATAACCATTAGCTGAATGACTGAGAACCTCCACCTGCATTTTGCTTTGCTTATGACCCCTATGACACCAGTTTTATTAGACACAACAACATTTAATATAAATGCCAAATAACCTCGTGGAACCTTGTGTATTTTTTATGAGTGAAACATACCTCTGTTATATCCAGAAGCAATGTTGCTCTGTCTGTGATCTGTAATTCGGTTTGTTCAGTTCCATTCTGAGACATTATTGACCTTAAACAGAACTCCATGACAGATATTCTTAAGGTTTCAGATAAGCTGAAATGGTGATGGATCAGTAAGGCACATATAGGTATATTAAGTACGAGCACTAGATGCTACTTCAATAACTGCTGCATGGGAGGAAATTATAAACACAATTTGTATTCTTTTCCACAAAAGTGCTCTGAAAACAACTCCTTTTCTCACACTTTTATCTAGACCTACATTCTTAACCTGTTGCCAGATAAAACAATCCACCACTCAAGTCTCATGGGTGTCGGGAGCTAAGAAACACATTCTGTTAAAGGAAACCGATCAGCATGCTTCACAACAAAGGGTAGCATAGCTTACTATGGATCAAAGTTGTACTTTCCTTGAATTCTATACCAGTCATTCTCTGTTCCATCATTTTCTTTTAAAACGGAGACTTTTCTTCCTGGGAAGCTTTTAACATTTTAGATTCCCAGCAGAACACATAGCTTCCTCCCCTGTGGCCCTGTCACTGCCAAGCCAGAATGATCTCATCCTCAGGCACAAATGGAGCACAGTGCAGCCCCTATCTTGCCTTGCCAGCATTACTGATGCACAGTTTTCTGCGATCCACAGAGTTGGTATGTGAGAGGAATGCAGGCTTATCATCAGGTGATGAATGAGAGCGAGGAGTTGTTCAGTGCAGTGAAAATACTGTGCGAGCCTGGTAATGTCGGCCGTTTTTTTTCCAAAAGTGAATAACCCCTGGTCTCCTGGTTTGAAGTTGCCAAACTAATCCTCCCCCATTTTTAAATAAATGAAAATAAAACTTGGGAGGGTTTTTTTTACAGCCTCTCTGAGCAGCAGCAGGTATCCGTCAGGGTATATTTCCTCAACCCTGCTAACAAGCTGAACCTGCTTTCCATCTGTCAGTAACAACCAGAAATTCCAAACCATTTTGGCTCCTGTTGAGATCAAAACACATGCTTTTGTGACACCTTCTACTTATTGCAAGGTGGGTGGAAGTTAAGATAATCGAAGGCAAGAGCCAGCTTTGATAATGTTTAGAGGAGATTTGCTGCTGGCCTAAGCAAAGTGGAAACTCTGAAATGAGTAATTAATGGAGAATTTAGACAGGAGGCCTGCATTTACCTTTAAATTCTCAACCCCGCAGAGTGTGTTGGCTGCACCATCTGCCTAATCCTGACAGCCCTCCGGTGAAACTACAAAAGATTAAGCAAAAATGTCAACTTTCCTCTATCATCTAAGCTGTAGCTGTTCATTGCACTACAGCTTTCTTATCATACTGTAATGTTTATTTAACGTTTTCCAGCTAAGATTCTTTCTGAGGTCTCTTGCCATTTTTGTGAAAACAACTGACCGATTGACTTTCTGTTTTGCTTTCAGGGAAACAACCAACATTCCCTTGATTGCTCTGGGTCTAAAGGAGACAAAGGAAGTGGACTTCTCTGCCCCGTTCAAGGTTTGGGAAAAAACTGCCACAATTTGAACAATCCTCCTCTTGTTTTTTAGGACAAACATGGTCATATAAACAAAGCTGAAACATTCAGTTTTAGTTTAAAACATAAGTTGAAGCAGCATAAATGTGCAATGCCAATCCCAGGTTAAAGCAACAGGGAATAAAATCCTGCAAGTGTGACCCACTTCGAAAGGGGCCTTTTCCTTGTGTTTTTTTTTTCTCCTTTTCATTTGGGTCACAGCGTCTACTGCTGCTCACCCGTCACTACTTACCTAGTTTCAGTTGCCAAGCTACTGTTTTTTTCACCCCGTTTCATTTCTTATTTTCTTGTTGTTGCAGTGTGTGCTCCTGGAGGTTTTTCTTTTTTACGAGCACGTTTAGTGCTTTGGCAGGTTTTACTGTGTGTCTGTCATTTGGAAGCAATTGTTAAAAAAAAGAACAAAAACTGGGTCATTGGTTATTAAGACTAGTTATGTAGTCACTAAGTTATGTCCCAGAATCTTGTAAATACCACTTTGGCACGTTTATGGGGCGTTCCTTCTTGTTTTGCTTTGCTGGAGGGCATCGTGAGGCTTTTTCCGGACTTTATGGTCTCTGTTCTACTTGTCACACACCAGTTTTAATGGCCAGGTGTTTCTGCATCTGGCACGTCCCAGGCAAAGCCACGTCCCCATATTTTACTTGTTCCAATTCAGTTTTGTGTTTTAGATTAGCCTTCCCATGAAGATGTCAAACGTTTCAGCCCCAAAACAATCACCAACTCCTGATTTATTTATTCTTTAATGAATAAATATATAAAATAATATTTTATAAGTGCAGGTTTTCCTATTTTCTTTGACAGGACTTTATCTTGGAGCACTACAGTGAAGATGGAACCAGTTTTGAAGATGAGATTGCGGATTTGATGGACCTGCGACAGGTAGTGTGTTTGACTGTTTTTACTCGGCACAAACATCCACAAACACAAAGTCCTTTGTCCTACTAGTATAGAAAGAACTTTTTGAGACCCTTTTCCTTTTCTGCCTCCATCCTGATACTGACTTGTTATGATTGTTTGGTCAGCTAAAATGAGCTATTGGTTGCAGACCTTGTTGAATGTATTTCTATCGCATCACAGGCATGCAGAACTCCGAGCAGAAACGATTCTGGGGTTGAACTCCTGGCTAAATACTTCAGCCATCTCCCTCTGATTGAGAGCCGATTCTTCTCACCAACTCGCCAGACTGGCATCTTTTTTACGTGGTAAGGTTATTCTACATTCATTCCACTCACTTACTGGACTATAGAACAAGCTCTAAAAACTTTAACAAGCAACAGAAATCTTTCCATAACTTTTTAACCTCCTCCCTAAAAGGCAATAAGTCAGTCTGTTTAGTAATTAAATTAATTAGCAGAGAACATTAGAGAAAGCTGTTCTCCTTAGTATCCAGAAACTTCTTTATGGTCTGGAAGGATAAACAGGAAATTTTGATTTCCTTCATCCACAGATCTGCTCTTATATCTACCAACACTCATGACCTCATACAATAAAAAAAATAATGGAATGTTTACAGTTTTCCTTAATTTTTTTGTCTGTTGCATTTTTTTGACTTGCAAGTGGATTAGAAGGAATTCTAATTTGAAAAATATAGACAAGCTGTTATCTGTCTGAGCAGCAAACCTGCACGAATGACTTATGAACTTCAAATATTGAGAAATATCTTATCTTGGAAATACTTCAAATATTTCCCACTAAAACTTTACCAAAGCAAGCAAGTGTCTGGTATGTTGTTGACGCCAGATCAGTCATGGATGCTAAATCTGCTCAATCGAATGGGCTGCGTTTAATTTATTAGAAATTTGGCAATAAGCCACAAAAAAATGGGAGGTTCAGCCCTGGTAGCAGATGTATGTGTGCAGCTCTGCACTCATGCATTGTAAAACACAGTTTTTAATGTTTAATCTTTTTTTTTTTTCTTACTAAACAGAATAACGATTTTGAGGCACTTGAGACTATAAATACTTTACAGAAATAGATGATTTCTGTTCTCTTTCCTGTAGGTATGATTCCTTCACAGGAGTTCCAGTATGCCAGCAGAATCTGTCTCTGGAGAAGGCCAGCGTCCTCTTCAACATGGCTGCCCTGTTCACCCAGATTGGCACTCGCAGTGACCGACAGACGATAGTTGGCCTGGAAGAGGCCATCTCTTCCTTTCAGAAAGCAGCAGGTGTGCAGAGATCTACTTCATATGGACTCTTTTGTCTTTAAGCCTGGGTGATGTGTGAGTTTATTAAAAGAAGAATGATGACAGTAATCACAGGGAAGTTCTTGCTAGATGAAACGCAGATAAAATGGTCACATGAATGAAATAGCCTTGATATAATGTGGATGGAAACTATATTTATTGCATCATTGTAATGGCACAATGACTCCAGCGCAAACAAAGCCATATTTTCTGTTTCCCTATCTCCACCCTCTGACATTTGTTCCATGATGGAGAATGAATGCTCCCTGTTATGTGGCTGAAATCCAAAAAGGAGCAATATTATGAGGTGGTTTCCTAACCCTCAAAGGTTTTCAGGAAGCTCAAACAAGACTTGATAGAATTATGACTTTGTAATATGGTCGGTATTGCACTATAATTATGGCTCTGTGGATGGCTTTAGTTAACTTACTTTGATGCCTATATTTTAAACTTGTAAAAAGTAAAACAATTCCGCAGCTCTAGAAGACATTAGGCGCTGATAGAAAGAGTAAGTTTATATTGAGCACACAATAAGCCTAGATGGAGGCAGTCTACAACTGCAAAGGTTTTGCTTTAGACTGGCATGGGGCTCTGTTATTAAGCTGTCCACAACTTTCTGTCGCCAGCTTTGTAGTCTTAAAAAAAGGAAAAAAAAAAAGGAGTGAGAGAAGCAGGCACTGGGTTAAAAAGCAGATGGGCTAATAGCTTCCAGTCAGCATGAAGTCTAATTTGAACAGATTAATGTCTTGGATGAGTTTTAAAGAATCACACAGAGATTGATGTAAGATATATTAACAAGCTTTTTCCTTTACCGCTGAGTAGCAAAATGACTATAAAAAGCCATGACTAACTTTTGGAGACTTCAGTAAGAAGGGGGGGGCTGCTATTGAAAAAGTGTTGTTACTGCCACATGTGTCAGTTTGTGGACCAGCAGACTTTATGCCTCCTTTAAATGAACTCCTTCAGTTTGGCCCATGATCATTCACTGTTGCCCTTACTATTAGTTATGCTTTTGGGCAAACATAATTCAGACGTTTTAGTGCAGATTTGTACTTTTGTTACTCTTTACAGTCTAAAGATTGCAGGAACAGAACGGCGGTTGGTCAAGCTTACTGCACCCTGTCTGCAAAAAAGGTCCAGGAATCTTGAGAAGATTGAAGAGTTTAGTTTTTCTTGACCTAAGAAAGCTTAGAAATTTAGTGGCAACTGCTCATTTGATTAATTCAATGAAACTACTTTAAAGCAAATATTGTGTCATTTGTTTTCAGGTATCCTGAACTACCTTAAAGAGACTTTTACCCACACCCCAAGCTACGACATGGGTCCAGCTATGCTCAGCATGCTGATTCGGCTGATGCTTGCTCAAGCACAAGAGTGCCTGTTTGAGAAGACTGCGCTGCCTGGTATCCGAAACCAGTTCTACTCTCTAATGAAAATGGCCCAGGAGGCTGCAAAGGTAAAAGGCAGTGAAATGACTACTCCAGTAAAAAAGCATCGCTTCTTTGTATGAACACTTGCTGGACAGTAATCCTGCCGTCTTTTTCCACCAGGTCTCAGAAATTTATGACCAGGTCCATCAGTCCATGATCCAGACGCCAATCAAAGACAATGTGCCGTTATTCTGGTCCACGATGTCACAAGTCAAAACCAACCACTATCGCTCCATGGCACATTACTTTGTGGCCTCAGCGCTGCTGGACCATGAATGTAAGAAAAAAGAAGGAAATGACAAAGCAGCATAAAACTCCATGAAACATTTGACATATGACTGTGTCGTACAATCTACTTGTACATTTTAAGGCATTAGCACAACTTTATTTTAAAAACGCCCCTCAACACACAGTCCCTCCCTCAAAGGTCTGCTAGGCCACTGGATTGGTTGTGTCAATTGGCCAGACTGAATCACTGCCAACCTCAGTGCTATTGCATAACAGCTATTTAAAGATGCACACATGCATAGACACACACACCCTCACAGGCTTTGTTTCGTGGAACTACGGTGGACAGAGAGTGAAAAGACTGCATGGGAACTAAAGGCAGAAAGAGAGCTGTTTTCAGATAAGCAGACGTCCATTGGAAAAGACTCTTTTGGAAAAATGAAGGAGTGTGAAGGAGTATATCAAAATGTATGAAGTCGTATAGTGGACAGCCACCGTTCATTGAATGGGAAAGGACTGAAGAGAGGAACAAGAGAGTGAAGCAGCTTAGAGTTTGGAGGCTCATTAACAGATTCCTGTGTGAACAACCAAAATGAAGTAATTAACCACAGATCTGCGGAGAGGACTCTGGTTTAAAAAAAAGAATTCACCTCAAACCCTGGCAAATAAATGCTTTTATTCTCACTGAGAGGCAGCGTACAGGAATAAAGCCCAGACATTTCGGCTTATTTAGACCCGGCAAAGCTGAGGATGAAGAAAAAAGCTTTCACAGTTTTTAGAAAGGGGGCATTTTGATGAGCGGATTCATTAGATAAGGGGGGACAGCTCTCAAATATTTCATAATCAAGCCTTAATTATGGAAGATTTTGAGAGCTCTAAACGAACCATGCCTGATGTAACTCTTACAGGGGTTGTCCACTTTTTAGATTGTTTTGTTTTGTTGACAAAAATCAGAAATATCTGTGTGTGCAAATACATAAAAGCCTTCTCTCAGTGGGATTCTCTTTAATCTGTTTGTGCAGTGGGTCCCAGTGATGATGAGGACCAGCAGGAGAAGACATTATCCCAGGTGTATGACCAGCTCCCTGAGGGATGCTCTCCTCTGGACATCCTGAAGAAGGATGATGAACGTCAGCGCATTGGTAAGATTTCATTACAGGGAGAGAAGTGCAACGGCAGGAAGTGGTAACGGTGCTTCATTGGTAGACTGGACTCCTAATGTTAATCAGTGTCTACTGTCTTTCCCCCTTGTACTCTTCCTTCCTTACCTTCTCTTCTTTTAACATTGTGAATTTTTCCTTCTCTCGCCAAGGTAAAGCTCACATTCGCAGGGCCATCCTTGGTCACGAGGAGGCTCTGAGGATTTATGGTCTGTGCCACCATTTAAAGAAGCTCGAGGTCCTGCAGGACATTTTAAAAGCCAGCCACCAGCGCTCGCTCAACAAGTACAGCGAGGTTGAGAACGAGGAGGAGTTCACGGACTACCTTGAAGCTCCAGACATCATGCGTGAGTGATTTTTATCAGATAAAAACAGACTAATGGAAACCACTGGAAAAATCATTTCCTAGCGTGTTTATTTAGAAGTTTTGTCTCTCAGGAAACTGGTTTGCATGTCTGTTTTTTATAAAGCCACAGGGTTTGACCCCAGCCTGTTGCAATATCAGCAGCTATGATTGTCTTTCCAAGTAAAGGTGACGTCATGTTTGCACCGCTAACTCCGAGCTTGCCCCTCTCACTGAGCATGCAGCTGACATCTGCCTTTATCAGTAAACTCTGGGAATGATGGTTTTTTTTTTTTCCCCCCCCCCCCCCCCTCTATTTCCTCCAAAGCTAAAACAGAGTACAAAGCAGAGATGGAAGTCCCCAACACCACAAAGGTGAAAGTCATCGACTTTTTCCAGAGGCTGGTATGTGGGCTACTAATATCTTTCCACTGACATTGCTGTTTTTATTTTGCATTCATAATGGTTGTTGTATTCATTATGAGACACGAAACAGCTCTGGATTTGTGCTTGGACTTTTAACACCCAGTGTGTATTGTCTCTTCTGAATACAACCAACTGAGGTGAACCTCCCGGAAGCTTTGGCACTTTTGACCTCATGCTAATAGGAAGCTCTTTGGTTTGCAAAGCCTCCTGGACGTTCATCCAAAGCAAAACACTAACACTAACAGAGGACAGAGGGTTGCTGGCAAGTTTAATGTGGTATATATTTAGGGCACCAGAAGTGCCCATACCTCATATCTGTTTAATTTGGTACATGCACTGTAATTTATTTTCAGCCCTGTCATGTTCTAAGGTTGGAGTTTGTTTCCCTTTTGAGATCTTTTTCCTTTTTTTTATTTTTTTATCTGGGATCATTTTTATCCTGCTGGTTGGTGAAATGTGGGACACAGACATTCTTCATCCTTGCAGCTACTTTGTTTTCCTTTAGGGAGACGCCGTCAGTTATGAGTATGATCACAGTTTACTTTCACAAAAGGAGAAGAAACATTGGTTTCTAGACAACCCGCCTTTAACCAAATAATTCATCAGGGTCAGAGGTGATGTTCCCAGGCAGCTGGGTGCTAAGAATCTTGGAGAACAAGCACCTCTCTGGCTCCTGTCATAAAATCCCACCCAGCTCTTCATTAGCATTCAGAGTAACAACACTGTAATCCCTCGAGAGCCGATGTGGAATGTGAGATTGAATACTTGCATCCAGCATGGTCTCCCGACACAATCACTTTGGTGAGAGTTAAACCAGGACAGGCGGGAATCACCTGGGTGTTGTATGGGATTGTTTATCAGGATTTAGCAGGGAAGATATTTTCCCAGGAGAAAGAAAATCCAAAGGGGACCGGACCTTCTGAAATAGCTTGTTTCCTTCTTTGACTGGTCATGTATTTATTTGCTAAAACAATTCACTCTTTACAACAACACACAAACATCTTGTTGTTATGAAATACAGTCATGAAACATTATTTCTAGTGCAATTGTCAATAAGCCATTGGTTTTATTGAGAATCGGTTTTATAGATTCTCATAAGTCAGATTTAATAGAGGGAGTTGTGGTGTCATGACTCACTCTATTAAAACCAAATCTGAGTAGGAAAACATCCACGTTTTTCAGAATTTTGTGATTACAAGTTCAGGACATGCTTGGAGTAAACAATCATCAAATATGTATATCAAGGTATCCAGTGAGACACTCTGTTTACTTTTACAACACTTGCCTTGGGCTGTAGGATTCTTCAGATCTTTATTTTATGGATCGTGTTCCTCGTCGCAGCACTTTTTCCAGCATAGTTTAACGCAGAACAGGAAGCCAGTAGAAAAAAAGGTACAAATGAATGACATTAAGGAGAACAATTAGGATATTCCTTTGTGTTTTCGAAGACGCATTAATATGAATAACGGTAGCATTCAAAACTCCCATAAAGCCCTATAATTGGAGTATTGTCTTGGTTAGATTAAGGTCAACGGTTGGAATAATTGTTTGATATAAAGTTTCGGTGGCAGACAGTCCCCCACTGAAGACGGCTGAAAGCTTTTGGCCAGTGGCTCCTAAGCAACTCAGAGGAACAATGTGAGCTGTAACCCACACCTTCCATCTTTCTTTGTACGGTTCACGTGCAACAAAGATGAGCTGTTCTGTTAACTCGATTGTTTAGTTCATGTCAGCAAATAAAGGTTTGACCACATTTCATGTCATGCATACAGAACATGTGCATTACAGCTCATATGGCTAATCTCTGTCAAGGGTGATGGGAGAAGATTACGAGCTATTTTATCACATGACATTCATCTGCCACGAATGTGTAATTCAGCAGGGTCTGAACTTCTGTTGTCCCAAAAAGCTGCAGCCACATTAACCCCCCTGGTCCCCACCCTGTGTGTTCCCAGGGCCCTCTGTCGTTCTTCTCAGCGAAGCAGAGGTGGACAGCCCCGCGGACAGTAAGGCTTTGCCCAGAGGACAGAGACCTGGGATTTACCCTGAAAGGAGAACAGCCGGTCCAGGTGGTTTCATTGGATCCCATGTGTCCAGCTGCAGTGAGTGAAATGCTATTCTTTACCTCTGATTACCCCACAGAGGATAGATGAGCCACACTGTTGAATGGGATTATAGAAAGGGCACTTTGCTTCTCACATGATTTTTTTGTTTTCCGAATTTTTTTTAAAATTAGTTTCTCACAAATTTCAGTGGAGAGGAGAGATTTTCAATTTAATGAACACCAGCTTACACAAAGTCTAAGTTACATTAAAGTTTTAACTGAACAGGAGTTTGCTTTTAAAGAATGTTGTTAAGTGCACTCTACACCTCCTACACTTGGCCTACTAATTTAATTAAGAATTGGGGAGTATTTACACTCTCCAATCCTTTTCAACCTGACAGCTCATTAAGAGGAGCTGACAAAGAGCAGACTCTTATTAGACCCTGCAGGCTATGCAGAGAAACAGATTAATGGTACTGCATAAGCCTAACTGGGCCAAACTCTTTAGAACTTTTAATTCTGTAGTCAACAGGATTTTTTTTTTTTTTTTTAGAGCTCACTGATCACGCACCACTTGTTAACCTGCTCAGGTGACCATGGAACAGACGGAAGTATCAGACATTGTGTTTATAGAGACCACTTCAGACTTCCCAGCAAGAGAGGACATGACAGATCTCATCACTGAACCGCTGATTGTAACTGCCCTTATAGCTGATGGTGGTCTCTCTAAGCAGCGTTCATTCTCATGCTTTTTTTGAAGGTTGACGGTCTGAAAGAGGGGGACTGCATTGTGGCTGTGGGTGACACTGACTGCAAATGGATGGGTGTAAGCGAAGTGATGCGACTTCTGAAGGATGTGGACGAAGAGGGGATCGACATCCGGGTGATCAGCATAATGGATAGCAACCCTGCCATGGTATGTCCTACAGTTGTCTGACACCAAGCTTGTGGGAATCAGAAATGATAAACTAAAACGTACTATGAAGCGTTTCAGTCAGCATTGTTGCTTTTTTTATGGCTGATTGACTATCAAACATTCTTTAGGCTATATAGTGGAACACAAACGGCTCTTGTCTTAATAGTGTTTTTCTCTCCCTAGCCAACCAAGAGTGCCACCTTCTGCGGGAACCTGCCTAAGACCTACTCCATGATTTGCCTGGCCTACGACGATGACGAAAAGCATTCCAAGTCCCGCAAAGTGACCAAGAAGTCGTCATTCCTCAGCTGGGGTCTGAAGAACAAGACGAGGAGTGCGAGCACCCTCAGCCTTCCCACGGCAGACCAGTCTGGCTCTTTTTCATGGAACAAACCCTGTCCCACCTTCCCCAGCACCAGCGCGTACAACAACGACGGCGCTCTCTACTGAGCTAACCGCAAACGGTGTGCAGTGTTCATACAAAGCCTAGTATGACCACGCCCAATACTTTTCTGACACCGTGCTGGACATGCTATCAGTGCCCCTTGGTGTTTCCACTGGAATACTTAGCAGTAATGTATGTAGCTTGTAGTCAGCAGCATAACAGCGACATAATTGCCAGATGCTACGAAAGGTGTCTGTGCCAAATACTGTACACGGGTGCCTGTATTGTTACTTACAACACTTTTTTCCCCCTGCACATTCCTAATTTTGAGGCGAAAGGACTAACGTCAAACATTATGGAGCGCAATCTTTGTAATGCCATATGTGCACAGCGCAGTTCAACTGCAGGGTGGGAAAACACACCAGTTCATTCCACTCTCTGTCTATTTATACTCTCACACACAGCACCGAGACAGCGTTCTGGCTCACACTATCATCTCAGTATTTATTTCTAGAGGGAAAAAAAAAGGCTCCAGATGAATTGAAAGGGGAAAACAAAGTTGAACACGCCCTGTGCTGGTTTCGATTGGAGTGCAAAGAACTAGTTATATTCCGGTGCACACAGTCTTCGTTGTGTTTTGAAGTAGCAGGGCACTACAGCTTGTAATCTGTGTACCTGCTCAGTACATGTACATAGCACACTGTATGTTAAGGATACTGTCCACACAATTTTCGTCACTGGGGATTAAAGGTGTGTAAACTTTTAAAGAGGATATTTACATTCAATAAGCTTTTTTTTTTTTTTTTTTTTGCAAAATGCTAAACAGTCATTTAGGGAATACAATATGTGCTGTGAAACTTTTTGTATTGTTTTGGGAGACTTGTAGAATGCAATGTCCTATATAAGCTGCTAAAAACTCATATGTACTTTGGTCATGTGTTATTGTTGTTTTGTATTTGTAAGCCAGCATTGGAAGAGCAGCGTCTCAGCTGAGTGAGTGCCATACATGGGACGTATTGCATATGGAAATATTGGTATTTCACTTATCTATTGAACCAGTCATGCCATGGACCAACATGCCTCCATGTCTCTAATATGTGGGGATGACGCATCCCTAATCCTTATTGATTTATTGGCCCATTTGTGAGAAGAGCACCAGTTGTTCATCTGTGTTAATCTTACTTTTGATGTACTCTAAGCTTCTTTTGTCGCTAGAAGGGAAGAATATGCACAAACTAGAATTCTTACATCACACCTGGATAGCCAACAGTGACCCGGATCTCATCCCATATTATAACTGACACTGCAGTGTTGGACTATCTCTTTATCTACAAAGTAGATTCTTGTACACATTTGATAATCAAATTATTTATGTAATAATTATTGAAAAAACACATAAAAAGAAAAATATATAGTTATATCTATACCTGTAAGTTGTAGGCTATATCCATTTTTGAACGATCATGTTGTGTGAGTTGTTGTATGATGGATACCTTGATCTTTTGGAAGAATGTATTACTTTAGCATAAATCTTTGGTGAACTAATATACTGCTATGTTTAGTCTACATCATATTTCTAAAATTTGTAAATGTTTTTAAACTGTTTCACTAAGATTGTCTACTTACCTTACATGTTTTAAGTGCCATTTATGCTAGATTATGAAGGAAAATATTAACTATATTAGAATACTATGCTGTCATGACTTCCTATTGTGCTCAATAATTGAACAGCTTTTTTTTTCTCACAGTGCTGATTCTAGAAGCCTCAGCTCATGTGAGAAATGGTACCATCTCTATAGCATCGGGGTTGCCTTGCTCCTTTTGCCTGCACTTTGTGCTCCGGAGCCGTCACTGTTAGGTCTTTTGTCATAAATTGTAAGGTCAAATAAATATGTGAATTAAAAAAAGAGGAAACGATGGATTGTTTTTGGTGAGTGAAAGCTTTGTGTAACATGTCTTAGTGGTGCAGAATACCAAGAAGGTCGGAAATGTCTGGAATGAAGGTTGTCCAGCAAGAGCACACACTTAAAGTCAACACTATTATCTGTAGGCGTTATAAGTCTTGTCAGGGACCATGTGACATCTTAATCCATCATCACAGAAACTGAAAAGAAGCATGTGATTAAATTTCATGAATTGGTTTGCTCCTTCTCCCGGTTCAGACTTTGTTTTTACATGACATGTCATTCTCATTCCACTGTCATTCTGAAAACATACTTGCATAATCAAAAATTGTTGCACTAATGTAAAGGGATATTTTTTGTATGATTGCAATCAGACTAGTCATGTAATGTAAATGGATTCTGCCTATTGAAAAGGTTTAGTTAATGTATGTAAAGTTTCAGCTCGAAAAATCAATAATACTAAGGAAAAGAATAACTGGATATTGCAGTCCTGATTGTTACGGCAATCTTACCGACGCTCATGGAAAGTTTCATTAAGTGGAACATTATCGCCCCCTATTGAACAAGTTGTTTATAGGTAGTGTTGTCGTTGCTAGGTGAAAGAAAACACTCTCTGATTGGCTAGATTTAAAGAACGTAACCAATCAGCTTTATTTTTATTTTGAGGTGACTATGGCTAAGCGTCTAGATACGACGGATTTACAAGTGCCTGGACTGTTTATTTTAGTCAGAGTGCCCATTTCAACTTTTTGTGTCATGGACAAAAGATGCTTTCAAACAAATGGCAGTGGCAATGTCGTCAATGTGTGACGACATTTTTGACATTTTAAACCTATTCATTCGACTTAAGCTGTTCGATTCAGCCAAGCTACTAGCGCAAACCAAAACCTAATCGTGGAACTGTTTTCAATATGCTTAAATTCAGCTTCAGGAGAGAGCGAGAGAAGGAATTCGTAAGTTTTTCGGGGCAATTTATCTTTCTCTTTTCTGGTTTACTCTCACGGCACTTCTGCCTCTTTGCTAGCACCACCTTTCTTCTAGTCAAAACTTTCGCAAAACTTTTAGAGATTTAAACTAGTATGTCGTGTCACATTCATGTAACCTATTCTGAAGTCTGATATTGTGTGAACAAGTGTGCTATCTGTAACCTTGATTCTAAAACAAAAACGAGTAATGACGTTGCTTGAACTCAGCTGTCATGTTGTAATTCGCTTATCCATCTTAAATTCCCTTAAATACCCATTTGGGTTTTATATGTTTTTCCTCCTGTTCAAGTGTCATTCAGTTTGTTACTTCTCTCCAACCGTCCCGACGTGTGTTGCGTTCGCTGTGTGTTGTAAAACATCCCTCTGTGTGTTGTGTAGAAGCACATAGCTCATGGTTTGATCCCTGCTGCTTCCATTGCTCCCAAGCCAGCTGTGCCTCGTACCCCTCCCCCGCGAAGCCCAAACCCTTCACCCGAGAGACCCAGGTACCTAACACCCTCCCTTCATGACCTTTGACCCTCCCCTCACCTCATATTCTGTCCAACCTGTTTATCTCCTTTTACACTTACCAGTCTGTGTGGGTTCGACACCCATGGACCATTGCTGACTGATTTGATTTTTCAAAATTGTAACTGAAATTATCTTCTCGACGCAAATAATTATTCATTTATGGCTTACCACTACCTAAAGTTAATTCAGATTCACTGCTTTGAGGTAAATCTAGTACCTGACACTTTATGGCACGAACATGACCATTTTTTTCTTAAGAAAAGAAAATTGCCCTCAATTTTTAACGATGCAGCTCTGTTGCTTTTCTGTTCCGCAAACTGTGTTCTTTCTTGCTCAGGTCGGCCTTGGCAGCAGCCATTTTGTCCTCCTCCCTTACTGGACAGACATGGGCCATCCCTCCCGTGCGGCCAAGGTCTTTCTCTGAGCTTGACCAGTCGGAATCCTTCATATCAGAGCCAAACGTCAGCGCTGCACTTTTCGCCAGGTAACCCCATCCAGGGCGCATACAGCAGTATCATCACAATTTGTCACTACCAGGATGTCACGGTGGTGGAGGACTGCGTTTAAAAAGTCATAAAATGTTACTTCTGAAACCTCGGTCAAAGTCTAAATGGTTTCATATCCAAAAGTAAGTGTCAAGATAATAATGAAATACGGAACATGATCTTTAATCATTTCTAAACTGCCAATATTTATCTCAGGAAGTCCATGACGTTGTAGTGAACCTCACACATTTTATGCAGTATGTCAAAACTCAACTATAGAAACTGTTTGTGTTGACGTCCCTCGGCTAAGATAAAGCTAGCTTTCCACCGCTGAAACATCCTCACTTTCCTCAGAGATAGGTGGTCAGAGGATTTGGAAAGCCAGCAACACCTCTCATCCCCCGAACACTCGGAAGGTGAGCTTGAGGACAGGGAGGAAGAAGAGGAGAACGAAGAGGATGAAGAGGAACATGTTTACCAGACTTTGGATGGACTGAAAAATTCCAACTTCAAGGACCTGCCACTAGAGTGCGAGGTAAGGATGTACCAATGTGTATCATGTGTGCAGGCTCTTATACAAATTGTGCAAAGGTATCAAAAGTACATGGTATACAACAGATTTTTATGTTACACATCTGTTTGAAAAAGTTTGACAACCTTGAATGCTTTATGGAGGTTTGTTAGATTGTATCGATCTAAGGATGTATATATACATTTTAAACTTGTTTCACACTTTTTTGTTAATGCTTGATTGCTTTCTAGCTGTAAGGATTGTGATATCTGTTTGATCCATTGGGAGGCACAATTGTACGGAGAAAAGGCTTTTTTAATTCTCGTCATTGTCGATGAGCATGGTCGAGTGGAGCTTGGTAGTTGATTTATATGGCTTTGTTTCCAAGTGTGGCAGTATTTATTCATCATCTTTATTGGGGTCTGATATTGTTTTGACCTCCTCTATATCTAAGCAGATCTTCTCTGCCGATCCAGATGTTGTAGATTACATTTTTTTTTTTATCTTTGTAACTGTACACAAGTTTGCTGAGATTATCTCTGATTTTTTTCATTCAGATGGTGACATTTTTGCCATGTTATTCCCCTTTAAATAGTCTTTAAAACTGCATCAGTTATGATGATTCATGATATTACATTCGACAGAAGATTAACAGTAGGTTCTTTTTCAACAGCCGAGGGGCTTGTCGGCTTACTCGGCTTACTGTTGCATGGTCGACAGCAAAATTGTAATTCTTGTGACACTACATCTGAATTCCCTGCTCTTTATATCCCAGGAGTGTGCTCCCACACAATGCTGCGATACTGCTCTAATGTCATTGTTATGTACATTGCAGATTTTAGTTGCTAACTTAAAGCAGTCCCAGGGGGCTCAATTTCCCCATGTCACGTGTTTCTTTGAGCTATCACAAACACACTGCCCCCAGCTTTATTCATGGCATTAGCTTGTTAAAATCAGTGAAAAACGGTGACACATAAAACAACATTGCTGTATAGTCTTCCAAAGCACGCTCCCAGTGAAGTGCCCCCACATGAATACATGATTGAAAAAAAAACATTTTTGATGTGACACGGTACAGCTCTAAGGATTTCTGCTTTCTTTTTTTTAATCTGTAATTGTGTCTAATCGCCCTGCATATCCATTTCCTCATTTAATATTATTTCTGTGTCACTCAAAATATATGGCTCTGTCCTCTTTTATGGGTGTGTGTTTAAGTTTAAGGGCTGGGTACCTTCAACTCACAGAGAACAGAAAACATTGTTCAGGAAGGGGGTAGACACATACAACCAACGATAACATCAAGACTTAACAGGGCTCGAACAAGGCCTGGCCTTTGGTCCGGTCCAAAGGGAGAATGGAGGAGCGATATAATCCCCCTCTGACACAGGATGAGCAGTGTGGACCCTCTATGAGTTGTGGTGCTGGACAATTTTAAAAGAAGGAACATGGCAGCTGAGGCACTTTCCATGAAAGCCTAGAGGGTGTGGCCAGTCAGGCCAGCTTCTGGACCGATGATGTGTGACTGGTCTTGCATACGTTACAGCTGAACAGAATCACATCACATCCAGAAAAAGGTATATTGAAAGCAAAACTAGATTCCTCAACAAGATGGCTCTAGTGCAGGGTCAGTATGCACGTGTGCTGCTTTCCAGCTAAAAGAAAAGCAATACTCTGACAAATCTGGCTGTCAAAGTGCAATTGAAAAGTTGAATTGTAACTTCGCTCTTTCAATCTATTTTGGGATTCCTCTGCTTCTTTCCTAGATTTTGGACCTGAGCCTGTAACTTATTCAGTCAGAAAGCCAGAAGATAGTGTTACATGGAAGCGCGTGAGACAGCAGCGTTTTATTTGTGGCTGTTTTTTCTGTCTGTCTTCAGGTCCATGAACCTGTACCAACTCAGATGTCTGGCAGAGGGGTGTCATCTCCAGGTACTGACTTCTCTGATGAAAAATGGGCAAATCTGTTGTAAGATGGCTCTGTATGCAACCTTTACAACATTGAGATAAAGGAATTTACATATAGTTTTGGTGGTCTTAGTATATTGTTGGGGGAAAAACTTTGGAAGAAATGTGAAAATATGTGAAAAAATATCATTTTTTCCTGTCAATTACAGAACTCGCATCAACTTACATCTTCTATTAATAGCCATGAAGTAATCTTTTGTCATTGTCACTTAATAAAAAGGCCTATTGTATTTGCTATAATGTGAAAAGCTGTCATGCATAGATAGGACAGTCTTGAATTCTTTTTAAATTTGTGTCACTTAGAATTGTTTTTACTTGAAGCCCACTATCATACAGACTGGCTCTATGGCAGTGGCTGTATGTTATTTGATTCTGAAAAGATTTAATTTTATTACAACCCACAGATTTCACAGAGGAGTCAAGTGACCAATCTCCTGAAGCCACAGGGAAGAGAGCATCTATCAGAAAAAACATTAGAAGTTTGACAGAGGATGTGCCATGTAGGTGTTATAGTAACCAGATTAGTATCCGATTCCAACACACCAACATCATTTTTGTAATATCTATAGAAATGAATGTGTTTATTCTTTATTGCCTCTGTTTATTTAACGTAAAATATCCCATTTGCCATTATTGGCCCTGAAAAATCCATCTCGTAGGCACCTTGAGCCTTAGCCCTCACGACTATGTTTTCAGTTGCTATGGTTAAAGACTGTAAACGCACATTTGTGCAGATAAGCCAGGTTCAGACATTACCTAAAGAAAAATGTACTTTCTTCCCCAGTGACACTCTTCCCTGGTTGGTTGCTGCATGATTGTGTGTAATGTCACAATACCAAGCATCATTCTGCTCTATGCTATCAATTGACACTAAACACTATTACTTAAGCATGTTTAATTCAGTTTACTTGAATAACAAGAGCATATTGAATTGTGTTTGCACGGCTTGAACATATTTAAAAATGATTTTAGCTAAAGTTTTTTAGCTAAATATCTTCCCCACAACTTTTCAAATTCATACATCTCATATCCCTCTTCTTTAATTCATCTTGTTCATTCAGCACATTTTTTCATTTCTTCAGCCATGAAACCCATTCCTGCCAATATCAACCCCAGCTGCGCCAAAAAACCCCCGAAGCAAAAAACCCTCACCCGCTCGTCTCCGGACCCGAGCGGGATGTACAGTGAGGTGCGGAGGGAGAGGAAAACGAGGGCGATAGACAAACACAAGATACTGGAGGAGAGACTGCAGCGCCTGGAGCAGGAGATCAGCAACAGCCAAGCCTCATCAGACCCGAGGCCCCCTGAACGTAATGCCAAGGAAATGGGTCAGTATGGACAAAGTGAGGCAAATAAGGGGGAAATTATGAGTTGCAGGGTAACAAGGATGAAGTCAAATGAGGCCCAAATTAGGTCAAAGTAGCTGCCATATTGGCTCTGTGAACAAAGAGAGGGGGGGGGATTGTCCTATGAGATGATGAGGCACACATTTCAGCACAAAGAGAAGAAGAGCGAGTTCTTAGAAGTGTGATTTTGAAAAGGAGGTTTGGCAAAAGACAGGAGTTCCTGTGTTATTTTCTGCAAGTTAAGGACAAATGCTTTCTTACACCCCACCGATGGAAGACAAATTGGAGGAGTTAACTCTTGAGAAAAGAACTTTGATCCTTATGTTTTTTTTTTTAACTGTGTATGAAATAGCCTTTGTGTTACCAGCACCGTTTGGTGTGTCTTGAAAATCGTTAGAACCGTCTTTGCCTGTTGTGACCGCAGGCGGCTTGGCGGAGCTGCAGAGTTTGAGACGACAAGCTCAGGAGCTGGTGGATGAAAATGATGCCCTGAAATTGACCGTTCACCGTCTGAATGTTGAGCTGAGCCGCTACCAAGCTCGCTTCAGACCATTGTCAAAAAGGGGGGAAAAAAAAAAAAAAAAAAAAGAAGTACAGAAATTGGTCAAAGTCGCAAACTTCAGCCAGAAGTCTTCATAAGTGCAGAGTCTTCTCACAATTTGAGAAGACTCTGCATCCTGAATGTAGTCCTGATTGTAAATATACCCAACCAGCTGGATGATTAGCTTGCCGCTAATCATACACTAATGGGCAATTTAACCGAATTGTGGACGCTCATCACTTTATCCTCCTTCTTCTGTCATTGTGAGCTTTAAGACATGTATTCCGCTTTTATCCAGAACCCTGCTGATCGAGACATGGCTTTCCTTTTTCAACCCCCTTCCATGTGATACACTGGCGTAAATGAGCTTCCCATCACTGTCTGTCCATGCTCGGGTACCTTTTTTTTTCCCCCCCAGCACAAGAAAGCCAACCTGCAGTTTTAATCATGGCCGCCACATGCTGTGTATTCACATCGGGAGATCTCTTGTTCTCATCAGTAGTAGTTTGCTTCCTCTGCAGCAGCGTGTCTCTGGCTGCCCTCATTAGCAACAGCTAAGGCACTTCTGAGCCGGAGAAAAATAAGGGGAAAAGATATAGAAAAGACCCTCAGAACACACTAATAAAGAGTGTATATGATATATACATGTGCAACAGGATGTTTGGTTTCTCATTTTCCCTGCTAGGTAGGATGAATTAGTCTTGTTCCCAGGGAACTGAGGTTGCAAAAAACAAACAAAAACGCCATACATGAACTGTGTTTCAGCACAGCTGTTTTTTTTGTGTGTTTTTAAAAAACTTATTTCAGAGAGAAGGATAAGATTGCTTTGGAGATGGCTGTAAAGGCTGGGTTAATTTTCTCTCTCTGTCATGCAGAGCTCCAAAATCAATGGGCTACCAACGACAGGTTCTCCGCCTCCATGGCTGGTCAGTATCTATAGTGGAACAAGATATTCCATTAAAACACCCTGACAGTAGACTAATTCTTGGCTGCTGGTGGAACAAGTATTGATTAGTGGATAAATCTTTGCTCGAATTAGGTAAATCTAAGAATAAGTTACTATAAGGTTAAAGCAATAGATTAAAATGACTGCTGTTTTCCACCTCCTTTAAGAAAATGCCTTTACTAGACAAAATCACTTGTGCTGCTCACTCATTAGTTGCAAAATAACTGGAAACCTTCTGGACTGATCATGTAAATACTGCCAAGACGATTTTACAATTGTTTTTATGTGCTCATTGAAGCTGATTGTATAAGAAGGTAACATGACTGTTTGGACAAAACCCAAAAGACTAAAGATCTGGATGTTTTGGCTAACCTTCATAATCTTTGTTTATCCTCTTCTGTAGTTGGACATGAAGTATTTATGCCCTCTGTTGCTGGCTTATGAAGACAGGATGAATGAGAAAGACGAACTGATGCAAACCACAGAGGTAAAGCATTTGTAAAACGTTTTTTGTTCCAAATTCCCCTTTTATGAGTTAGGAAACCACAAGGAGGTGGTTAGGTATTCCAAAAATTCAGGTTTGCAAAAAACTAATGAACCAATCAGCCAAGGATACAGAGACTTCCTAAGGAAGATACAGATGACTCACCAAAACAATTGCTGACAAGTAAATGAGAAGTATAAAAACAATTTGAGAAGTAACAATTTTGTTACTGGTCATCAGTAACAAAATTTCCCAAACGGGACATCTCAATGCTCATATGAGCCAGAAACCCCCCCTCCCCTCCCCTCTGGCATCATGGTGTTTCATTCAGTGCACATTATGGATTGAATCTGGGCTAAGGAACGCACTCCTGCTGGACCCACTCATGGTTACAGTCAATGATGACGTCTCTATTTATTTATTTTTTGCTCTCTCCAATGTAAAACCTCTGTTTTGGATATGTTTTTCTGCGCCAGGAGGACGCCAAGAAAGCGCGTGCTCGTTTAGAGGATGTGATTAAAGAAAATGAGACGCTCCGTGAAGAAATTTCCCGGATGGGTGTCATCAGCCAGAAAGACTGGTAAGAAGTAATATCCAGTCTGAGTGTTAGTGTTGGCGTGTGCACACTGCTCATAGTCATGACGTCCTGAAAACTGGTTGGTGCTTTTGGTTTACCTCTGACTTCAGGTCAGTCTCTTGAGCAGATCACATGTCCTCGCATGAGTTTGAAAATACTTAAGTTGGATTCTCATCATGCACAGACTCTAAATAACTGGCTCCGATAAGCAGGTTAACTGCAGACAGAACTTTGAGACACGGTGACGTCCTGTAAAACTGAAAACGTGAGCTCCGAAGTCACAGGCCTCTGCTAATGCTAATGCATCTGCATACATTTACATTTTCAACAAAAAATGTTCTTAAGAACAAAAAAGCAACAAAAGGAATCAGCTGTTTATCCATCACTCACAGAATTGGTATCAAACGCAGGCCGCGCAGAGGAAAAATGTGCAGAGGACGAGGAAGTGCACCAGAACTCACACATTTGTACCCACGTACTGACAGCTGCTGTGGAGATGAAGTGCCTTCACGTTTTGATATCAGCCTGCTGTTGACTTGTGCAAAATGAACAGACTGGATTTTGGAGCCAGGAAAATAACAGCATTCTACACAGATGGCCCAATCAAACCCAAGGATGGTTGGGAAATACTAATCTTCCTCATGCTAGAAAGTGTCAGCACTTGAAAAACCCAACCAAGACTTTAATATGCATCAGAATGCATTTTAATTAATATCTCTCCACACATCTGGTTTTCAAATGCACTGGGTGCTCGGTAAATAGTATCTCATTTGGTTTCTCAGGAAGCCACTGTGAAGAAAAATGACAATTTACCTCCATGTGTTCTCTGGGTATCTTTAAATTCTTTATTTTCAGAGGATTAGTATCAAATCTGATTTGACCTCGACATTTATTATAGAGCGTTGTGGTTATTGATGACGAAGGCCCTGAAAAGAGAGAAAATGTTTGGTCACGATAAGATGAGGTAAAAATAAATCTTTAAAAAAAAATAGAGAAACCATCTCCGCAGCAATTAGTGTAAGGATTAATGCTGATAATAATCCTGTATGATAGTTGTTTAACTTGTTTAGAGATGTAACCTCTGTGTGCTTCTCTCTGCAGTGAACAGCTTCAACAGCAGGCCCTTCTGGTTTTACAGGAGAATCAGAGTCTGATTGATCAGCTTGAGGCACAGCGTGCAAAGTCCAAGGCCAATCACAGCAGACAACAATCTGAAGGTACTAAAAGAGAGTCTACAGACATTCTTTAAAATGCCGAAAAATAAGAAATCACATCAAGTGAAGCTGAATCTAAAAATCCCAAAAAGCCCCAAACCAAAGAAACCTTTGGCTTGATTGTTAAGTGCGATTTTGTTTTCTTTTTCTCTCTTTTTTAAAAATCAAACTGTTAGTTGTGTTCTAATTTCCTCCTCTTCCTTCTCTGTGAAGTAACAAAGGTCTCCAAGCAACTGATGTTGCTGGAGGCAGAAAAGCAGCATTTGCAGGAGGAGCTGGAAGAGAGCAGAAGGGAGGTGCAGAGGCATGTGAAGGAGGTTCAGCTTCTGCGGGCCCGCCTGAAGGACGCCGTTACCTGGGACGAACACTGCAGCATTGCAGGGGAGCTCAGAGGGTACCATTGCAGCCTCTTTTGCGTTAAACCCCTTTGTCCTTGTTGGTAGGCAATAACAACAAAGCGAGAACATTTCATAGGTTTTATGAGCAGCGCATATCACGTCACTTTGAGATTGATTTTTCAAATAAAAACAGGGCCAAACGATGAGAAAAACAGAGATAACACCCAAAGCTGAAGAGCTACAGAGGTTCATCTGGAGTGTAATGAATGCACTAATATGGTAAAATGCCAGCAGGGTTTTTAACAAAAAAAAAAAATCCTACTTTCACAAACTCATTTAAAGCCTTTTCAAGCTACATGCAGCTTTAGTAAACATTTAGTAGTGTCTTGCTCTTGGGTTACGATACACTGTGAACTCTGCTCTTGACTCTCAGACATCTGGAGAAGCAGGAAAGCAGGAGTAAGAGTGAAATCGACGAATTGCTTCTGAGGGTGTCCGCTCTGCAGGAGGAGAACAGGAGCCTGGTTCTGGACAGAGCCAACCTGACTGCAGATGTAAACACAGCAAAGGCTGAGCTGGACCTCTGCAGACAAGCTAACAGGTTGTAAACATGTTGTGTTCTTGGTATGCCTTGGTACACCTCCCACTTAAAAAAAAAAACGATTTATGGCAGAAGACAAAATAATGTTTTTTTTTTCTTGCTTTTGGGTTTTCTCAAAAACAAAGCCAAAAAAGAAAAAAACACCTAATTGTTTGTACAAGCAGGCATTTACACAACTGTGCTTGAATCAGACCTATCTGTGTAATCCTAGTTAACACCTTGTGATGATTTCTTCATCAGTGTTAGCCCCAATATAACAAACGGTTCTAAATCAGCCCTCACTGAGCCAGTCATGGTTGAATATCACCTTTTTAAGTTCCATGTGGTCTTTAGTGCTTATATTATCCTAGCTTCCAATAATGATATGAATTTAGAAAGTCTAATTTAAAAGTAGAATTACCAGTTGATGAAGGTCCTTCATCAATTGGAAGTTAATAGCCTTTTCCAATGTAACCAGAAAGGTCATTTTTATGACTGCTGAGGACAAGCACCTTAATGAATAAGAAGGTAATCACCCTTTTTTTTAAAGAAAAAAGAGGACATAGTGTTGGTGAATGGAGCCTAATAATAATTGATTTATTTCAGTCAGGGACTTGAGCTGCTCTAAATTCTACTCTGATGTGGAAATTTGCTCTTCTCCCTCCGGACTTGTTCTGAGATTATAGTTGAGTTTCTCATTCAGTAAGTGTGAAGGCTGTCAGAAGGTGTTGGATTAGCCAGTGATGTTTTCACCTCCTCGTACAGATGGCAGCGTCTCAAGAGATCCTCCAGTTAAATCTTTCTCCTTTCAGCCCTTCCATCTGCACTTCTCCCTCCCGTAAAGCCCGTCTTTAAAAAAAAAAGAAAAAAGAAATCAATCCTCTTTAGTCTGCATGTTTACCTCCAATGTTTGATTCCAATTTGCTTCTACCCTTGCTCTGCTCTCTATACATCACGCAGGAAGGCTGAGAGGAAGATCAGTATGCTAAAGAAACAGAGGGAGGACTGCACTTTAAAGGAGGAGAAGACTCGTCATTACCTGGGGGCTGTCATTTCTGTAGCAGAGAACATTTCCAAGGAGAGAGACCAACTAATCCACATGGTACACCTGAGGCGACAAACGTTTTACAAAGATGTTGTACTTCATATAGTAATAATCACATCAAGCGCACATTGGTGCACAAATTATTTGCTTTGGCTTGAATTCAAACGTTACTGCTAGATATGTAGCACCTCTGAACTAATAATTAATATTCGATCTCTTGATTATTTTAGTACAAAAATCAAAAGAAATGTAAACATAATCCAAAGCTTTAAAAACTACTTTTTGGAAATTTTAAATGTTTATATATTTTTCATGTATTTTAGACTATTGATGGAAGAAATGCACACTGATAGCTTTAAGCAGTTATTTATACCGATTGAAGCAGGTGTGATGAGATCAGTCTCTCGAACAAAAAAAAGAAAAGAAACCGGCAGCTATGAGTCATGTTCTAAATGAAAAATAAAACAGACAATTTGGCAAATGTCAGATAAAGCGGCAGCGAGCGCATATACTGCGGAGCTAATGAAGCAAGAGCCAGCTGTGTAACATCTGTCTGAGGACAGTGATCCATTTAGGAAGAAAGGAGAAAAAAAAAATCCAGTGAGTGGTTTTCGCTCTTTGGGTGCTGTGCGCTGGTCATCAAAGAGACGGGTGTCATCGTACCATATACGACAGACGTTATTTGTGCTGGCGGTAAGATGCAGGAGCCTTTTGCACACATCCTTTACAGTGAGTGCATTATGGAGGCTGGCTCACTGTTTTAGTTTTCTGTTTTCATAGTAAGACAAAAACTGTTTATCTCTATACGTAGAATTGCAGAAAAAAGAGAAAGAAAAATGGAGTCTCTTTAGAAGAGTGGAGTGACAGAGTTGGATATAAGTGTGCGGTAGGGTTTGATTGGTGGCTTAAAGGGATTTTATGCTTTGGGGTGGATTTCTGATAAAAAGTGAGGAAATGCTTTTATGCTGCAGGTGGATCACTACTGTTAAAAGCAAGTCTTTGTACCAGTGTGCCTATGTATTTCTTTTAGATCGTTTATTTACACCTTTGTTATTGATTGGTTTAGATAATATTCCATCCATTATCCAGAAATGTTCATTTTTTACATTTAAACAAAATTGGTGGTGGTATTGTTTGTGTTTTTTTTCTCTCATATTCTGTTTTCAACTCCCCACACCATGTGTGCTCTTTCCCCTCTCGTGCTCCCCTCTTAGCTCAGTAACCTCCCGTCTTCCCTGTCTGACTCCCTAGGCCACAGTTCTTCAGCAGGAAAAGCAAGGATTTGTGAGCAGGATTCTGAAAGGCACAGTTCGATTCGGCAAGCTACAAGAAGATGTCAAAGTAAGTTTTATTTTCTTTCATGCCATCGGCTCCCTCGAAAGGCCCATATTTTAAACAGGCCCGTGTTCCCAAAAGGCCTGGCTTTGCCCACTGTATTGCTGGAGGTTTGTATTTTTAAAAGCTTCTGTTTTCATAAAGAACACAGCTAAATCTAAAACTTCCTGCACATTCTGCACTGCCCTGAAGCCCCTCTGCTGTGCGGCAGGCATGTTAATTCACTCCTAACCCCAGATGCCTGGAAACTTTTGAAGCAAGCTCAGCTGATTCCTGAACTTATTTGATGAAGGCACATTTTTAGTAACTTTTTAGTAACTAAATCCTGAAGTGCGATCCCTGTTGTCCCTGTTGATCTGAATTCTAGCTCAATTTATAGTAAACATCATCTACCGCAAACTTCCAGTACTCTCGGACATCATCTCTCATGCTGGGTTTAATGAGTATTTTATGCATTTGTTGTTGTAGATTAGTCAGAATACGCTGCCTGTATTTTTCTTTCTTTTGATATCTCTTCTCACTCATCTGCTATATCATTATCTGTAATTTGTATATATCGTATCTACTGCTCTCTGTTGTTATCCACAGTAGAATGAGTCATGTATGCAAAGCCACACAGCCATTAAAGAGGGGGGGGCAATAGACGTTCTGGTTCTAAACAGAGCATAGCCGACATTTGGTCATATCTCATTGTAGGCAGAGCCTTGTTTGTCTCCCCAGTTATTCTTTGACAAACTAAAGGATTGATAATGCTCAACTCAGAATAAAAATCCAAGCGGCTCACCATGGCAACCATGGCTGCTTTGACCTACAGTGCCATCTTGGTTTAAATCTTTCTTTTACCAGTTGTTTTTCAACCTCTTTTCTCACAGCTTTTGCTGTTTTAAATAAAAAAAAATCTTTCTTTTTTTTTACATCAGGAGCTGTGTACTGCAGCATCTTGCCTCTTGGTAGTAGATCTGTGTGTTTGAACTTGCTCTCGCCCTTGTCAGATCTGACAGTTGTAATAATATCACTATAAAGACAGCACAGAGGAAAACAGGTGTGTATGAATAAAAGGAACTTCAGGCAATCAAACCGCTGAACAAAGAGAACCGTAAATGCTAATTGCGTAACGGTGCAATAGGACTTTTTTTCTCCTAGAAAAAGAACTAGTCTTCATCCTTATTTTCTACCTGCTGAATATAATCAAGCTGTTTCAAATAGACTGAACTAAACTCTGAGCCCACAAAGCTTATCCATCGATTACAGACAGATGGTTGAGTGAAACAATGTTTTAAAGTCCAAGGTTTTCATATTTTTAATATATCAGTTTTGAATAAAACAGGAGTTGACTGATCGATCAAATTTGTTTCCCATATTGACTTGGTATTAAATCAGCTGTTCATTTTAGCTGCAAGAAAAGCAGACAGGATGACATATTTTTCTTTGTGCTGGTGTTTCTGTCAAAGAATATAACACAGAAGATTTATTCCTGTATGCTCAAGGAGGCTGTCATGACCCTGAGCTTGTTCTTTAGAACCTCTATACGCATACTCTATATACATACTATATACTCTATACTGTAAAAAAAGTCTTTTGAGTCTGAATTGTTTGTATATCTTACAAAATATCAATAGTATTTTTAAGTTGTTCTCTTTATTCTTTATTGGATGCTCACTGTACTTTATGACTTTTGCTGAGCTTACGTCTGGTATTTGTGTTCTGCACAATCCTCGCAAGCCTCAACAACAGACTAGTTGACCCTTTAATATCTGCACAGAGAAAAAAGCTATTGAAAAATATTACCTTGTACTTCTTTTTATTTGAATCTTTTTCAGAAAAAAGTTGAATCAGCAGATCATGGTAAAGTAATGACATGGCATAAAGACACTTTTACCAGTACGTACAGAAACCAAATGGTAGAAATGGCTCAAGATGGTGTGCTTCTGGAATTTTTCCCAATGCAGATCCAGTGCGTTGACCTAGAAATGTGCACCACCAAGACACTAGATCGGGATCTGGGTTCAGAAGGGGGTTTAAAGAATTAAAATGTGGTTGTGCAATGTGTGGAGTGTTGATAAGTGTAAGTGGGAGACCCGGAGGCTGGTCTTCCTCAGTGTGTAGTTCCCTCTAAAAGCATGGAGGTTCATTTTGGTGTGTCGGCTCATGTACTTTGGATTTTAAATAAAGACACAAGTCTATAAGGAAAAGGAACCATAACCTGGATTTTACCTTTAGACTGGAAATCTGTGATGCATTGGTTGGTTGAGTTTTCAGGTGTACAGCATGACTGTAATGATTCACAGGACATTAATAGCAGCAATCTATCACCTCCTATCTTATTGGACCAGATGTGCTTTATTTTCCTTTTTTTTACACACCTGTGTGTCTGTTGAGATGGAAGATGAAACCAGAAGAGTCACTTACATTACATGACAATTGTCATGAAAAAAAAAGACAGGTCACAGCATATAAGCAACAAAGCTGATGACAGAAAAATAATCTGATCATTAGTTCAATCGTGATCACTGTCTGTCAAAAGTCAGCACAGGTGTGAAAGTCCCACAATCCACCTCATTGTCTGGCAAGACGTGACGGCGGCATAACGAATTCAGAAGTTTTCAGGTCAGATAAATAAAAAAAAACGTCATTAATACCGCGTGTTGCTTTGATGATGAAGTGAGAGTGCTGTTTTTATGCGATAGCGCTTGCTGAAGAACTCTTTTTACACCCTGCAGTTCCACAAACTACACGAGCAACATTTTTTTCCCGTTTAACAGTAGTGCTTCATTCTCATGCAGAGTTTTATCATCCAATAAATGAATTGTGAGGTGGTGGTCCTTAAAGTTTTATCTGACAACTGAATTTACATTTTTATACGGAGCTCCTATAACAGGGAAATGGTAAAAGCAATTCAGAGATGAGAGAAGCAAGCAGCACTTCAGCCATAAAGACAAATAAAGTTAGAAAAAACAGGCTTGTTTTTTGACGGAACTAATTAATGAAGGCAAAGCAGCGGAAACATAACAGAAGCAATAATTAAAACAGCAAAGAAGTAAAAAAAAAAACATTTGGAGTAGGGACATATAAAATATTGGCTACATTTATCAATTTTTTTCTTATTTCTTCTATAAATTTCAGTCTTCTTTTGTCTTATTCTAGATAAGGTTATTTATTTATGCAAGTTCTATAATTGCAAACATGGAGGCTGCTGAAGCTTTTCATCCAAACTTCAACTTACTGACAAACGCCCAGAGCCGCTTTCTTTTGAATGACCAAATCTGTTCTCGGTTCTTGGCATTGCTTGATTGTCATCAACCTGTCGTAATGGTTATCTGTGCGCTTCCGCCCCGTGATTGCATGGGTGGGGATATTGTTTTACCTCTGGACTGTAAAGAGACAGCAGCTTGTGACTCCATTATTCATGTGTAATTAAAATTCATGCCACTCCATCTCCAGGAAACACCTGTTAAATGTTGAAGTCGGGTCACAGGTTTGACCCGTGGAACATAAGCATGGATAGATCTTTTTTTTGTTTTTTGTTTTGTTATAGCACAGACTCCCGTGACTCTTCCCTTCCTCTTGTGTTGTCATTATTGAATGAATTACACATTCTATGTCTCAACTCTGGTTCGACTTTCCTAATTAAGTTTGAAAACGGAAAAGAAAACCAATTTAGACATTGTAAAGAGTTCTTTAATACCACAGCTTGGCCTTGAATAATGGCACCCACAACTGTTCTGATTCATTTTTTATTTTGTTTAGTGAAGGAGCAGTTGCTGTGTGAATGCAGATGGCGCACAGGGGCAGGGATCACACTGGGAAATGGGCCTTTTTATTTTTTCTCTCTGTAGATGTGTAGGGGAAGTGAGTCCTTTAATGAAGCATGCTTTACCGCTCGGCTCAGAGAGATCAAATGCAGGGTCCTGTAGATGTCAGGTGGAACCAGCAGAACCAACACCCCACTGACAAGACCTTGTTTAACAGGGTCTCATTAACAGGAAGACGGTCAGGAAATTAAATCCCTAAAGCTGGAGTCTGTCAGCACTCTTCGTTTCATATATTTATTTATTCATTTCTCGTCTTCTTATTGGGTCTGTGGCCATCGGGTTGCTCTGCATAAACTGCTCTAAACGGCTTTAGTATTTTTTGTGCAAGGCTGCCATGGTGCTTTGAAACAGGTTGGATCACAAATCTGTGGCTATTCAGTGACAGCAACAGTGGAAAAAATGGGTTATACCTTACCTGGTAGCAACAAGCAGACAGCCATTGCATTGAGTCTGTGAACTTTCTGAGAATATGTGTTCGATATTAGACAGACGAGTGTTAAAAAAATCCCGTTGATTGCAGGAGGGGGGTCCCACTTCTCTCACAAATCACAAATAAGCTCCCTCTTTTGAAGGTTTCATTGATTTTGAAGTATGACAGCTGCATGCTGTCTCTTTGAGCCTGATTTAACACACTAGATGGGATTAACCCCGTGATGACAGTGATTTTGGTTTTAACACATGCTGGCATTCAATCAGGCTCAACCGGCAGGGAGTGGGCGAAGAAATAACGACTTGAGCGTTGTGTAGAAATAACTCTCCATTTATTTCATTGTGGGGCGTGTAATCAGTTGCGTGGCACTAGGCTGAGAGCTGCAGTCAGGTCAGTGTAGAGAAATGCGGGAAATAAGACGAGGGGCCTGGGTTCATGGACAGGTATAGATGCACAGCTAGCCACAATATTAAATCCGTTGATCACCACATTTTCTGATGGGAATCCTTCAGTCCCCGCATTCGTGTAGATGTTACTTGTCCAGAGAAACATTTTTGCTCATCAGACCAATCCTCATATACTGTAGTAGCTGCATTTGGTCAAAGGACACAAACAAAGACATCAAGGTCTTGCTCTTAATCCAATCAAGCATCTGCAGGACGAGCCAGAACGGGCCTGATCCGCAGAGGCTCCAAAGGCTCACAGCTCCAACATTTTCAGCGGCCAGATACCACCAGACGTTTATAGTTCAGGCCCTGTTTCATCCCTCATATGTAAGAGCAGCTCTGCTTCAGGGTTGGCATGAGAACTAAGAAATTTTTTTTAAAAAGAGAGAAAAAGACATTTATAATGTCCAGGACAATTGGCAAATAAAGAGTCCAGCCTTCAAAGAGTTAACTGGACTTTTAAACATACAGCAAGGCTTTATCTCAAATAGTTTCAAATGCTACATTTGCATTTTGATGAAAAACGGAAAATACCTGTGCCTGAATTTGAACTGTTTCTAAACGCGACGCTCTGGGTAAAATGGATAACGTGCGCTACTGCAAGAAAGATGGCATTTGTCAAGTCATTTGGTGCGTAATTCACTCAAAACAAACAAAACGACTGTAGATTGATAAAACAGGTTCCACTCACTCTTCGTGTTATCAATCTTTCTTTAAAATGCTGCTGCAAATGTCATCTCTGGATATAACTGCAGAGATTTTACAATGTGTCAAAATCCAAATTGGACCAAACAAACTAAAAAATGGGACAATGCGGGGGGGGGGGGGGGGGGGAACAACTACTTTTTTAATCTCGGAGGAAATGAAAAAGTTTCAGAGCTACTGTAAAAACAGATTTGATCAAAGTGTGTTGTTGACATTAAAAGAAACCGAGCTACTTGCCTTCTCCATTTCGTACACGCACGGCATTGATCCGGTTGGACAGCCTGAACTGCATGGGTCTGGGTTTGTGGCAGAAAAGGGAGAAAGTCAAAGTGGCAACCTCATCAAACCTGTGCCCAAAGAAACACAGCAGTGCATCCAGTGTTTGTTGTTTACTGTGTTTAATTTAGGAACCCCTTGGATTGTTTTTGGGTTCACGATGCTGAAAATGAATCAAAATGGTTGTTGTTTGCTGCAACATATTTTCCAATCATCAGTAAGCCAGAGAAGAGGGTAAATCACAGTGCTTGCAATAGTTGCCATGTATACATACCGCACATCTGTTAGTCTAACACACATCTGGTCAGTGTTTTACCTTTGACATGAACATTTAGACTCTTAAACGGGTATTCCAAACCTTGCAAGACTTAGAAGGCAGTCAAAGAAGTACTTTTGTTTGTAACTGCTGGCATAAATTGAACTCTCACATTTTCACACTGACAGCTGGTGATTATCCAAATATGTACGAAATATCCTGACAGAACAAAGCAAACAGACACACTTTTAATCTTAGTTTTTGGAGTACTTTGAAAATGTGTGTACAGCCAACTCATAGGCTCAGTTATATAATTATCTTTGTCATATTTCTGACAGTATTTCATTTATGAGCCCTTTCTTTTTGGCGACCAAGTGCTCTATACACATCCACATGTTTCAAATGAATCAATTCTCTGACCTAATGTGTGCACATCTGGGATTTTTCCTCAAAGTTGATAGTTAACCGTTTAGTCCTTAACTGCTCCATCGAAAACTGTGGAGTCTTGACTTACAATCTGCTTTCAAGTGCCATATTAAGAGTCATATCCACAACACAGAAAACACATAAAACATCACAGACATACATCACAGAAATGTTGGTACACTGTAAGCTCCTGCCACTGACAGAGCTTTTCTCCATCTCTTTTTCCCCTTTGGCCCGGCTGGTGTCTGAGGCGTAGCAGCAGGCATAAAAAAAGCACGGCACATCCAGCCCACTCTCAAGTTATCTCCGCCGCTCGGTCAGGAGCCCAGGGGCTTACTGGTCTGCGGAGTTGGTAACGTTAACAGTCGTGGGACGCATCACCATGCCAACGTGGGGAAAAAAAAATGTATTTGTGCATTTCAAAACGCCTAACCGCAATGCTGACTGGAGTTGAAGGTGCCTAACAGTGTAGCAGTAATAGAAAAGCTGTTCTGCCCTTTGCTACTGGCGCTAGCAGCACATCGCTTTCCTCCACGGAGGAATAACTAACGATAAACAGCCGTAGAGCTGTTGCCCACACATCAGGAGTTGACTCTACCGGCGTACACTGTGCGCTCAGAGTCAACATTTTGGGCTCCTGACTGTGCGGCCCCACTGAACAAATAGGTAATGAGAACGTGTTGTCACAACACCGACGATATTTAATCCCACCGGCCCCTTTTATTTGCATGACGGCTGATTGCGAGGCTGTGGAGAAAAGTTTCATATGGAGCTCAGAGCTTTTAATCTATCAACCAAACGCACGCCAGCTCCGCTTCTCTCGCATCTGACTTCCTCCGTTAGTGAGTGTCCTCTCAGCCTCTGGAGGAGCAGTCGCACATGCCCTGACACAGACACTGGCAGAATCCGTAGACCAAGCAAACTGTCAGGCTCGATGGCACAAGGCTCACGCACACAATTCCAAGAGTCACTCTCTGGATCACCAGCAAGTAGATTCCAAGAGGCAGTGAACCAAAGTATAAGAATCCCAGCAGCCAGACCAGAATGCGCGGGACGTGGTTACAGAATTTGGACAGGGCGTCGGGGTCAACGGGTCCGTTGGAGCCTATCGATACCGAGTCCAGGCTCTGCTCCGCGTAGACGTCGGAGCTCCCGTTCCGGCTGGGCGAGTCCCTCTGCACCTCCATGATGGTGATCACCAGACAGTTGGAGGAGTCGCGGGTCGGGCTGGAGGACGAGAAACTCTTTGGGGTCAAGACCACCTCCCGCTTCTGGTCGAAGCTGCAGGACTTTTCCAAGTGCGACATGATGTTGACGTCGTCGGGCAGGGCCGACACCTGGTACTCGGTGATTTCGGTGTGGTGTCGGCAAAAGGGGCACGGGATGCAGCCCGCTCCGTCAGCGATGTCCAGGATCTTCATGAGGCAGCGGGCGCAGACCCGGTGCAGGCAGTCCAGGATCTTGGGCTTCCGGGCGTGTGCATTGTAACGCTGGTAGCAGATTTTACACTCCAATTCCTCTGGGGGAGGACAGTCTTTCTCCTCTAACTCTGTCTGAGGAGAGCTCATCTTCAAGTCATGTTCTGCAGACACACAGAGAAAGGTCAAAAAAGAGAATTAGCAGGATGATTAATAAGATCTAGCTAAGTAGCACATGCGATTTCAATATGAAGAGAAGTCGTATGTACAAGAAGAGATGGAAAAATCATATTTCTCCGCACAGCAGGAAAAGGTCAGGGCTCTGCCCCCTCCCCTGACTGCTCTGACTCTGTGGACCGGCTGGTGATGAATGATTTATGCTTTGGGAGTTCGAACAGGGTGTCATCCCTCTGCCCTTTGTGGCAAGGCAGCAACCTGTTGCGTTATCGATCTTTGCGGGGAGGTGGTAGGGAGGAGCTGCTCCTCTGACATTTTTGTTGATTCTGTGTTTTTGGGAAGAGTACGGCATAGTTTGCAGTTCGTTAGGTGAAGTCACAAGTCCATGAACCGAGAGCTCCTCACTGGTAGTTTTAGTCTTCTCCGTGTTTTCTTATTTGACCTCTGTCAGAATGTGTGAAATCTAGGTCAGGTTTTCAAGGGGCTCTTTGGAGTGGATGGGATTTGTTGCATTGCGGGCATTCCAATTATTTTAGCTGGGACTGAAAAAAAAAATATCAAGAGATTTTTTTTTTTTTAAGTTTTATAAAAATCTAAAAGAAGAAAGGCAATGAAAAACATTCAAATCTGTGATTTGACTTATTTTATTTTTCTCACATCACATGTATCAAAACGACAGGTAGCTGACCCAGTTGTGTCCAGGCTAAACATAGTTTTGTTTTAAAGATTTAATTACAAAAAGTTTCTGAAAAATATTGTGATTGTATGAAATTGCTCTGGGGCAGGGAAGTTCTAACTGACTTGGAAGGGACAATTTATCTCATTATCATAGCAAGTCCGATGCTGAAGGCTCAGTTTGTGAAAGATTGTTTTAGATTTAAAAATTCTATCAATAAAAGATCAAAATCAATGTAAAACTCAAATTAACATTTTTTTTGTCAAATAAATAACCATAAGCCACCTTTTTAGAGCTTAATAAAGCCTAATTTTTTTTAGCAGATTGATGGTCCCTGTCTACGAAATATATCCTGTTCTGTTATCCTGATCATAATTACAAAAACAACTTATTTCAAACTAACTTCTCTTTTAGGAAAGCAGTGATTTTGAACATTTCACTGAGCAGAACTTGAGGTGCTGCAAGATGGTATTTATGTGTTTTTATGATATTCTTACAGAGATGATAAGATTGGAGAGATTAAGCTATAATCGTTTTTGGTTCTTTCCTGTTGGTCTGGTAACGACGATGATGATAAAGCTGTAAGCTGTTTTGTAAAATGGCTCAGAAACCATCAGATAGCCAGTTTATGATGGATCATCTGACAGCCTCATAAAGAGAAAGCCAACATTAAGGCACCGGCTGTTGAAACCCCCAGTAAGAAATCCCACGCAGTCACACCTTTCATATAGACCATGAATATAAAACCTACAAAATACACAAATTCTTGTAATTCTATCTTTTAGCTCCCGGTGTTGTAATGCACATTGCAAAGTAGTGAAATTGCTTGTCGATTTGCCAGATGTATATTAAAAAGATGCTTAAAGCGCTTTAGTTGGCGTTTCTCCTCATGGCAATGTCTATTGGAATTGGAAATTAGACTGAAGGACGAAGGTAAACAAATTGTAAAAAAAAACATTCATGAAAAATAACCCGAAGGTCGCTTTAAGGTGTATTTTTCTGTATTAATAAACATAATTCTCCTCTAGATTGAATTCAAACCCCAGTGTTGTGTGTTATCCTGCACATGAAGCCAAATGCCTACAGCACCTTTGAGGCCTTAGTACATATCAAACAAAGGCCTGGATTAGTGGACCTCTCTCTCAGAGTACCGCTGTATTTCAGTCCTTTTGACTTCAAGAAAAGTCTTTCTCAATTTTAGTCTCTCTCCGTTCGAGCCTCCAGCTATCTATCTTGTGGCTTGTGTTTATAAAGCCCTCCTCTTTGATTCTGGTCTATCAATATTAAATGAGCGAGGAAGGTCTCAATTTTCGGTCTAAAATATTTTTTCACAGTTTCGTCCTACAAAGCAGATTCATGAGAGGCTTCCTATTTTCTGTTCAAATTTCTTAAAGGGCTGCCTTCTGCAAAGAAAAACAAGTATATGCCATGAGCCTTCATTTGAATTTTATAAGGAACATTTTATAAGTTCCTCGAACTTGTTAGGGTACTTTTTTTTCCTTGCCAGCTGTTGTGGAAATGAAGTGAAAAATGAATAGGCAGATGCTTTACTTCACAACAGTGTGTAAACACCAAGATGCCGCTTTTGGTGGGTTTTTTCGGTCTATTTAAGCTCATGCTCACCCACACGAGGAGTGGATTCTGAAGCTGTCTCCCACACCCCAGGGAAACAGAGTGTGGGAGACGGCCTAAGCTGTGGATGCTGGTACGAGAGAAACCAGAAGAAACGCTAAAAAAAAGTTGTTTTTTTGTTTTACCTCTCTGAGCTTTTTTAGGGGGCTCCCTGAGTTGTGCCACAGCCTCTCAACCCCCATGTAAGGTCGGGGGGCAGCCTCTTGCAGGCTGTAATAACACATTTTCCGCTTGTCTCAGAAGGTATTCCAACCCCAGTTGGTTAAGTGTCCTCAAACTTTTTGACATGCGAAGGTGGTGGCTACGGAAATCTTTATCACTCTTACACACAAAGAGCACAAGCAGCTTGAGTCTATTTAGGGCGCCAGCTCATTCGGTTTGACTCTGACAGAATTCCCAGAAGAAGAACGGTGTGTTTTGGTCCACACACTAGATCATTTGCAGCTGTTTGTGGTGTGAAGATTCTATTAGCAGTCACTAGAAAGTGTAAACACGACATCTGTGTGTACAATCAGTGCCACTTCAATTACTCATTTCTTTGAAGACAGCAAGGGACTTTCCCATTTTGTAATTATTCTCCAAATGAGGAAGTGGGCATGGTAAGCACCAGGTTCTTGAGAAAGCAAATAGACAATTAAAAATTAATTGGCAAAGGTTAAAAAAAGGTGACACATCACAAAGCGATTTAATTTTCAGAGCTGCAGTGGCTTGATTCATCTTGTTGCCTCTTACTTTATATCCATATGTGAGCATTAACAAGTCCCCCTCCCACCAAGGAAACGCTGCTATATAAAGAAAAGCCAGTCATCCTTTCATTCAGGACCATAAAATATAGATTGAATAGGTGAATGCTGCTTTGGCAGATGCCCAGCAGGCCTCTCTGTGACTTGCTGACTGTTAAATATTTCAGCAACAGGTCGGCTGCATTAAAAAGCCCCCTGAAAGGTGTCAGGAAAAAGAAGGTGTTCCATCAGTGCCAGGAGCGCAGCTTCCCTTTAAGTTCAAGACAAAAAAAATAGATGAAAGAAATGGTACACACTGAGATTGTGTCAGCAAAAAAAAAAAAAAGATTAAATCGTTACGCTAACATGCATTTGGTTGTAAAGCTATCCTATAAAACAGGAATAATTCTCTTTCTGTTTTATAGGGGAAACGAAATGTAAACTCTTCTTAGAAAGCTATTAAACATCATCATGATTGTTTCCATCAGCTGCTTTTTAGATCTTTTTTTATTTTTCATCTCAATATGGCCTTTATTGCAAATGACCATTTGTACTTGTAACACTGAACTCATCAGAATCTGAACATTGAACTACTACTCTGTGTTTTCCTCTCAAACTTTGTAGGCATGCTTCAAACCGCACGTGCCACCAAATGCCGCTCATTTACAAAGAGAGAGCCCAGAATCTATATTTTTAACCCTTTTGTTTAGCTTTTTTCTGGTGGAACTGACCGCTTTGAAGTGATTTGTGTGAAGCCACAGGTGACAGCAGCGTGTGCATGAGGACCCATTTGCCGGTGCACACTCGCGAGGCAGGCCGATCAGGAAAGTAAGAAAGCCTTTATTAACACGTGTATGTGCAGAGAGGCGAGAAGAAACATGCAAACGTAAGAGCAGAACACGTCAGGAACAAAGAGTAAACTTGGAAAGAGAATGACGCACGGAAGAGAAAATAAAGGTGAGGAAGCATCTCTGAAAAAAGAAAATCAGCTCATACCTGATGACTAATGTGACGCTGGTTGTTGCGGTTATTAACTGAAGCCAGATTTGAAATGCAAACATTACATACACAGAATACTCACAAGTATGGAAGATTTTGAAAAGCTAAGACTGATTAGAAATCTCACCATGAAATATAGGAAATGATGAACGCCTAAAACAAAAAGATGAAAAACCAAAAAGCCTTTAGATCATGACACACATCCTTTTTCAGACTTAGCTACAGTATTGCAAAGCTGCTGAATTGTGCAGTACTGAAATGAATATTGCGAATGTGTGTAACTGTATCAGATACATAAAATCTGCCGCCTGCATCGTTTTGACGACAGAACAGCAGTGTGTATGATTGTACACACAAAGATCCACAAAAGGGCCCTTTTTTATACGCCACTGTAAACACACAGACAGACACACTGTTTAGAATAATGTGTGTGGCAGGTGGTTCTCAATTTGTGTTTCACCATGTCTTTTTCTCTCTATACACACACACAGGTAACCAATTGGCTCTGTTTCCCTCTCAGTATGTTTTTTAATTGTCTATTGTATTGCTTCTGTTGGCAACTTTTTCATTATAATTTATAATGTTGAGGGGTCAAAACACAGCAGGCCTAATGTTCCTTGCTTTAGTTTTTCCTTTTTTTGCTGATGTTTTTTTTTAATATGATTGACTCAAAGTATGTATTTTGTACTTTCTGGATTTATTCTGATAATGTTTGGCAATAATAACAAAAAGCTCCAAAGGGTGTTGATCCAAATTGAAAACTGAAGTGAAAATTACTTGATGTAATTCATGATTTGTTTTATTTTTAATAACATTTTTGACAGCGTCTGAACTTTAATTGAACGAGAGCATTGTCCCAATGGACGCAATAAGGGTTTTTTCATTTAAAGAAATGCTTTGATCATATCATCAAACAGATGAAAACCCATGTTTTAAGTAAAGAAAATCCTTTTTGACAGTGCTCTTGGACTCAAAGGGTGTTTTTTTTTCAATTTTAGATCTGGACGTGTTTCCAAACGAAAAAGAAAAGTTGACAATAAGTAATTGGGTTTGTAGGGTTTGCTTCAGCTGATCATTTTTTAAGTCAGCCACAGATGTATTTAACGCACAGGTTCTGATGGAGCATTGCTCCCATCTAAACAATTGTTTGTGTCCTCTGTACTCCCCGGACTGCAAATTGACTTTTTAGACGCCGTCATGTGGACAGATGATCAGGAAATCTCTCCCCTCTTCAGCTGCGAAAAAACACAAACGGCTGGATCTGAGGTGTTACAAAAAATACTCGAGACAAGATTACATTTGTCAAAGTGTATTGTATCGTGCGGAGCAATTAGTTTGACTTATGTCTGGGTATGTGGCTCAGTTGTCAAAGCTACCCGCTTTCAAATGGAGGGAGAAAGGCAGCCACAGGAGGACGTGCTTCTCCTATTTGTTATATCCTTTTATTTCACACGTAAGGAAACGAAACAGCAGATGAAGGACTGAGTTCATAGCCCTGTGCTGATTGAAACCTGATGATTGTCATTGGTGTCATTGCAAAATCTCCAAAGGCTCCAAATAACTGCGGATGGAACAAATGTCTCCATCATAGCTTCAGAATCTATTGATTGCACGGTAGCCTCTGACGGAGTCATCGAAGCGTAACACTGACCAAAGAGTTTGTTATTCTCTGCTGTAGTGCACTGACTGATCCTTCTGTAGTTACATAAGTCCAGCACAAGTTAGAAAAATCTTTGAATGGCACAGCATGGTTGACCGGACGCTATTGATTCATAACAAGAGACCTTGGGTTTGAACCAATCTGAGCTTTTGTTACATGGCATCTGCACGTTCTGCTTTTGTTCTTTCAGGATGTACTTTGTGGGCAGCAAGTTGTTTTTTTCTTTCTTTTTCTCCAAAAGAACTAAAGACTACAGGGAAATGGCTTTCAGAGTGTTACTGGAGGGTGCCTCCAGGTTTTCCAGTGAAAACACTGTGTGTCTCTCCACCACACACTGTAGAATTCGGACCACAGGAGGCATAATTTGAGTGGTCACATCACAGCGCTCTGCCCCGCTATGCTCTCATCAACATGTAGGACACATCACTGAGGCAACTTATCAGTGGTGCAGAACTTGCTGTAACAAACTGCTTACAGTAAGCAGAAGTGAGCTGCCAACAGGCTCAGTGCTGCAGAAACCCTGTGAAATTTTGATGTGTTGTTATGCTGCCCAGGCGGCCACATCATTAAATACTTGAGATGAGATGGTCAGGGAAGAAAAAAAAAAAAAAAACGGGAAGAGACAGGCATGACTAAAACCATGTTCACGGCCGTTCCAGAGCAACACGACAAAATGTTTTCGGTCCACCCATACACACTAAAGGCCATCTCCGGACCATCTCTTTGTTCAGGTCAACATTTACAATGTGTGTTATGTGTTAGATAAATTAAATATATGTTTTTATATTAGTCCATTTAAGCTTTTTCCTTTAATTATTTTTCTTCTCAGAGTTGACTGATGTTTTTGAGATTTAAACTAGACCAACTGCCCATCGCTGGTCAGTACAAATACAAAGAGCTTTGTGGCCAGATGGGCCAATAGGTGTCGCCTGACGACAACCTGTGGTTTACGGACCACAGCCATGCCATCCTACTGCCTTTGAGACCAGTGGTTTTGTTTTTATATTGTGGTCAAAGGAAGCTAAAATGGAGGGGAAGAAATATTTATTTTATTTCTTTTTTTGGTAGTCATCCCCCTAAATGAGCTATTTATCTCCCTTTTGAGTGCGGCCCGGATTATCATACTTCATGGCAAATTAGGAAATGTGCAAAAGAAAGATATTCAGGAGGTGAACTTCAGCAGTCTGCAAACAGATTCCTACAACACAATAAGCTTCATCCAAAATTGCCTCCAAAAAATTCACATTTTGTCATTCCCTGTTCAAAATGCGAGCAAAGACAAAAGCTGCTAATTAGTTGTGGATTTTCTTAAATCATCTATTTTTCTTCAATCACACCGTGTCTCACAGTTTTTTATGTTCACACTTTGGAACCAGCCAGATACACACAGAAACCGACTGTTGCCCCCGAGAGAGGGCCGGCATAATTACAATTTCTACTGCTGAATGGTTAAATCACTCAATTCCACCCAGTGTTAGCACATGAATTCTCTATAGATCGCTGGCAGCCGAAAGAAACCCCACAAAAACATGTCAGTATCAACCTTGTTAGCTATGTTAGCTCGTCTGTAGCAGGTGAACCAGTTCCAAGCACCAGTTCCAATAGTTGCTGTGTTATTCTGACACAGCAACTATTGGATTTAGATTTCTGAATCAAGGAAATATTTTTGTGATTGTAAGGTTTTAAAGACGACAGATAGATGAAGATGACTGGAGTGTGTTTGCACCACAGCTGGAAAGTCAGACATCTGCAGTCACACGTCACCGGTTGCAGCACAGATTGCAAGTCAGCATAACGGAGAACATGACCGGCTTGGTTAGCTTCGCTGGGCAAGCTGTGGATCAACTACATCTGGCTTTTTGTAAGCACAAAGAAAAACACCAAGTTACTGGCCAGTCCACAGAACTGCCTGAAAAATGCTGACTCACAGAAATATATATTTTTAGTTTTTCTTGTGAAGGAAATGCAGGACAAACAGGACATCATAATTTGCCAATAGCTATTGCTGGTGTAAAAGATAGAGCCCAGTCACGATTGCTCAGCTTCGAAATCTCTGCACTTTGAAGAAGTCCCCTCTCTTATCTTAGTGTAAGACTGTAGCTCACTGCTAGCCTGGAATTTACAGAAAGAGGCTGATAGCTAATCGAATCTCATTCTCTGCGTTCTGCACATTGTGCTCCACGATCAGTGTGCGGTTATTTCTCAGCCCCTGTGTGGCCGCCTCCTCCCAGACATGACCGCCCGGCGGCCATGCTTATCAGCAGGTTTGCAGCCTTGACTGCTCAGCAAAAGGCGCATAGTCAAAACAGAAATGCCATGGACATGTGTTGTCTCATGACCTGGAATTATGCTCTTTGTTTGATATGATGGGCTGCCATGAATCCGAGGCTACTTTGCATGTAGTTGGCTGTCATGAGTCAGAGAGATAGTGCCGTTGCTGTGTGGAGAAGGTCAGCAGCCCCCTGGGCTGCAGCTAGGAGGGGGCTGATGTATCGGGTTTGCGTCGCTCAGCCCAGCTTGCTGTGGGGGGGCTAAATGTCAGTGCTTCAGCTGGAATGATTCCCCGGTTCCCTCTGTGTCCCTGTGTGGCTGGAGACATTTTTGACTCTCTGATTTTAGTTCCACTCCAGACAGCACCAGTTCCGTCCATTACTGGATCCAACAGGGATTTTACAGAGAGGCCAGGGCTTCTAGCCAGGGCTTAAACTCCTCACTGGCCAGATGTCTAATATTGGTCCTTATTAGATATAATTGCGGCTCTGCCAAAATAACTGAAGACTGGTTAAAAATGTGTCATTTGATCTATCTAAATCTGATTTAAAAAAACGCAAAGAAATTAATTGTTTCTGCTAATAAGTACTTAAAGTAATACATTTTTGTCATGTTTAAGTTATAAGTAATCTACTTGTAGCAACATATAAACAATGAAAAAGGTGTGAAATTATTTTTTTTTACTAATCCTTCACAGTTACCAACAGTCAAAGATTGCACCAATGTTTTCTTCATTTTGTGTTTTCATTTCTGAGAGTGCACTATATTAATAAGCATTATTCATCAATACCTGGTACTGCTTTACCACCCAGACAAGGAATTACAATGAAAAACCTTCCCTTGGCAGTTCTGTTCACAAACAGCAAAACTTTCACATTCAAAGAACATGCTTTTTTTTTTAAGCCCTGTGGTCTTGAGTGTTCATCTTGTCTGAGGCTCGCAGGCATCTCAGATCGCACAAAAAACAAAAACAAAAAACCCTTTTTGGAAGAAATAGCTACAATATCTTCCAGATCAAGCAAGAAAAGACCAGTCCGGACTGTTAACAGTACCATGTCCAAAATCTGGAGTTTGCAATGGTATGGGTTTCAGTCGCTGCCCTTGGCCAAGCTCCTTTACACATCTGCGATAGCAGCATTAATGCAGAACAGCACATTTGGATTTTCGAGCCTGATATGCTGCCTTCAAGATGACATCTACCCCAGGGTCGTTCCACACCATGCAAATTCATATTGTGGGTGGGGGGCGGGGATAATGGACTAACCTACATCTTGTGACAGGAAATGGCAGCTATGACAAAGCAGTGATTTTTTGGAGCGTCTCACAGTTCATACACCCAGAAACATATGGTTAGTGCCAAAGAAATGGAGCTAACAAAGCAAATGTTTCAGCTGTCTCTCATGAAGTCCAAATCGCTGTCAAAGTCAGGACCTTTGTTCTTTTTCTTCTTGTCCTTGTGTATTTCCTGTACTATCTGCAGAGGGCTGCAGAATGACCATGCAGGAGTTCAAACACGACCAAACTCAAATCAGACATCCCGAAAATGGACAAATTCCATTCAACATTTAATTGAACATTGTTCTCTGGAAGTAATTCTTCCATTCTGTGTTTTAAAACGAACTCAGATCAGACTAACTGGGATTATTCTTAAGTGGTTCTTCCTCTATCAGTTCCCTAGAGAAATTATTGTTATGTTCTGGTTTATGTTTTCTCGAAGTACCTTGCTATAAACAGTGTGTTTTCTGTGTGCAATGGAGGAGTTGAGGGGTAAAAGGAGCTTTTTAAGGCTGCCACCGTAGGAAATGTGTCGCAACCAAATCCAGGCAAGCCCCCGATTTACTGACCCATTATCATGTAAAGTGGAAGAGTCAGTGCAACCTGTTTGTTTTACGCTTTACCAAGCAGACAGACTGATAAACTCCTATACACACACACACACACACACACACACACACACACACACCCTGATACACACAACGATTGTAATTTAGCACACACACCATCTGTCCTTATTCAGACCTTGTTTGTCTCATCTCCAACAAAAACTGCAGAGCCCGAGAGCAGCAAATACACACACACACACACACACACACACACACTCACACCACCTCTAAGTCCTATTGGGAATATTTACTCTAAATTCCCTCTTGCGTTGTTTTTCTTCACATCAACCTTTCTTAGTTTTTGCTCCTTTTTCTTCACACTGCACCACATGACATTTGTTCCACTTGTATGAGTGTTGTACGCCACGCTACCAGCAAGAGTTCCGTAGAACCAGCTGCTCAACAGCTGCTGATCTGTAGGCACGGCACCCTGAATGTAAGTCTGTGGTAAGACCAGGGTGTTGCTCCAGACAAATGCAACAAAAAAAAAAACAGCGAAAGTTCAGATGCGGGAGTGTTTGGAATCTGCAGATTAGTGTTTGCGCGTGTTTTTTTTGTTGATCCTCACCTTGTCCCGGCGCGTGCGATTCCCCCTCCTCCACTCCACTCGTCTCTGCTGCGCTGTCCTTCATGTAAATCCGCCTCTTTCATAGCAACACTCCACATCTCATTCCTCCGCGTGTGTGAGTGCGTTTGAGTGTTTCAACATGTGTGTGTGTGTGTGTGTGTGTGTGTGAGTGCAGGTGTACCGGACGCAGGCGTCAACCAGGCTGGCAGCGCTAGAGGAGGCAGTGGAGGGGAGGACGGCTTCCCACCAGAGGGAGATCCTTCACCTGCAGAGGCTGCTGAGCGAAAGACAGGAGGCTGAGGAAAAACTGCTGCAGTCCAAACGGTAGGAGGGGTGCGAGGAGGAGGAGAGAGAGAGGGAGAGGGAGAGGGAGAGGGAGGAGAGGGGGGAGGAGGCAGGCAGGAGAAAGGGAAAAGGAGGTGGATAGCGAGATAATGTATGAATGAGGGGTGGAGGAGAACGGGAAGGGATCGGGTTTGTTTAGTTATAAAGGGAGGAAGCGGGGACAGGGAGAGGCAACAGAGTGCATGCAGGTTCATAGGACTGCAGAGCAGCAACAAATCATTGACATACCAAAGCTCCCAGAGTGTTTATAGGCTGAGAGTTACATTCATAATCCGATTTTACTTCAACACAGGGACATGAGAATGCGCATGTGTTGCATCATCAACAAAGATGTCAAGCAACAAATGTTCTGTTTGTTTTCTGGGATCATTGATCTCTTTCTTCCTAGTTGTGAAGGATCCCCTAGACACTGCACTTGGCTTGGTTGTTGATCATTACATTTAAAGGTAGACAAAGTAATACCTTACATACCTTAATATGTAAATATGTTGACATGTACTTGTCAGAGGTTTCTGTATTTCTGCGTGAATCTGATCTCAAGCATCACATTGTCCAATGAGCCCTAAAAGGGAAACTTGTAAAGAGGATACGAACTACATCCATGTTTTACATCTACTCAGTGAGTTAATCTACAGTAAGGAATCAGTGAGTCAAAGCTGGCCTTTCCTTCTTTTTATCTATTCAGTTGCCGTGCTGGCTAATTTTCCATCTTTAAACCTCCCTGGGTTGTCTTTTTCTCTTGAAATTCAGCTCTAAGACCGCTTTCCCAATGAAGGTAAGGATTTTTCTGGCTCAGCAAACTAGTTTCAAACCATGATATTTCCCCCTGCTTTGATTCTCATACCTCTATGTGCAACCCGCTAATTTAAATTCATGTCTTTATCGCTCACCATTATTGGTCAATTTTATTGCACATATGACAAATAATTATTGGCCAATATTCGATTTATAATAATCTCCTTGACCAGAACTGTTAGACTTATTCAAATAAAACATTTTTATTTTTATTTCCAGCTGTTCTGTAACATATTAGCTGTAACTACTAACCTTCGTGTTGAGTATATCGGCATCAGGCTGTTTTTACAGGAAGCTGTGAAATCGATGATTGAGCAGTTACGTCAGTGTTTTTTGAGAAGATATTCAAAAGCCTGAGCCTTTTTCATGTATGTTTCCTTATAAAGTGGATGCAAATAATTTTCTATGCATGTCTCTACATGTTGTCTGGTTGAACAGTTTTTAAAACACACTCTCCAAACCGTCCTAGGTCGTCACTCTCAAAATACCCCGGCTGGTGCTTTGATGTTCCAGACACAACCTCACACGTCCCCTTTATTCCACTGTCAGTCTGTTTTTAGCTCAGTCTCTGGGCCTGCTGCCTGCCGCTATCAAATGAAAGCAAGCTAATCAAATTGTTGGAAGATCCTGCCCTGCTCTGCCCGGAGGGCATCTTAATGACAAATCACACACATTACCATACACATCGCTACCAGGGAGGCTTCACCTGTGTTCAGCCTTGCTTTTTGATGCATGGTAGTTACCCTATTGTAATTCAGTGGGCCAAAAAATAAAGGGAAAAAAAAACACTACCTCGTGCCTGGAGCTGGTACAAAAAGTAATTTTGATCAATTACAGACAGCCCAAATTGGTTAGTAGCTAGCACTAGGGCTGGTTTTGGATATTTTCCTGATCAGCTGTACACAAAAGAATTACTCAGGCAGGCCTCGGTTAAGCAACTTGAGACAAAGGCTTCTCTTATTTATCTGTTTATTGTTTGTTGAACAGTTAAAAGAAGCGAAGTGAAAGCGAGTACTCCAAAGTTTAAAATGTCTACAGGGAGTTCCATCACAGGCTGTTCTGTCGCATCGTAACTCCGGCGTTCATCTTTTGTCTTTGTTGTAGTTTGGGGCTTCGTGGCCTTTTAGAGATGATGTCTCCTGATGCTTTTCTAGGCCATCTTTTAAACTTATCAACAAGAGGTTTATGTGCCCAATCACTGCAGGGGGTTACAGAATTTCATTTTGGACCAATGCAACCCGCACCCTGAGCTCTGTAACTTCATTTGAGACTCACAGAATCTGACATCACCTCTTCTAAACTCTATATTCTATTCATTCTAATAGTCCGTTTTCACGCTCAGGTCTTTTTCATCACATTAACTATCTGTTTTTTTTATAACTATGGAATTTTCGTTAGATCTTAAATCTTCAGGCTTTAAATCTTCTAACTAATCATGTCCAGCCACGTGAAAACTCTGGAGCCGTGCTGTGAAAGCAAGAAAATAGGCTATTTGTTGGATTGTTGCAGTGTCATAAGCTTCACTGAGTCGTTATGGTTCAGGAAAAATACAAAATCACATGAGGAGCTGGCAAAGAGCTCCTCTATTTTCTGAGTTTTTGGGGAAAGCAGGTTTACAGGTTTACGCTAAAGACAAACTTCTTCCGTGGAACCTGTCTATCTCAGTCATCCTCTGCTCCCTCTGATCCACTGCTTTGTATTCTCGCTGTGCTACTGCAGCGAAGATGCTGATAGGTTGTGATTGCTGCCTGCCAGCTGAGTTCTGCGTAACCTCCAGGGAAGCAGCGCTGCCTGAGACTTCTTGGAGCTTGGGAGGGGACTGAGCCTTCAGATCTTTGTCTTTTTTTTTCTTTTTCTAAATGCAGTGCTGTCTTCCCCATTATCTAGCTTAAAGAAAAGTAGATAGATGTGCTCATTATACATGAAGGCTAGTCCCAAGTTTTGGAGTTATTCTGCTTAGAAAAAATTGTTCACACTATCATTTGATTTGCTTTCAACAGCCACCCTACTGAGAGCCTGATTGTAGGATTTATTTTTAGTATTGAAATATCAAATGGTGTACCCTAATAAGCCTCCTTTCTAAAACTTCTGCGACACTTTTTACAGGCGTCTCTCATTCAACCGAGAGCCGACACTCATCTATCTTTTCTTTTGTTTCTATACAAATGGTGAGAAGAATATTGAAGGCTATGCAGGTTTTAAAGTCTCCCAAGGACCTTTCAGCACGTGGACGAGCTGTCGAGCCCCAGCTATTCTCTTTGCTTTCAGGGGACGTGTCTGACCGTTTTAACCAGGGCTGGGTGGGTTTTAACCGGTGGGTTGATGGCATGGAATGACTATGAGCTGTGCGGAAAAAAAATTCTCTTGAGCTTAAGACATTTGCTCCAGTTGTGGCTTTTCTTTCTACTTTTGTGAAAAAAAATCCCTATTAATAGAAACAGTTTCAGATGGAGTACAAAAACTGATTTAAACGCAACGCAGTGCCTCTAAAGCCTGTTGGAAACAGTGGCTGCCGCAGCCTTAATAATCTCCTCTTTTCACACACAAGAAATTTAGGAGCATAAATTGCTGACATTATGCTTGTTAATGGTGTACAAACTGGACCTCATGCATAATAAATGCCAAAAGCCCTGGGATGCAATAAATAAACACATTGCTTTACACACACAACAAAAGCGCTCTTCAAACGATGTGGTTGAGGTGGTCTGCTTTATTCAGCAGAGTAGATTATAGCTTTTCTCTCAACTATCCAGGTTGCATTGTTTCTGTTTCCTTTGTTGGGTGAATACTGTTACCCAGAACTTTACAGTTTCTATATCTTTTCAATAAGGGAACAGTCAGAAAGGAAAGGATTTTCGGGAACACGAAAAAAAGAAAGAAAGATGAAATTGACTTTGTGGCAGGTTTAAAGCTTTTTTCTCCTCCCCCCATTCCGTGCACATTACTGTCTGACCTCTTTCTTTACAGGCCCAGTGAGTAACCGGCTCTGGTAATGGAGAAGGAGTTTCTCAATGGCAAAACAAGCCAATGAATAGAGATTAGTTTTGTTGCACTGAACCCAGGACAGAGATGAGCTTACTTCATTTTGATAATGAAATAAACCACCTTAACTCTGCTTGCTTCTCCTTTACAAATGATAGTACCCCACAGTTTTGTGATTTTCTTTTTTTTCCATGTGACAAGAATGCAGAAATGCAGTGATTTCGGTTCAGCTGCTGGCCTTTGACAACACTGACCAGATAGAAGAGAGGGGGCCCAGAGACTTGTTTTTTTCATTTGGTAGGCTTGCCCTATTAAGATAGAATCACAATTTTCCTCATGGTGGGACATCATGTCAAGATAACAGCATCAAGTGTAGTGAAACTGACCTGCTATGCTCGGGTACCTCACCTCCTGCCCAATGACAGCTGGTACAGACTCCAGCCCCTTTGTGAGTCTGATATTGATCAAGCAGGCACTGAACGTGGATGGACTTTAACCTGCCTTTGTCTCGTCATTTTGATCTCAATACGCCCACTATTCTTTTGTGTGTCGATGGCTTGGTTTTAGTTTTGAAATAGTTTTTTTTTTAGGTCATTGGTTCTGGCTGATTTCCGAGCAGCCTCCTCCTAATGCCATCTCCCTGTTGTAGGTCTTTGCATCTGTCCTGAATACGTGCTCTTTCTGTCTAGTAGCTCTACCTCTTCCGTTGTAATCATCTGACTTCTTTCTGATACCCTTCAGCTGCACTTATGTGATTCAGTGACCAAGCTGCGGACGCAGTGAAGTGCCTGAGTCAATGTCGTGTTCGGCCCCGCTGTACATCTTGACGCCGTCCATTTAAATAAGGATACTGATGATTTCTCCGGCTCTGTACCCGTATCTATAGCAACCCTTTGTTATGATTAGGCAGAAGGGGGTTTAGGGTTATAAAGAGAAGCAGCGTCTGACACAAAAAACGTTCAGCCGCCTCCTTACTTGTGGAATAGATTTTCTAAAAGTGAATGACGGCAAATTTGAATGCTGTCGTTTTCCCCCGTGGCTGCAGCCGGACAGACACGACTCAAACTACGCCTGGGTGTTTGTGTCTGGACTGGCAGGGCAATAATGTCACGGGGCGAGTTGGTCTGTGTCAGAGCGATGCTCCAGGAAAGACGCCTGCAGCTCACTGTGACTGTAATTTCAGTGTAACAACGAAACTACGGCTTGTGTTATAGGTACAGTCACACTTCCCCTGCCTGGTCTTGTGGTCACAGCATCTGTATGTAACACACAGACACACACTATACTATTGAATTTTCTACCTGTGCAATATTAATCTTTTTACTCTCTATAAGGGAGCAGTGGTGAGAGAGGTTGCCACGGGTAACTGTTTGGGTTGGGGGTAGTTGGGAGAAAATGTTTGATATTCATTACTTTATAAGACAATGGAAAAGGTTTGTTGTTATTGCATGTTAGTCACAATAGGACATCTTTCTCACAGATAATCATTGACGAAGAAAATGTAGGGTTTCCAGGCTTTTAATTACACATATTCCAAGTATTTGAGTCCACAAGCAAAAATATCTTTAAGAAATGTCATGGATTGGCTGTTTTAAATTAGTAATGTGAGCCTTTTATGGTCAGTAACCTGTGTGATTAAGGTGTGGTGAAGAAGGAGAAAAACGCCACCATGGTCAGCAGGAAACCAATCAACGAAAACCTTCGTAAGAAAAAGCATTACAATATGAATAACATCCATCATGCACAATTATGCCTACTATAATAAGCAGTTGAGAGGGTCCAGACGGGAAAGCTGATTGCTTCATCCGATGATGTGTGAACTGACATGCTGACAGCTTGTGACAGAGGAGCTTTAATGATGCAGCCATTATAACAGCAGCCGGCAATTATACACCGCCTTCTTGGAGAAGTTACTCCGTTGTGTTTTCTCCCCTTCTTCTTCTTGATGAGTTTTTTCCTAATTTCATCACCGGTACGGAATACCTTTAAAAGATTGTATGTTAAAGAGAGAAAGCCAAAAAAAAAGACTAGACTAGTTGAAAGACTATGATCTTCAGGCATGCAATGACTCATACGTTAATACAAATTCAAATCATATAATGGTGCCGCAAGTCGTTATTGGTTACAGGAGACGTGGCCCTCTACTGGAAATGACAGCATGGGCTCAGGAAGTCACAAACAGGGTAGAAATTGCTTGTTTAAAGTGCAAAACGTACGTGGTCAGACACCAAGATCTTATAGATTGTATTTTTATCTGCCTCAAGAGGAAAGGGACCCTCCATTTTATTGTTGGCACGATATGGTCACTATCTGTGACGATGGATTAGTGCAGTGGTGCACATTACATGTGACTTCCACAAATGATCAACACTTGCTGTTAGTCAGAGAGCATCAAAACAGTCAGCCCATGTATGTTACAGGAGAAAGAAAAAAGTCTTATGAGATGAAAACAAGAACAAAATAAATTAATAAACTAAAAAGGCATTTAACTTGTTGGTCAAAGATTGCACAAAGCTTGTCAAAAAGCAGAAATAATGTATTTAGGAGTCAATCTTTAACGTGGAGACCTCAGGGCTCAAAGCATGTTCAGAATATCCTTCCTTTTGCGTCTTTTTGTATAAAAAGTTAAGCCATAAAGCTGTACTTGTCAGTACAGTCTTCTTAGTCTTCTTTTGTCAGAAGACTAAACACATTAAATTGTATTTAACAGTAAGTTAAAGCCACTGTTCTTTAATGATGTGACTTGTGATCATGTGGGGTTTCATATCTTTAACATTGGCTCTCTTTTTTTTAAATAAAGTTGTTAAGTCATCTTGCCCAAAAAGGAAAAGTTGGATTTTCTGAAGCCAAATGCAATTCTAAATGTAAGGGCCGGACTTCATATTAAAATATCAGCTGTTAAATTGATCCATGAACCAGAATATCTAACCAGTCTAGTCAGCCTGCTCTAGAATAATTCTGAAAAGCTCAATTTTATAAGCCTGTTGATTTACTTAACAGAGGGAATGCTGTTGAGCTTCACCTGAACAATCCATTTTGAGATGGAGGAAAGTGTTGTGGCTCGAGGGACCTAAAGCCATCAGGCGCAGTTGTTTTGAACTAGCTAACCGGGGGCCGGCATCCTGGCCACAAGTTAATCAGAGATTGGTGCTCTTGTGAGATTGGCATTGTTTAATCCAATCAAGTGTTTAGCCAGCTTTGAGCGCAGTCAGTCAAAGTGGTGTTGTGTGTTCTGCCTCACTGTCCATGCATGCCCTGGAAACTGATGTAGCTCTAAAAAAATATATTGATGGGGCCAGAGCCTACTCCTGTGGATGCTGCAGGTGTGTTTAATTCAGTCACAGAATGAAAATCTTCAGGCATTTATTTACGAATAAGAAAAGCCCTTGTCATGTTGTCATGCCTTGTCTGCTGCAGCCTGGATGTCGACGCTCGATTTGGCCGCAGAAGCCAGAAGATATTTTTAAGGGAATATAAACAGTGGCTGCAGATGTATCGGTATTCACCCGTAGTCGTTTTCACACACGCACCGCGGCCTGGAAATGCTCCAGATAAGTTGCGGAGTATCGGTGTCTGACAAGCCGAGTGTCTGCAGCTTTTTCTCCAGCTTTCTTTTTTGGAAAAATTCCATCCGGCACCAGAGCAAAAAAAAAAAAAAGAAATAAAAAAACACAGGAAAAGTACAGAGTGTGATAGTGTGAATGAGACTGGGGGACTTGATTTCCTTGCATTTACTCTGACCTTCATCTCTGCAGGGAAATAGAGGAGGAGCTGGAGGCGGTGTGGCAGGCAGCAACAAGGGAGAACCAACAAATGAGGGAGACTATGTTGGGCTCCAAACTGACCGAGGACCCGCACTGCTGGGAACTGTGCGGCACAGCCTCTCACGGCTCCCCGGCACGGGCTTCAGATGAGAGCCCCTCATCCCCCCGGCATCAGCACAAGCACGGGCTGGATTTCTACTGCTGAAAGCCCTCAGGCGCCTCTGTGGCTGAATTTTCAGAACCGGCGAGGAACCTGTAATCTGGGTCAGGCTCTCAGTACACTTCTCCCGTTGTTTTCTCTCAGTTCGCAAACTACTATCACTTTAAACCATAACCTTTTGAGAAAAAGAACATCATGGGGGGAAAAAAAAACATGTTGCTCATCTCCCAAATATCCATAAAAGAAATCCACACATTAAAAACCCCACATAAAGAATTTGGTTGGACATTGTTGCCAAAGGCCTCCTTGAGTATTTTGTATGGGTTTTGCATCTCTGTGTAATTAAAAACTAGTCTCAGGGGTTTACAAACCTGCCAAGTATAACTGATTTACTTGCCTACGATACATTTTATATTACTAATGAACCGTAGGTCTGTTAGATTAAAGTCAGTGTTGCCATCTAGTGGAAATATGGAGTTATTGTAACACATTGTGGGCTCAGCAGACAGACACGAACACACACAGAAGACTTTGTGTGTGTGTGTTTGTGCACACCTAATCAGCCTGGTACTTACAGGAACTGTAATTATATTTTCCATTTCTGAATTTATGTGGAGGAGATGGTCGGTTCAAGGTATTTAAAAAAAAAAAGACCTACAGAAAGGCAAATTTAATTTTATTTTTTACATGAGTATTTTAATTGGTATGTTTCAGAATATCTTTTGGAGCAGTGCTAATTTTCTAAAAGTTAATTATTTGTCGGTTTTTGCTTTACTCACAACCTTTCACGGGCTTTTGTGTAAGTAATAAAAAAAACATTTGTCTAACTTTTGACCCTTGTTCATTTCCCTTGAACCAGAGGAAAACTGTCTCTCGCTCAACAGATTCACTAATGCAGCCAAGCAGCAGTCTCTTTGCTGAGCAGAAGCATGCTGATCATCACCAACTAACCCCAGCATTATCTCTCAGCCCGGCAGGATTGGACTGAGACCACAAAGCCTAGAAGTTGGTTTACGGCGCGCACCGCTAATCCCTGTTGACCAACGGCGTAAAGCCAATTCACAGGTGGAAGTCCCAGTTTCTGATGTGACTGTGGAGCATGAGGCTTGATACCAAACCCCGGCAGGTGGCTGTAAACCCAAATGTTGGGTGGAGATTCGGACCATCAAATTACAGCGCTGAGCATCTCAGCTGCTCATAAGAATTACTGCATGCTTTTTCAGCTTGCTCCATCCTTGACAGCGCGTTATTTTTGTGTGTGTCTGTTGCGTTCCTATGTGAATAGAAGCTACCAACACAGTGATTCGATTTACTGTCCAATGCCGACTGAATTCAGGGCATTACCTGGCTACTGTAAAGCATAATTGTCATGGGACTCAGCAAGTCCTACCCAGTCATTATAGGCTCTTCCTTATTAAGGGTTGAATGATGTACAGTCGCATCATTCTCCTCAAAAGTGGTCATTATCAGTCCCGGAGCGAAGTGAATAGTGCTGTGTAATGGTGTGGTGGATTTTGTTGCGGGACATGTGAAATTGTTCTGTCTAAAGATGTGTTAGTTCATTTATTCAGCCCTGACTCAACCGAAGTGAGTTTGCTGAATCCTGTGGTTCAGTCTCCGCTGATTATGGCAACCCTGGTTTTGAGTCATGCTGCACGTACAGACAGACTTACAGCATTGGTCCTGTAACCTGAGCCAGCCCTGTACCGGTGCACCTCTGACCTGCAGCAGAAGTATGTATCCGGGAGGTGGACAGGTTCGGGAGAAGTGCTCTCACAACTCACCCAGAGAACAATACATACACATTTCCACTATTAACGTTGTTTCCCTATGAGAAACTGTACATATTCACTCAGCCGTTGAAATGCAACCATCATACATAAAAAGGGAATACAGTTGGAAAAGATATAAATTAAAAGTGATTTTTTTCAGAATATACCGTCAGTTCATCATTGCCAGTCTTACCAGTGTGCACATACTTGATTTTGTGGTAAGTCTATATCTGTCTCTTGTATGTTTCGTGTGTATTTTCCCCTATTTGGCACTACGTGTTGTCTGTGCAGATGGAGCTCAACCAGCTGTCAACTGTTCCTGTTCTTCCTGGTGCGGCCCTGGAACAAATCCACCACGATTGGCCCACACACTGCCAGGTGTTTGTACTGTTTGCACCACAATGCTGGAAAATGTAGGCTGGTTTGTCTTTTCCTTACTTAAAGAAAAAAATGAGCATGTTTTAGATCTTACTCTTTGCCGTCAAGGACAAATCTGTGAAAAAAAACAAGTTACTGTGAATGTATCAGGTTAAAAAGTTTTGTTTTAATTTTAAACTCAGCTTTTGGATGAACATGTACATAAAAGCATGTAATTGAATAACACTTTTTTTACTTATCTAAAAATATATGAAACAGTATTCATTCTCATAAGATAGCATACCAATCAATAAGGAACAAACTCTTCAGTTTCGAGAACAGAAAACACCAAAATACGTGTATTTCATTACCAATAGTGATATCTTGTATCAGGACATATTTTAAAACAATAGAAATATTTGTCCCTTAGACACATAAGACTAAAGTATGCATATCTCTGTAATGCACGACACCATGCTTATCAGCTCAAACAGCCTATGCAAGGCTTTGTTTAACTCATTTCACCACATGGTAGGGACCAGATAAAATGCATGTTTTTGTCCGAACAACTAAAACCTTGGAACTGTAAGATTATGAGCGTTCTTTCCCTCTGGGCTGTACATCTTAAAACTCCCATAAGCCCTGCGCTGTCCAAGAAATGGTATAGAATCTGCACTTAAGCCTCTTTAAGATATATGAGCCTGATAATGAAACAGCTGGGACAATGAAGCATTTTAACAAGTGTCCGCAGTTTACAGAAAGAAGGCAATTCATTTTCTGGTCATTCAGCTGTTTAACAGATGGCAGAGATAAGAAGTTCAGAGGTATCTCTGCCACTATTAGAATACGACTTCGGACATATTGTATATATATGCTTTGTCAATAGCAGCCAGCAGTGACTCCTTCAACTCAATAATGGCATCCTTTTTCTCTGGATATATTCCTGAGATTCTTTTGAGATTTCTTTTAATCTGTCGCACTGATTTTTCTGGTGTCTCAAACATCCCGGCTTTATCATACAATTTCATCTACTGTAACTGTTTTTTATTGGCTGCTCGTTTTGTCTGTGAGGAGGGAAACCAGGGGCATTTACCTCTGAACAGACCAACCTTTGATCTCCATAAAAGTCAGGCAGAATAAAGCGTTCCAGCCCACAGTCTTAGCTTTGGATTCATTGTTGACTTGCTTTGGTGCATCTTCTCCATCCTCCAGAGGTACCGTCCCATTTGATTGCTATTCTGTAAAATAAACTGTAGCGTCTTTTATCTTGTCTAGATCACCATTGTTTAGTTAAGTTGTTTAGGCAAGCTTTTTGTCTGTCTCTTACTTCTATTTATTAATATTTCAAGTGCATATTCTCATACCTGACTTATACCTTTAAAGATTTAAAGTTAAATATGTGTAATTCTTTATTCTTTTTAGGAATTTGGGGTTAGACTATCAAAGAAATATGTTGGTCCAGATGGGGCATATTTTCATGTTCTTTACTCCATTATTACTTACGTACCTTACATACCTTATATAAGTAATTTTATATACATGAATATATGGATTCGGGGCATTCATTTACTAGAAATGTATTTTATAGGGTTTTTTATGTTCAGTGTTTCCTCCCATGGTATGTCAGCGTTACCATTTCAACACTTAATACTTAGTAATTGTGTCAGAAATGTTTCTTTTTGTCATTAATAAAAGTAAATTAAGACAATTTTGATGGGGTACTGACAAACATTTTCTTTTTGTCATTAATAAAAACAAATTAAGACCATTTTGATGGGGTGCTGAACCTGAGCTTTTACTCAGCGCCGCATTACAGAAGCAGCCGGCATGACATTGGCAATGCTGTTTACACGACCCCGGGACCTTTCGGTGATCATTATTAGAAGTGGAGTCCGTTTAGAAACTCAGGAAATGCTCTAAAAGACCTGTGTCATCGTGACCCAGCCCCTAGACAGCCTTTGGTTGAGCTTTTGAGTTGGGTGCTTGCTCAGTCTGAGCTGCATGCAGTGCAGGGAGCCTTTAATGACTGATATATCCTTGTAATTGGTCACCCATAGGTCATTGTATATCCACATTTGAATTTAGCCTTTTCAGCTCTTTGAGAATGTACTCTGTAGAATCAAAGGTCATGAAGCCTCATCAATGTGAATGAGCATTTCATTTAGCTGCAGGAACTTTGGCACAGTGTGAATGGAGGTGAGAGGCAGTCGTGCGTAAAACTGCTGTTATTCATTCACTATATTTTTTAAAGGGTAGTTATATAAAAAGTCTATTCAAGGGTCCTGCTGTATTAGAGTTGTACACTCTTAAACATGTTCGAAATTACTTTAAGGCTTTCTTTTAATGCAAAATGGATTCATATTTGTGCATTAAGTCTTTGCGTCTACCAAAGTGAAAACGCTGATGGTCTTTCATGAAACATGATTTCATCCACCAGCACGGTCCTGTTTGAATAAGAGTTGTTTCTGTTGGCTGGATTCATATTGACGCTACATCTCTGTTTTGAAAAATGATTGTTTCAGGACGAAATGAAGACGGAATATTCTTTGGAGAAGAACAGTGCTCGACAAGCCTCTTTTGTAAGTCCGCAGAACAAACAGCAGATGTGAGCGGAATGTTCCAGACGTCTCTACAGGCTGCTTCCCTCTCCTATTGTTTCACCTGCCCCCTGTCTTCCTGCTGCAGATGTGTTTGATCCACTTTGCGAGACTCACTAAGATGAATAATGTGCTCTCTGCTCCTTACTCCCACCATCTCTGCCTCTCTGTGTGGGTCTTCCACTTCACTCTTCGGTTGTTTTGATTCATTAGACAGACGATGGCATCCGCTGGAGAACTGGATCTGAGATCTCCCATCCAGATGACATCAACGCCGCCAACCATGAAAGAGTCCACCCTTCCACGTTTAAAAAATACCAAAGCAGCCTACAGACCCTCAAACCCATCCGCTGGTCTTCTCCAGAGTCAGTTTCTCTCATACTACATCTCTGTTGCCCAGTTTATATGAAGTCTATACATTTGGGAAATATCCCACAAAATCTAATAGTGGCTTGTTTTTTTCTGACCAGACCGCACCCCGTGGACAAAGCTGGCTTCCTGTCCTTCACAACCTTCGCCTGGATGACCCCCATGATGTGGGCCATATTCAGAAATAAGCTGGACCTTTCCTCTCTTGGCCTGTCCCAATTTGATGTAGCCGACACCAGTGGAGACAGGTCCCGAGGCTCTGTTTATCTATTCACGTTGCTTTGCTGGCACACGCCATGTTGAATTTTTGAATCTGCTCATTAACTTGTAACATACATGTCAGCATTTGATTGGAAAATAGGAGACTATACTGGAAAAACGGCCTAAAATGTTGCAAACTGTTTTTTCCACAGGCTGCAGAGACTCTGGGAGGAAGAGGTGTCAAACAAAGGCCTGGAGAAAGCCTCACTGGTCCACGCAGTCCTTCGTTTTCAACGGACCAGGCTGATTCTGTCTGTTGTTGTTGGCATCTTTGCCATGGTGGCAGCGTTTTTTGGTCCGGTAAGTCATTGTTTTGTAAAATCCACAGCCCCTCCTCAGTCGTAGGTTTCCATGGGGTGATCTCTGATGTTTGTCCTTGGGTAACTATCACTGTAAATCATTCTTGATTTATAAGCAGTGATCAGATTCTTTAATTATGTTTTAGTGCCAAAACAAAACTATAAAAAACATTATAACATAAGTGTTATTTCTTAGTACAAAGTATTACAATTAGATGTCATTGACATATAAAAAGTAATAAAAAAAAGCAAAAACCCGTAAGTGATCAGATTTTACATTCTCTCTCTGATCATTACTATACTAGTAATGGCACATCAGAGTGTGGTTTAAATTGGATTCTGCTTATTTATTATTTCAGATTAAATGTGTGTACAGTTGGAAAACTGAGTTCTAACATTTCACCATTATTTTAATATAAGTAATCTTAGACCCAAAAGAGTGGAAATGTGCAATGTAAAACTTGTTGTTTGGGTTAAAAAATCCAAAATAGGGGACTGACTCTTGACCAACTGCTGTTGACACAGAAGAGGAAAAGTCCCGACCTGTAGACCCTGCAGTTATAGTATCCTGTGACTCTGTGAGCTTTGGGGAATTCGGCTGTCATGGTTCAGATCCTCCTATTTATTTGTTGCCTCTTTGTTCAGTTTCACAGTCAATACTGCATTCTTTCATATGTATTTGTTTTTTTTCTCCTGATTTTGAAAAAATGATTGAATTTACCATTCAGCAGAACACCTCTTTGCCAGATTTAGGACGATTTAAAAGGTAGATCTGGATTGATAGTCACAGAATGAGGCATCACAGCTGACTGCATCAGATAAATGGAGAAAAAAGCTTTTGGCTTTGGGCAGTCTGATGGAAACTGAAGATGGTACTGCTTTAACAGCAAAACTTTCAAATGAAAAATTGCACATAAAAGGTGGCAATAAAACATATCGCATTCTATAACAGTCATTTGGATGAAAAATGATGGAGTTTTGGTTCCTTTTTGAATAACTGTAGTTGTTCCACCAGAGAAGCCTCAGCATGCCTTTTCCACACCTGTTTGAAGAAGTACATTTTGTTCTGGTATCACATAGTTTAGGAATAGCATTAACTTCAGCTGACATAAGGCTTCCTTTACAATCATCTTTCTGATTCACACATTTGGACACATGCTCTAAACGGTGGACTTATGACCACCAGTGACCACTTTTCACGCCCTTCAGACCTCCTTTTTCGCCTTTTATTTCCAGGCTGTTCTCGTCTATGAGATCTTGAACTACGTCGAGGACCCTGAAAAGTCCACGGTGACGCATGGTGTTGGTTTGGCCTTCGCTCTGTTCACCTCAGAGCTCTGCAAAGCTTTCTTCATATCCTTGCTGTGGGCAATCAACCTGCGCACCGCAGTCCGGCTGAAAGGGGCCTTCTCCTCCGTGGCCTTTCAGAAGGTCATCTCTCTGCGGGTGCACAGCGGCATTTCAATGGGAGAGGTACACTCCGATTGACACTTTTACACATATGATATCTCCGTTTCTTAGGGGTTCTTCAATTAATGTCCCGTCTTTAAAGATAATGACTTGTTGCTGATCTTCTTGGGGAATGTCTCTGATTCTCTCATCCTCCCTCTCACATCCAGATGATAAATGTCTTGACCAACGACGGCCACCGCTTGTTTGAGGCGGTCCTGTTCGGGAGCTTCACGCTGTCCACTCCGGTGCTCTTTGTGGTGTGCATCGTGTACGCGTGCTACGTCCTCGGCTACACCGCACTGACAGGGGTGTGCACCTACATCCTCTTCGTCCCCATACAGGTGAGCTTTTTAAGCACCGCAGATGTACGAACAGTGTAAAGTGAATATTTTCTCATTTTACTCAAAGGATCAGAGCTAGCAAACTGACTCATTGGAGAGAGGCACTTTATGACCACCCATCCGGTATTAAAAAAAAAAAGTAATCAAAGTTTGAACAGGCACAGACTGTCCCTCTCAGTGGTCTGATAAGACATTTGAAGTCTCCTTACCATATTTCCTGCATGATACATTTTTGTAAGGCTATTCAGGTATCTATGGGACACTGTTTTTTTGGTACTAACTGTTGCCATCAGTTGTGTGGAATTTCCATTAAATCCCAGGCCAACTCTTGGATCAGCCCTTGCTGTTGCTAAAATGCAAAGATTAAAGGTCCAATTTAAAAAAAAAAGCTTGCTATATTTTGTAGCTCAGGTTCCAAATCCTTTCTAAGTTGTCTGTGTTTAATTTGAGTGTTTCAAAAGAAAATGACAAGTAATGCTTTGTCATTAGACAGAAAGTATACTATACAGTCTTTAATAAGGAAATAATAAGTGATTTCTTCTCTGAAAAATAATCCATAAGGGACCTTGTAGTCATAATATTCGCTTTTTTCCATTGCAGTTTTTCTTGGCCAAGCTTATCAACAAATTCAGAGGGAAAGCCATGCAGATAACAGACAGCCGTGTTCGCACGATGAATGAGATTCTCAGCAGCATTAAGCTCATAAAGATGTACGCCTGGGAGGAGTCTTTTGAGAAAAAGATCGCAGGTGAGTCCCATAGCTGATTCTGGCTTGCCTTCCTCCAAACACCAGAAATAATCCATCCATCCATCCATTATCAATACCGCTTATTCCCTCATGGGGTCGCAGGGGGAACTGGAGCCTATCCCAGTGGTCAACGGGCGAGAGGCAGGGTACACCCTGGACAGTCCGCCAGTCCATCGCAGGGCCACACACAGGACATAGAAGGACAAACAAGCACTCACATTCACTCCTAAGGGCAATTTCCCCAATCTCCAATCAACCTAACATGCAGGTTTTTGGACTGTGGGAGGAAGCCGGAGAACCCGGAGAGAACCCACGCAGACACAGGGAGAACATGCAAACTCCACCCAGAAGGGCCCTGGTTCCCCCCGGGATTCAAACCCAGAACCCTCTTGCTGGGAGGCAACAGTGCTAACCACCACACCACCGTGCCGCCACCAGAAATAATGTTACATTTAAACTCCTACACCAACTTTCCCACCCCTTTCCTGACCACTGCATTCACACGAAGTGTTCTCCACACTGAAAACCATTTCCTTTAAACAAAAATACTTGTGCCTGGATTTTAAAAACTGTGATGTACTGGAAACATGTCCTTGGTGTACCCCACCTCTCGCCAGATGACAACCCTGATAGGCTCCAGCCTACCTATCTGAAACAAACAAGTGTAGCAAATGGATGGAGAGATGGATTTTTGATGATTGGAGAAAGGGATCAATTCTAAGTATAGCTTGGACAAGGAAAATGATGAGGATTGATTTAAAGATGGTGTGAGTAAATACTTGCACAATCTAGCAACGATGATTCGCAGTTTAAAGTAGCTAAAATGTGAAGCAGCATTCAGTAATATCAAAATCTGGTTTTATGGTTCTCCTGCAGAAAAAAAATTTTTTTTTCACTGATTACATTTTACCTGACTTTTCCTCTACTTAGGAGATCAAAATGCCACTGTAGCAGTTGGCATTATGATATTTATCTATATTCATTATTTGTATGAATAATTCAAATGGTTTTTAGCTCTAAATTCAAAACCATTTGGCCCTTCACATTATCCTTGGTGCTTTGTTTAATCTTTACCATTCCTCTCCAATAAAAGCAATACAATTTTCAATGTATTAAATACCTTAATAAAAACCCTACCTGCTACAGGGACAGCATAAAGGAAGTCAATTTGCAGGTGTGTTTCACTGGAGGCATAAAATTATGTTTTGTTTTTCATTTTACAGACTTGAGGACAAATGAGAGGAAACAAATTGGGCTGGTCAGCTACATTCAGAATGCAAACACCAGCATAACCAGCATCATCCCCACCCTGGCCACTGTCCTCACCTTCCTAGTGCACACCTCGGTGGGCTTAGAGCTCAACACGTCTGATGTGAGTTCGGTTGTGGCTTGTGGACTGTTTTCAGTGTACTCAGACAGAAAATATATATACACATCTGCCAATCTGTGTCAGTCATTTGGTGATCGTTTTTTTAAAGCATCTTTCACATCTAATTACCTGTCTGGGTTTTCGCATATTGTTTGAGTGTCGCTCTGTTGTTCTTACCAGGCCTTCACTACCATCGCCATCTTCAACTCTATGAGGTTCTGCCTCGCTCTGTTGCCTTTGTCTGTGAAGGCCTTGGCCGAAGCTGCTGTCTCTATAGCACGATTAAGGGTAAAGTCTTCCTTTTGTACCTTTGTTGAACAGGCTAGTAGTTGAAGCATTTACTAATACACACACAACAACTTAAGATGTGAGATGCAGTTTGGTGACCAAAAGTAATAGCCTCCCATTGTAAGTAATACAAGAAATGTAAGTTACCCTTTAGTAAAAGTCAAAACCTTTCTGCATCTCTTATGTATCGTGCTGATTTAAAAAAAAAATCAACACTTGGCTGTTTCAGAAAATCTTGCTGATCCAGAATCCAGAGCCCTATCTGATCCAGAGCAAAGACAGTGATTCAGCTATAGTGATGAAAGACGCTACGCTGTCATGGACTAAACCCACCAGCCTGAGCAATGCGGGAAAAGAACACAGGAATGAAGAGACGGATGGAAAGACTGACACTTTACCTACCCTGAGAAAAATCTCCCTCACCCTGCCTAAGGTGTGCCGTGCCTCTGATGAAGATAAATGAGGTCACATGAATTCTGCTCCGCTTAAACTAATAATTTTTGTGTTATCTCCCCAAGGGCAACCTGCTTGGTGTCTGTGGGAATGTGGGGAGCGGCAAGACGTCACTGTTTTCCAGTTTTTTGGAACGGGTTGCTCCCTTACTCTTTTGGGGTTTTTTTTTTTTTTTGGTATATTTTTTGCGGCTGTTACTTTACATTTCTCCGCCACTCTGTTAAACAGAAGAACCTTCTCATTCCCGCCACGCTTCCTTTGAATCTGATTTAACTGCTGCTTGTTTTTTACTTTTAGATGCACCTTCTCCAGGGCTCCATCATAGCCGATGGGACGTTTGCCTACGTTTCCCAGCAGGCCTGGATATTCCATGGCACCGTGCAAGAAAATATCCTGATGGGGGAACCCTTTGACCAGGCCAAGTAATTCCAAACTACAGTTATTTGCACCACTTAAACATGAACACAACCACTGATAATGTTAAGGAAAAGAGGTCTTAAGTTTTGTTCATATGTCACGGACTATAAAAACAAGCCTTAGTGAAAGAACACATGCTGCTCGGGAGGCTATCTCTTGTGAAAAATGTTTAACTGAGAGAAAGTCTCTTTTTATCTCTGTGAAGTGTCATCTGGTCAGGTAGTCAAACAAGAGCAGAGGTCGCCTCCCTCATCTGACAGCTTTATCCTTGAAAGCCAAACCTTTTGTGACCTGAGATGACGGCTGACCTGTGCACACCGTAGACTTTATAGAGAGTGAAAGCTCTCACAAACTACTGGGGGCTGTAAATCAAAGCTCATTTCAAGCTCATTTACAGCAGTGTTTTAAATTTTCACATAAAAAGAATTTGACGTTGAGAAGCTGGTGCATATCAAATACAATAAAAGTAGAACAGTATAAAACAAAGCACAACAATATGGGGGAACATCCTAGGAATATAAATGTTTAACAAGTAACACAAAATCTGTGCATAAAGTGCAATAGGTTAACTTAAAACTAAAACTACTGTGCAACGAGTAGTGAAAAGGCCACCAGCAAAAAGTTAAAGTCAAAGCCAAGTTAAAGCATTTTATGCAAGTTATAGACATTGGATGTTGTTGTTGGTAAAGATTGTTAAACCTGTTTCCTTATAAACCATTGCACTGTCATGTCATGTTTGTCAACAGGTATGACAGAATTGTGGATGTCTGCAGCCTCAGAGCTGACCTTAAAATACTGCCATATGGTGACCAAACTGAGGTAGGTGCTCTCTTTCAGCTACCTCACTCTCCTAAACCTTATGTGATCGTATTCATTCCGATGATTTAACCTCGATTCACACCGTTTTAATAGCTCAGGCTTAAGAGGTGGGCAAATGCAGTACTATCCATCCCATAGCAGAAAGCTCCCCTGTTTTCCTGAGTTGGAATAAGTAGGCACGGACAGTGGACAGTGTTGCTACTCCTCATAGAGAAATTTTAATCAAAGATCTAACGCTAGACTATTTCATTAAATTAGCTGATGAGTCAAGCTTTGCTAAGCATTAAAACATGAAAAAACATGGAAAATATGCTATGATTTGCCTCCCCAAAGCAAATACCCATTTAAGTCTAAATATGATCATGGTTTGTTAGGTACAACAATCAATGTTTAAGATGGAGCTATAAAAACGGCCTAAAGGACAAAACATTAAACTTTTTAAAGAAACTTTCATGGGCACTGATGATATGGCAGTCATTACCTCTATGCGGATTCACAGGTGGACAACCTGTAAAAAACCTGGAAGCTTCTAATTTTAAAAGTGGATTTGGTGACTTGATGGTGATAAAATATGGAGGTCCAAAAACTGTGATACTAATTGTCTGCGGTTTTATCTTTTTCCGCCGAGTTGTTGCCATCGTGCATGTCTGTCTGTCAGTGTGACTGCAGCTGTTTTGGTTGGAGCAGAGCTGAAAGTCGTAATGTTGTCAATACCAGATCCAACTTTGGACTGCTGTCGCATCAGCTGCTGCGAGAGTTTTGGAAAGGAGGGACTATCTGAAAGTAATCAGAAAGAATGTGGCTTTGTATGGAAGGCATGCCATTTCGAAGAGATGTATTCCAAACCAAAATGAAATCTTTTACCGACATTCGCCAAGATCTGCTCCAAAAATGCAATGGCAATTCTGTGTGAGAATCAGATGTATCTCTTCCCCTGCACAGCCTTAAGAGGGTTTATTTGCAGATCAATAACATTTGCAGATCAGTGCGTGCTGAGCGAGGCACGTGCTCACACACAGAGACCAAATGATTCAAGTTCAAATTAAGTGAGTCAATATCGAGTCATTTACTTGGAATATAATGTCAAGAACAAGCCCCAGCTATAATTCCTGTAGTGTTAGAAAATCTTAATACAACTAGCTTAAATATTGCACAATTGTCTTATACTGTATGTGTGTATGAGAGGGGAATATCTCAACAAGATTCTCAGTCCGAAAAATAGAGTTTTGACCTATTATGTCTATGAGAAAAAGGACTTTTTATGCCTATTTATTTTCTATGCTGAAAGTCTGTTTTTTATTGGCAGATTGGAGAGCGGGGGCTGAATCTGTCGGGGGGACAGAAGCAGAGGATCAGCCTGGCTAGAGCTGTCTACTCCAATAAAGACATCTTCCTCCTGGATGATCCACTATCGGCTGTAGATGCCCATGTGGGGAAACACATTTTCGAAGAGTGCATAAAGAGGGAACTGAAAGGAAAATCTGTCATACTGGTTACACATCAACTGCAGGTAATGTGGGAAAGTAAACACAGCTTTACTGCAAAGCAAATAGTCAGTCATCTCAATCTACTGTAAATAGCTTTAAATTTAAGGAGTACAACATACCCTATTGGCATTTATTCCTAACCTTTTGCCAATGTTAACGGTCGGCAACACTTCACAGATTCTGTCATGTAAGTACTGAGATTACAATTCTGCCAGTGAAGTTACATTTGAAAACAATTATTTTGTCCTGAATGATTTGGGAGATTAAAACTTTTCGTTTGTTCATTATTTCAAACTCGTATTTAGCAGACATAAAATAAAAATAAAATATTTTTTATTTGAAGATGGTAAAAGAAAGGAGTTTCAGAATACACAAGTGACACTTTTCTGGAAGATCCTACAGTCAGCATTGGTAACCTGTGAGGGTGCCAGGATTGGGTAAAAAAAGAGGCATCCATCCTATGCCTCCTGTGAAAACCCTGGGAAGGGTTAGTGGGGTGTGTGATTGTGTGTGTGTGTGTGTATGCGTGTGGCTAACCTCTTAGTGCCAAACTGTCATCATTAAGTTCCAAATTCCAAAAAACTTTGATCTCTTGACATCTTCAGCACATCCCCAGACAAACTCCTCCTGTATGGAGTCCATGTTTCAGCTGCTGTTTGGAAAAACAGATGCTTGGCACCTCATGCCAAACACGAGAAACACTATCCAGGCTATCAGGGAAAGGTGTTTGTGATGCTTGCTAGTGTGTTAGTGTCCCCCGCAGAGAAGACTTGAATTTATGTGAGGATTCTATGAATGGAGATGCAAAAACTGGCATATAAAAAAAAAGTGCTACTATGAAGGCTACAATCAAATGACCTGAGATGTAGATGTAGACCTTTTGTGAGCTGTGTGGCTTGATTGCCTCATATTGTGTGTCCATGACAAGCCTACCTGCATTCCAGTTCTATCCTATATTGAACGTACCAGACAGCAACATCCATGGAAATGCTGAGCTGGCAACATCTTGCATTTTACTTTCAAACAGTGTCAGTTAATGCCACAAGTGTCCATATTTTTTAGTAACACAATGCTTGATGAGTATCTCAAACATTTCTTTTTTCAAAATTTCATTCAATTGAGTTGTTCCTGTTCAAGTGAAGCGCTAAACTACCATTAACAAGTCACAGATTTAAGTTTTAGTTGTTTTAAAAAAAAAAAAGATTTGTACCACAGATAAGCTTTTCCATTCATGATTACTTTTGTAAACATTTCTTGACAAGAAATATCTCAGTGGTGGAACTAAAAATGTCGGGAAATCATTTCTGACCGCTAACCATAATTAACATTGTTCTTTTGATAATGAATATAGAAGATTTTGGCTGTAAATGAAAATGTTTGTCAAATATCATAAACCAATAAGGACACATGTCTCCCGTTTAGATTTTTGAAGGGCTTTTGAGCCATTTTTTTTCCCTTTCTTGATGTCCATTTTCTTGGTTTCTGTTTTTCAGTATTTGGAATTCTGTGATGACATTCTGGTTCTGGAGGATGGGGAGATCCGGGAAGCTGGAAACCACATGACACTGATGAAAGCCAAGAGTCGGTACGCTCAGCTAATCAGCAACTACCAGATGGAGCAGTCCAAAGTAAGGGTGGCACAACATGTCTTCGAGCTCAGCCATGCACCCACCCCTTTTTTCTGTAAAATCACTCAGCTTTATCGTTATTGTTTTACAAAACAATAAACAGAAATGCTAGCTGTAAAACAACTGATGGTGTTCTCCGCACAGTTGGCTATTTTCAGCCAACCGAGCCGTGACAAGATGTTCTTGATTGCTTTCATTGTCAGACTCAGAAGGAAGAGGAGGAGGTGTTGACCGAAGATGAAGACCAGTTCAAAGAGGCCGAGCTCAGGGAGCGTGCAGACAGCGGGATAGTCAACCCCGGTAAGAAAATAGGGAAGGAAAACATTTTCTCTGTAAGGATAATGTTACAAGCCTCAGGTCAACAGCAGCAAATGGAAAATAATTCAATCAAAGTTTCAATCAACGACACAAGCTTAAAGTATAAACAAAACATGTTTCATCATTCCATTGATAGAAATTGTTGGATTGGAGCAACATGTGCTTTTGGCACAGCTGTTGAGGACACTCAGCAAGAAAACACTCATAAAAGAGAGATTGCTTAACACAGAGGAGATTAAAGGTTGAATAAGGTCAAAGCTTTCGGTAGTAAACTAGAGAGCAATCCTGAGCCCTGTGGATGTTTATAGTAGTATTTTGGCAAAATTTTAGGATCTCGTGAAAGCCACAGAAAAAATATGCAAATATGCTAGGTATTGTGTGTTGAAGCAGCACAAGTAACGCCTATGCCTCCTTTCAGCATTTGACATGAAAGACGAAAAGGACAGTGGGACGACGGCTGACCAAAAATGTGAGTCCAACAGCGTGATAAAATGTTATGTTAGTGGGATGGGTGTATTCAGATGTAATAGCCCCTGCATGAGATGAACCAGAATAACAAAGCCTAAACAATCATTTTTCTCTTTAACATTCAAATGTGTGTCCTATGCAGCGCTATTAACTTTTTGTTATTGTGACAATTATGCCAATATTATTACCGTTCACTCTACTCTGCCATCAGAAATGACCTGTTTGGACAGAGTAACTTTTAACTCCTAACATGTTCAAACTGTTTGTTTGAAGCATCTAAAGAATTTGATGTTTTGTTCGTCGCAAATGTAGCATTTTACTTTTTTTAATCATTAGAATAGGTAGGACTATTATTTTATTCTTTTCCTTGGCAAGATGTTTTTCTTTTAGCCAAAATTAAATCCCAATTTAGCTCATACCAACAACTATCTGATTCAAATTCTCAGTGGCAGTTCTAGTCACTTTTTTATCAGTAAATTTCCAGTAATGTTTTAATGCTGTTTCCAACAAGATCACATTTTAAGATCACAATTTAAGCCAAGCTCAGGGAACTGGCTATGGTCAGGATACCAGAAACAAGCAAAGTATTTTAAAATAAACCTTTTCCCTTTTTGAATAAGCACATCTATGGCACAAAGCATCAGTGTTTACAAGCCCTTAGAGCTGAACTGTTGGCACTTTCAACCTGAGAGGGTCACTGAGGACCTCTGGTGGTGGAAGAAGTGTCGCAGGAAGCAACCAGACTGATTGAATAGTTGGAAGAAAACAACAGAAACACTCAAATTTCCAGCACATTGGGTATTTGTTAAGAAATGACTGGAGTGATTTTTTCCCCCTTACTCCATGAAGCTGTGAAGGGTGTGGATCAGCTGGTCAGTCAGGAGTCCTCCACGGAGGGGTCCGTGTCCTGGAGAGTCTACCACCAATACTGCCAGGCAGCTGGAGGTGTGAGGACGTTTTCTTTATCAGCAGTGGTACAGTTCTCACATGTTCCATCCAGTTGCTTGAGTCTAGTCGAACTGTGTTGCTACAGGCTACATCGTGGTCTTCCTCACCATCCTCAACATAGTCCTGATGATTGGGTCAACGGCTTTCAGCAACTGGTGGCTCAGCTACTGGCTGGGAATGGGCGATGGGGTGAGAACCAAACCTGCCTTGCTTTCTGAATGCTCAGCATGGTAGATCCATTCCACCTTCTTTAAAAATTTCTACAATCAAAGACTTAATGACACTGATGTGGAAATGATTATATAAGCTGTACTTCCCTCCTAGAGCTTGTAGAGGTACTCTTCTCTTGGATGCTGCTGGGTTGTATTCAAGCATCAAAATAAACTTAAGGGACTTATGTGTGGGTATCATTTTTCTGTCACAATGAGAGGGCTCCTGGTTTCCGGGTTTTCATTATAAGGAATAAATTAATTATCGGCAGTCCCCTGCCCTTCTTCAAATTACTATTTTGTTGGTTTAGATTCACTGTCACAAATAGGGGCACAATAGGGGTACAGTCATATCTATATCTCCTGAAGTCCCCAGCCCTTAAAGCTATGCTCCCAAGTAATAAATGGAGAAACTACAAGGATTCAACAGCAGGGTATCACCCTAATCTCAAGTCTTTGGACCCCTAAAGGTACAATTTGGTACACTCCTTTTCTGGGAGTGATAAATCAAGCAATGAATGGGATTCTTTTTCCTGTTTCTTTTATGACATTTAGAAGCTCTCTCCAGATGATGCTATATTTTTTTTAAAGTGTTTAGTGTTTTGAGTTGATCAGATTTCTATGGCACGTCGGCCTCCTCATAATTCTGAACTGTCTCTCTGCAGTCTAATGGCACAGCTTCAGACGTGGGCGACGTCTCACAAAACCCGGATCTCCAGTTCTACCAGATGATATACGGCATAATGGTGGTTGTCATGGTGGTGCTCGCTGTGATCAAATGCTTCTTTTACACGCACGTCACCTTGAGGGCCTCCTGCAAACTCCACGACACCATGTTCAGAAAGGTAAAGGCGGAACATTTGAAACCTCAACAAACCATCCAGGACTGCCGCTTCCCATCCAGTGACATTGTGACTTGAAGGAGCTACAGGTGGACAGCCTTGTGCTGACGTGTCACGTTTTTCCTCTCACAGATTATTGCCAGTCCAATGAGCTTCTTTGATACCACGCCGACAGGCCGCATCTTAAACCGCTTCTCCAAAGACCAAGAGGAACTGGACACTGTGCTTCCTCTCCACATGGACCCTTTTCTCCAGTTCTGTCTGCTCGTCACCTTCACCATAGTCATCATCGCCTCCGTCTTCCCCCCGATGCTGGTGGCTGTGATTATCATCGGGGCTCTGTTCACTCTCATTCTCTTGTGAGTTTCTACCGGTAAAGTTTCAAATAGAGACGGGAATGGCATTTATCTAGAAATTGCGCTACTTGACTATTGCTTGTGATTTCCCGGCAGCATATTCCAGAGAGGTATACGACAAATGAAGAAGATGGAAAACATCAGTCGGTCCCCGTGCATCTCTCTGACCACCTCCACCCTGCAGGGCCTCAGCACCATCCATGCCTACAACATAAGAGACAGGCACATAAAACTGTGAGACATCAGAGTGTCTATTATTTCTCCCCCTTCATGTATTGTAGCATTTCAATGGGATGATGCGCCTCTGGTTACAATCGGTGGTCCCAACCTCTGTTCTTTGTCACCTTCCAGGTTCAAGTCCCTCAATGACATCAACTCCAACCATTATTTGCTGTTTCACTCCGGCACACGCTGGCTCTCTTTCTGGCTGGACTTCATGGCTTGTTCCATGACCCTGTTGGTGGGTCTTTTTGTGGTGCTTAGCGGCAATGATGTCATCAGCCCTGCGCTGAAGGGCCTGGCCATGTCCTACACGATACAGGTAAATGCCGAGAGCAGAAGAGTGAATGTTTGGTTTTGGAACATGCACGTTAACAGACTTTTCTGTGCTCAGTTGACAGGCATGCTCCAGTATGTCGTGAGGCAGTCCACAGAGGTGGAGGCCCGCTTCAATTCGGTGGAGCGACTGCTGGAGTACATCACGGTCAGTGAGTTTCTCTTCCCTCTTCTTGGCAAAGAAGCCAATCGGTCGTCTCCTCAGATCCGTCCTGTTTCTTCTCTCAGTGTTGTTGTTTTTTTGTGCATAAAGGGATGCAGGCCTGAAGCCCCCAGACACATAAAGGGGGCTCAGATCCCAGAGAACTGGCCAAAGAATGGAGCCATTACCTTCCGGGACTATCAGATGAGGTACAGGCAGAACACACCTATTGTTCTCAACGGGCTTGATTTCCTCATCCAACCTGGAGAGAAGCTCGGTATTGTTGGAAGAACAGGCTCTGGTAAGGCATTGAGACCATTTTTTCCCCCTCTGCCTTTGTTTTCAAGTTTTAAGTGAAACAAGATTAAAATGCTAATTTTGAATTACAATCCTTAATTAGTTTTTAAAAAAGGACGATTTTGTGTGGTTTTCACGCACTTTGACAATAGTTCTATTTGTGTCATTAATGTTTCCCGCGCCCATGTGTGTCTGTAGGTAAATCCTCCTTAGGCGTCGCTCTGTTCAGACTGGTGGAGCCGGCAGCTGGGACCATCCTCATAGACGGGGTGGATGTTATGGCCATTGGGCTGCAGGATCTGCGCAGCAAACTGTCCATCATCCCCCAGGACCCCGTGCTGTTTATTGGCACCGTCAGGTAAGATAAGCCGGACCAAAATTTCCTTCATTCATATACACGGATCCCTCAGCTGCGTGTGTCAGAGTTGATCACCTGCGGCTTTTTATAGGTACAACCTCGACCCTTTTAACAACTACACGGATGACGAAATCTGGACAGCGCTGGAGAAGACCTATATGAAGGACTCGGTATGTGACCAGCCCGATGCAGAGCACATGAAACCATTCCATAAAACAACCGTAAAGGATTGCCACTAACGCTAGAATACAAATTACGTAACATTATTATTCAGTTCATGCAGCATCTTTCCCATTTAAAACCACTGTAAGAGTTTTTAAAAGAAGTGTAATTCCACTTCTGCTTGCAAGTTAGATTCAGCGGCTGTGTTAAGTTTCATTGTGTTCTCACAGATCTCCAGGCTGGAAGGGAAGCTTCAGGCCCACGTGTTGGAGAATGGAGAAAACTTCTCTGTAGGCGAGAGGCAGCTGATGTGCATGGCCAGAGCCCTTCTCCGTAACTCAAAGGTCGGTTTGTCGCTTTACATGAACCTGTACGCATCTGCAAAGCTACATATTTAGTTTCTAATGGTTCCTGTTACGTGTTACATAGCTTTCCCATTCGATAAGTCCCTGTGTCGTCGATGCTCATCTTCCCTCCTTTGCCTGACAGATCATTCTTCTGGATGAGGCCACAGCCTCTATTGATGCAGAGACCGATGCTCTGATTCAGAATACCATCAAGGAGGCGTTCAGCAACTGTACCATGCTGACGATCGCCCACCGCATCAACACCGTGATGCACGCAGACCGAATTCTAGTAATGGAAAAAGGAGAGGTACCCAACCGATACGATAATGCAGGTTTGGAGTGTGTGTGATCCTTCGCCGAGACTTACCAAGTGTTCTGTCCATCAGGCTGCCGAACTGGACCCGCCAGATGTGCTGAAGCAAAGACCAGACTCCATGTTCTCCTCACTCCTCACTGCTGCCAACACTGTAAATACGTGAGCCACTGGAAACCACCCTATTCAACTCAAGAACCCCTATCAAATAGTCAATAGAAATTGTAACTATTATTGATTTTACACTACCATATCAAGTCAGTGTAAGTACTTCTTCCTGAAAATTAAGTTTCTTTTTTATTCACACACCAGAGGCAAAAACAGCTCTCAGCGCTATTCCTGGAGATTTCTGCTTTGAATTTACGGAGCAGATGTGGAAAGGCGAGGTCAAAACAACCTATAAGTTTCACGCGGGAACTTAGAGAACCAATCCAGATCTCAATCACGGACAAGCTTTAAAACTAATGTGCTTAACTGGTAAAGATATTAGGAGCTAGGATTTGTGGCTATTAAACGCACACATATACAAAGGAATACAGAACTATATGCTAGGGAAACGCTCAGAATAGTGCTGCATGCGCTATATAACGTCTTTGAAAGGTATTACCACTGTACCACCGGCGTGTTGGTCAAGTAAACAGCAGTTGGCAGCAACAGCAAGCAAACCAGGTCGGCTGCTGCCTTTGCTAGTGGCTAGACCTGGTAGAACATCCCTTTTAGGTTAAGAGTCTGAATAAAGCCAGTGTTATCTGCTAGTGGGCTGGCGTGGTCATATTAACTAATTCATAGATTCTGGCCGAGGATGAATTCTGTTTTGAGAGTGGCTAAAAACTGCTGGCAATGGAGCTGTTGAGATAATAGCATAACCAACTGGATTTTTTATAATATCAGGAAATAAAACTTTTGAATGTTTTTGTTCATTGTAAGATGTGTTAATGATGATGTTTTTCTGACAAAAATACATCCATAAAGTTCTCTCATAGGTTTTTTTTCCACTGGAGGGGATAAGTGGATGTTATGTATATTCAGAATGTTGTATTTATTTTCTGTGTATATTTTTTTGTGCTGCCACTTTCTGAACGGCTGTATGTAAATATTAGATCCATCTGTAATGAAATGTAATAACAGTTGTACTTTTTTTTCCTATAAGACTTTTAGGAAAGGCATTATGCTGATGACAAAACGGTGGAGAAACAATATCCTGTGCCCTGTTTACAGACTGTTGTTGTTGTGACAAGATGGTGAAGACATTGAAAATTTTTTAAACTAAGGTTTGAGCTGAAATAAACAAAGCAAATGCATAAAAACAATAAGTAGTAGCATTATTAGCTCTTCAGTAGCCCGTTACATCAGAACGTAGTGTCCATCTAATGCAATACGAATAAGAGACTTCTTTCATAATCATATCCACGATGATTAACTAAAAAAAAATTAATCTAAATAAAAGGATGGTGAGCAGTTAAACCAAATATGTATTTGAGGTATAGGTTGTTGGACAGGGTTTGCTGCAGTTGTGAGTACTTTCAAAGGACAATTTTACACACATGTATCAAATCCAGCTGGTGCTTCAAGAAGCGGAGGGCTTTCTGCTGTGAAATCTCATTATTGCACTCCATCTGTGGTTATTGTGTTACACCGATGGGGTCCCGTCCCTGACAGGGTATCTCAATCCCCTCTTTATCTCCCCTCTCTCCATCCTCACACTTCACCATGCTTGATAAAAAGCATAGGGGCTATGCATTATACGAAACAAGATATATTTACACACAGCTCTCCGATGAGAGATGTAATGGGATGACTCACATCTGAAAACCATATCAAGCCGTGCTAGTCCAAGCTTTCCGCTCACTGCTGAGTCTTTCTGAAAGAGAATACAGCTGGAAAGTAGAATGTAAAAACATCCCATAAAAATTCACAATTAAAATAGGCAAGAGGGAAATCATTTCTGTCACACTGGATTTTCCCTCGTGGATATTTAATTGCAACACACCCTGGCCACTTTGCTTATATTTTTCATTGGTTTTCACTCATTTATGTGTTGGAATCAGCTGGAAGAGGCAGTAGGCTTTTATTTTAGCTCTAATTTTCTACTGTAATGAAGTTTTTGGGGATAAACACTTGGCTTGCGGAGGCCATAAATAGGCCTTCTTGATTGAGATGGGATTGTTTCAGGCAGAGACATAATCGACAATACAGCAAATCCTTTCACGCAAGTTTAGCCCAGTTTTATGTGAAACAGAGTTCTAGGCTTTCTACTCTGACCGGTGAAGTTACTTCCCCAGTCATAATTTAATCTGCCATCTGAGTCAGGGACACACGGTGGCACCACAAGCTTTCCTCTGCTGTTTCTGTCTCCAGGGGCATGACTGAAACTTGGTGCAATTCTGTATGTATTGTCCCAACTTTGAAACAACTGTGTAAATGATATGCACGGGGAGAATGTTTACATTCACATTTATGGATTTTCGGAGATGCTTTTATCCAAATCAACTTATCAAAAGAAGGTTTAACATTCAACTACACTAGTTACACACTTACCTCACCTTGATATGTGTTGTTTATTTCCTTTAAGTGCAAATGACAAAAAGTAAGATCATTTGAGTTTTTTGGGGGGGATTTTTTGGGTGGTTTGAATTGTTTTCATGTCATTGTTTTTAGGTCTTTAGGGGCACAAACAGTGCTGAGGTTCTTGGCATTTCAAAACGCTGCGTAGCACACACAACAGAGAGCCCTGTGCGAGCTACAATCCAGCACTGATAACGATAACTGCACATGAGGGAATAACCGATGTGCGTCCTCATGCAGAGCTTGGCCTTTACATCTACGCATGCATTATGGAAGGCGGGACTGCGAATCGAGAGAAGTGACTCATACAAGTAGTTTTTGTACATGCCAGCAAACTCTTCCTTCAGACGAGCTGAAAACACCACGAGCGCGTGCGGGCTGAGGTGGGAGCGAGGCATCGTTAGGCCTGCTCCTAGCAGATGGTCTCAGCTGCCTCAGATATTTTGACCTCAGAGTCACAAGCTCCCCTTTCCCGTCCTCCGGGCAAAGGCTAAATAAAATATCAATGGATCGGTTCATGTGCTCGGGCCTGCGTTTGGGATGAAAACGGCTCACATGCTGTGTGGGGTGTTTATCTGAAAAGTCACAGTTTGGGCTTCTTTATCCCCCCCACCTCCCAGAACTGTGATAATCCGGGATTTTTGTAAGATCTCATAAAGAGTGCTATACACACAGGACTCCTCACACACTAATAAAGATTGAATCAATGAAAAGTAGTTCTCCCCTTTTGTGTGTTTTTTTTTTTTTGTTGTTGCATGTTTTCAGTTACTTTATTTCTATGGTTATTCAACTTCTTCTGTTTCTGGTGCTGTTTTGTGCCTTATTAAGCAGAGCTCATCTGTGCATCCATGATGCAATTATTTTTTTCGTTGACGCTTTTTCTTTTTCTTGGAGCTGTAATGTAGTGGATGTTTTTGTGCCTCCCAGACGTTGCTCTGCCTCGTTTGAGAAGTTTGTTGTTGATTGTGAGTGTTCCTCCACTTGCTCTGCTGTCATTTTTTGACACACGTCTCTGTCAGGCTGACAATTTGAAGAGAGAAAATGTTCCGAAGACCCATCGAGGAGCCTGCTCGCAAATTTGTAAAAAATCCTTCACCCTTATTAAACGCTTAACAAATTTTGTAAAAAAAAAAAGAAAAAAGACGGGGAAATAGATGGGGCGCGCGTGCACACAAAACCTCCGGGACGGCCCGCGCACGCGCACGCCAAGCAGCTCGCGCTCCCAGGTGGGCGGAGCCAGAGCTGTCCGGCTCGCCCGGAGTTTGTCAGCTTCCTAAATATAGCGGACGGAGGTCTGCCGCGTCCTGTCTGCCGGAGACGGTTTGATAGAAGAAAAAGAAGAAAAAAAAAACAGGGAAAAAAACGCCTTTTGCTCCAGCTCGGGGGTAAGTGAAGCGCACGCGAACCGTCTACGTGCGAGAAAGCGGGCTTCAACGGTCCGTCTCCCGTGTTTTGGTTGGACCGGAGCCGATATTTAGCTTCGGTTAACGGCGCGGAGTCGTTTTCACCACCTATTAAACTCTCTAAACTTTAATATACATATGTATATATATATACATATATAGTTATCATGTGCTGTTGTTGTCGCTTTTGTTGTGTTTTTGGTTGCGCGTGCCGTCCGTGGTTCGATAAGCCCACGTTCTAGAGGAGATGGAGCCGCGTGAAACTTTGATTTCTCCACTTGTCTTCGTTCCGCTCGACGACCCCACCACTTTGTAACTGGACGTCCTGTCTCGGACCGCAGTGGAGTCTGGCGTTTGGGGGGAAAAAAATAAACGTGAGAACATTTTATTTCCATGACAAGGTTTGAAAAGTGGCACCAGAAGCCAAAAAGGAAAACAAAAAAGCTGATAGGGAAGAGTGCGTTGTAGTCTGATTTAGAACGCCTTTCCGTGTATTTGTAAGAACAGATGTGTTTAATGCTCGGTGGTGGAATGATGGCTGATTCTCCGTATTCCTGCATCATTTCAGTTTTTTCACAGTTTGACTACGTAGTCTGGTTATAGTCAACGTCGATTTATCCTGTCATTTACCAGATAAAGAGGAATGGGAATCCCGAGCCCTGACGGCCTGGAGACCCACGTCATGCCGTTAGATGCCACCAGCATCTAAATATTTTCAGAGAATAGGAAAACATTTGGCTCTCTTTGTGGAAGTGGTGCTAATTTCCCGTTGATAAACAGTCTAGTTGCAAACCGATAATTTCAGGGCTCCATTTGAACCCGTTTTTTCATTGGTGGACCACTGACACTTGACTCTTATTTTCTTAAATCTGCTTCCATGTTGTTGTTTTTCTGAGCTTTCAGAACTGGGGTTGAGGGATGTGGAGGACAGCATTTAGAAAACATCAACGCTCCTCCTTGCCTTACGTTGCCAGTGGGTCTAACTTTCAGAAATCAGCCCCCAACCTGCGGCTGTAAGGGCACAGGCATCGGTCATAAGGATCTTTGCTTGTGGATGGAGCCTGGCGGGGGGTGGAAGCTCTCCCCTTACCGGTGGCTTTCATTTTAAACCCCTCAAACCGCACCGAAAACCTATCAGCTCCACCTGCTGCAACCAAATGTGACGCGAGCGGACTCATGGTCACGTTGGCTACAGATTTCGCACTCAGATGTTGTTCGGTTGGCACTTGGATCGAAGAGGCCGTTAATGGCCTGGAATCTGATCACACTCCTTCTTTACGACGGGATCATGAGGTCAGGCGTAGGGGTCAATTGTCAATTGTCGTACTTTAGTCGGCCAATCTGTGTTCAGACAAATCCTTGTGGATGGTTTGCGTTGTCGTAAAATGGTGCGACACATCCTGAAGACTGAGCTTACTGTGAGGGGAACCTTTTACATTGCCTTTAACAGAGAGCATGCCATGGGTCCGTCCCATCTCCCGCATTGTAATCTGCTCTGGGAATAATTTGAGGGGGGGCCGACACGGCTTTGAAAACACACATATGTAGGATAAACAGCTTGGAAACAATAGGAGACCTTTGTTATGCCTCAGCCCCTCCTCCCCTCAGACTTTGGGGTGAATTTTGATTTGACTTTTTTGTTAAGTTGGAATTCTGGGGGTTCCTTATTTTTCTTTGGCATCAGAGCCAGAAGCATTTATCCCCCCCCCCCCCCCCCCCGTTCGGCCATTTCTTGTGGCCCAGTCCTGATGAGAACCCTCGAGTCTGGCCTGGATAGAAATACCCTGCCAAAATACTGAATAACTCATAAACTAAGCTATCCCTCCACTGACTGTTCTCACTATTATCCCTAGTCATTAGTCACTTTGTAAGCTGACATTTGTGTTTCTGGATTTGGTAACACAATGGTAACACAGGCAGCTCTGATACAGTACGAGGGCTGAATATTCAAAGTTACAGGCCAACTCACGCGGCTATAAGTTTTAGTACACTTTGTGCCTGGAGCCTGATATTATTTGTGTTTTTGTCATGTGAAGATGAACCGTTCAGAGATTTTATCTAACCTCTGGTTATTATGTTGGAAATGGTTAAACATTTTGAACTAATCACAATAGATTAGATTAGAATTATTGAGAGTTTTTGTTCGGCTCTGTCACAAGTATCGGTTAATTCCACTGATATTTAATTTATTTTCACATAGTTTTCTACCATTTGATCCAGCTAACTTGGCAAACTTTGGTAATACTGTGAAACTTGTAATAAAAAGGGTGTAAGACGTTTATTCCTGTCACATTTTCAAAGATCAGAGCAGTTGTAGTTTTGGCAGCTCTCAAACTTCCTTTACCGTCCTGCAGTTAAATTATATCGTTTGGAAAAGTATTGAGTATTTATTGAGTCGAAGATCTTGCCAGAGGTCTCCGTGAGTCAGGAGTATCTCTGCTTCATCCACTGCGTTCCCGGGCTGTGGGGGATGAGAAACCAAGGAGGGGGGGTGGCTTCTGAAAAAAAAAAAACGCCGGCCCGCTCGGTCTTTGTCACCGCTGCCTCCTGCCTGCTTTTTGTTTTCATATTTCATTAGCCGAGCCAGCAGCATGTCCCGTCAGCTTGGATTCTCGTCCCTGTCAGCGGACCCTGGCTGCCTGTCTGCCGGCCTTAGTGATTACAGGCTTCAGGGGACAGGTAATCGGGTCAGGCTGAGGCTGTCGCCCCTGTCAGCCTGCTGAGACCACAGGGAGCGTGCGGGATGAAAGAACTCTCCCATCCTCCGCCAGTCACTTCAACCGAGTTCTGTCTGCTCAGCAGTGAACGTACAGAATCTTTATTGTCCTGCACGAGCGCCGTGCTAAATCTCTGCGTGTGACTAAATGTACAAGAACGCCTCTTACATTTCTAAAAGTGGCCATTGTGAGTAGAATTGCACTAAACTGTAGCTGGTGAGCAGAGTGGAGTATTTAGCAGCTTTTAGCAGTGAAGCCCCCCACCACCACCACACACACACTGTTATTTGGCGAAAACCAAAAAAGAGAGCAGAAAGAATCGGGAATGATGAACTTTCCGGCTGGCAGGCTAATGAATCCACTGTTCTTTCGGTAACGGCTCAGTTCAGGGCATGAAATGAATAAAAAAGTATAGAATATAAAATGCAGTAAAAAGCTAAACGGGTATTTGCTTGTTGTTGGTGGCTGTTGTTGTCTTTATTCGGGTCCCGTTTGACCTTTTGGGATCTTATTCAACCCTCTAGAGTTAATCCTCTCACAAACACACTGGTTTTCGTCCCAAGAAAAAGTGGCGGTGCTTAGGAAACGTGCCAAAAATATCAGTGTCTGTGTAATCAAATCATATTGCTTTCCATAATGACGCCGTTTTCATGACTACACATCAACAGAAGGAAAGCGGATAGCAAAGACCTTAAAGTGGACAACAGGGAGCTAAATGAGTGGAAACATCTCCCTGACATTTGTATTCATATTTTCTATGTTTAGACTGTGGAGACCTGCACCGACCTTATGCCGAACTGCCATTTGTTGGCCTCAGCGTCGTGGTTAAAGTCACTCTCACAGGATTTTGGTCAGGCTCATTCGGATCCACGGGATCTTTTTTAGTAGAAATTTAGAAGAAAGAACTGAGGGCCCTCAAGGAAAGCTTCAAATCTACAAATGTTGCAGTCGCTGCTCACCGTCTGGGAAACAGGAATCACATCTCTCTCAGTTGAAACTAAGTTTGGGTTTCACACATTTTTCTCGTATTTTTTGTAATCATTGAATTAAAGACAGGCCAGCAGGTTAGTGACAAAAATGGTGACCTCTTTGTAAACCGGACAGTTGGGAGACTGGCATTGACGTCAGACAATGGAGATCATTTGAAAGGCCGTCAGATTCATATTCATACCATTTATTGAATTTTTTTCTGTTCTTTTCACATTCCCTGAGACTTGGCATTGTGGGTGTAAACACTTTGACCAATGACTCGACAGCCTGTCGTCACTTATCGCCTCTATCAGTTAGCATCCTTTGTGTGGCCGCTCGGAGTCCATGTGTTCCCCCTGTGGTATTTCCTCTCCCTCCTACTTTCTCTAATGATAGAATATTTGGGGGCTGTGTGGTTAGCAGAAATAGCAACACTTCTGAGGGACAAGCTTTTCTTTCTGCGTCGCGCTCTGAAGAAATAGAGGGTGCTCTGTGTTTGTGTGAGTGTATGTGTGTGTTTTTTTTTTTTTATTCAGGGGCTATTTTCGAGTTCTTCATGACCGACTGGGAGTTTTTTTTTCTTTTTTTCTGCTCAATTACTTGGCCTACTCAAACAGATTCGAGCTAAAGCAGACAGCTCCTGGGTGGACCCAGGCATTTCCAGTTTGATTAGTAGTGGTGATGAGTGGCTTAACCTACACCACACAGACACAGCAGGAAAAAAGGGAAGGTTCAACGCTTCAGTGGTTCTACAGGCAAGTCGGGAGCTCATAACCTGACTGCTTGATGTTAACACCTTGACTGATGTGTTTTTGGAAAAGCACAGACTCGCTTCAGATCTCTACAGTATTCAAATCCCCCTACTTTGGATGTATGGATAAAAGTTACCCTTCTTAGGATTTTACTCTGCCGACTGTTTGTCTTTCTTCGTCAAAACATTTAAAAAAAAAAGTCAAAATCAAAATTGTAATAAATAGTTATGCTGGCCACTCCTCTATTATCCATAAAAATTAAGAACTGTTTCCTTTTCTTCCCATTTTTCAGAATCCAGCTGCTAAGAGAAACACTCATCGTCCATCATCTCTTCCATTTGGTGCCAAGTTTCTTCTTAAAGCAGCCTCTCTTCAAGGTAACACTTTTGAATGTTTAACTGTTCATGTCAGAATCTGCCAATCCTTTATTTTTAGTAGAAAATGATCAACAGCTGTGAGAAGGGTTTAGGATGATCCAATGCACAACGTTAAAAAATACGAAAAAGATACGATGTTGCTCATCATGCTTCTACAACTTCAGGGTCCTTTTTTTTTATATCTGCAACATCAGTGGGGCAAAAGTATTATATATAATGTCACCTATCGAGCCTTCCATTTTTTTTTTTCTCATTACATAAACACACATCAAAGCGTAGGTGTGTTGGTTAGCATCATTGCCTCAGCAAGCAGATTCCCTGTTGAAATCCAGGCTGGGTGCCTTCCTGTGGGGACTATGCAGCCTGTCCCCGTGTAATTTGAGACCACAAATTGCCCATAGGAGCGAGTGGTCTGCCTCTGCGTGTGATGCTCTGATAACCTGCCCAGGGTGTAACCCGCCTCTCACCCAATGGCAGCCGGGATGGACCGAACCTCAACATTAAAGTTAATATTTCAAAAAGGGATAGTAAAACCCAGACAAGGGAAACATTATTTGTCTTAGATAACTGGGACTTAATCGTAATTGAGCATCCAGCATTTCCTGTGCGAAAAGAATCAAGGATTTCAGCCTCTATGATGCATCCAGATTTATTTATTATTATTTTTTTACACCTGGTTTTGGACCATTCCTTTGAAAGAACAGACTCTTCAATAGCACCTTTAGTCTTGATTTTAAAATCCTAACCCTATCAGCCTGGTTTTCATCAACAATTTTACTCAATTTAATAGGCCTATAATTCCTGGCTATATGTTAGACAAATCTGACATGTGCTTCAGAATAACCCTCATTAGTTCTGTAAAAAAAAGTCTCAGACTGTTTTATGTAACATTTTGATGGTTAATGTTCACTTAAGCTCCGAAGGAATGCGGTTATATTTGTGGAAACTACATTGTTTGGGTTAGAATGGGCACTTAAAGCTGGCTGTTGGAATGGCCAGGGTGGTTAAGGTTTGGCAATATCGCCGTGAGGCACTCAAAACACATTTGGCTCTCAGCTTGAAACGTAAAATGGAAAGTGGGTTTTATGGCTCAAAATGCCACCACGTTGCCTCTCTCCGATCGCTGTTTGAAGACTCCGTTCTGTTGTGCTCTCAGGGAACAGAGAAGTCGAATGTTTTCCTCTGTTCCTTATTGTGACTGACGATGGACCAAACATTTTGACGGTGACCTTAGTTCATTTGAAGTAAAGTGTAAAAGTCCGGCTCCTGTCAACATTTGCCGGAAAGTTGAACCCCATTTGCACTCCTTGTTCCCTTCGTTCAGATAAGCCGCCGACAAGAACGGCAAACATATCGAGTGAGCATCGTGCGAAGTGAAAAAAGTCATTCATAGCGTCGAGCAGGACCTTGGTAACACTCGGTTACATTTTCCTCTCCTTCCTCGTACTTCTTCGCCACGCCACTCTGCTTTCCTCTTCCTGTGGTTTCTGGAAAGCTTCTAATCTCTTGGACTTGAAGACTCTTCCTGTGGGTCACCCCATAAATCAGAGCTGAGCCAGCCCTTCCAGGCCAGCCAAAACCGCTGGCTGCGTCTGACCGCCGGGCCACACACCAGCACGTTTGATGCTAAATATGCTTCAGAGGAGCGCAAAAAAAAAGGAAAAAAAAGTTACACTCAATAAATACAGAAATCAAATAGAACAATTTCCAAATATTAACCTTGCAGTCCCCTTCCCTGCAGCCACATAAACCCGCCTTTGTTGCTCCGAGTAAATAGGTTTCCCTCTGCCCTGCCAATTTAAACAGCGATGTTGGGTCAATGGCAGTGTGGCTTGGCTTAATTAAACTCAGTGTTGATTTGCAGGGGCTGGGTCCGAGCCAGGGAGCCCCTTCGGGCCTGCTCTGGGTCCTGACTCTGCTCCTAATGATGCCAACACTTCATTAACGCCGGCTGTGCATGAAGACACTCTCGCTCCATGCTGAGCTGAGGACTAGTTTTACAGCGGCCACTTCCAAACTCTGGGTTTTTAAGAGTTCCTTTCACTTTGGGAGCGTGTCTGACTTTTTTAGGGTTTTTCCACCACCCCGGGTCGTCCTGGTGTAGCTGTTCTGGGCCGCCCCCGCTGTGGTCTATCGCGGATGTCCAGTCCTGTGTACTCCCCCCCCCCCCCGTCGTACGGGGAAACAAACTGGTGCCGGAGGCAGTAAACAAATCTGATCAGTTTTCATGAAGTTTCACAGTTGTCTGTGCCGATTACAGCCGCACACTGTATAAGGCCCAGTGCAACTGACGGGAAAGTATGTATATGTGTAACTAATTCATTTCAAAGGCAAAAAAAGAACCAGGATTCACATTAACCTGGCCAGCAGATCCTTTGAAAATACATAAACAGCTAAAACACAGTTAGTTGGGTCATCGCTGGCTCTTGTCTCATTATCCTGACACGAGTAGTGGCAAATGGCTCAGACTTGCATTTCGCCTTCCCAGTCTAGCTGGCCACTCCAAGCGCTTTTTACAGCTTGACCTGAACTCAACTTGTCCTGTAAAATAAGCTGGCTTCAAAAAGAGCCCACTGTTTACCCACCGATCTGAGAGTCGTATGGAAATGTGTGTGAGTCGGGGTGGGGGGGGGGGGGGGGGGGGGGGGGGGGAGGGGGGTGCTTGTAGAGTGGAGGGAACGACAGCGCTCGGAGGAGCCTGCAGGAAGGAGGCTTCAGATCTTACTGAACATTCCTTCATTTCAACATTAAAAGGAAGTCATTACTTTGCTGAAAGCGCAGAATTTCAATGAGAGCCAGAACAAAAAGTGAAAGAATTCATTAGAATTTCATTTGGTAGATGAAAAGGCACGGCTGAAGCTCCAGATATTTCCCCCGATGTGTGGCTTTGGCAAACCTCTCCGCAGAGGGGCGAGCCTCTCCTGTCCCCTGTTTGTGTGAGTGCTTTATAACTCAGATTCTTTTTATATTTCATCGCACGGTAGCGCTTTGGTGGAAATCAGTACAATTGTGAAGTCGGTTGCTTTAGGAGATGTTGTTTTCTGTTTCAGATTATTCCATCGCAAACAGGACCTATTAGTCCTAAGGAGTCCTAACCGCCCCCCAGTTGAATGGATTTCAGCATCATTTCAGGGAGGTCAGGTTCACATTTTCGAGTGTGGAACTTTGAAATGGCCGTGAGCTTCTGCTGTGGCGAGCAGAGCCGGAGAAACAAACTTCTGTGACTTAAAAAGAGAAGAAATCACCTCGGTTGTTCATATCAGTCTGTTCAGCGACACAGATTTGTAACTGGTTGGTTTTAATCCCCAGTTGATCTTTTCTGCCCCAAGTCTGTATAAGAAATACCGAGAAGGCCAATACTTAATGGGCAGAAGTGTGTTTCCCCTACGGTTCTTTTAGAGCTGTGAGTTACTTCACATAGCCGTAAGCAGGAGTTAATAAAGGCAGCTACGTGCCCTCTGGAACTTCTGCCTCTTTTGCTTGTTCTAAATATAGAGCTGTTACAGGCAACGTGATTACAATCAAGCCTGTTAACCATGACAATCTTAACCAATTACGGGCCTACGTTGCCCTTTTAAAGGCATTCTGAAAATCGTTCAACCAGCTCTTGGGTTTTTTTCTGGATAAAGCCCAGGCCTTCATTGGCTTGTTTTTCTTAGCTGCTGAATGGAAGGAGAAGCTGGACTCGTTGCATTTTCACCTTCTGTGCATTATTGCTTAAATAAAAAAAAAAAGAGCCTCTCAGTAAATGATCCGATGAAACATTGCGACAAGTTCGAATGAGAAAAGCTCTGAGATGAGATGTTGCCTCAGCTCATGCAGCCAGCCGGGACGGTTTAAACGTGGTCTGGACAGACTTGACAAAAGAACACGACAACAACAGACAGCAAAAAAAGAAAGAGAGAGGGGAGAAAAATAAGAAAAAGAAGCCGATACCGTATCAGGATTCAAAGTTGAGCAGGAGACCAATTAGTGTTTTTTTTTTGTTTTTTCTTTGACGAACGGAGACGTAATGAAGTGCAGCTGTGCTTTACGGGGCAGCTTGCGTTTCAATCTGTGTTACAGGCATGACATCAGTGACTCTGTGTTGAGACAGGAAAATCTTATCCCACTGCTGCTGCCATAAAAGCAACACAATAATGAAATGACATCACAGTGGGCGAGTAATTAAACGAGCAGACTGCTGTCTTAGAGTTTTTTTACTGGGTTGGAGGACTGTGAGTAACACTTTGGTGTGCTCTGGGGTGTCGGGGAATGGAGCCTGAAACTGCCGGCTCGCCGAGTGCGGAGGTCTCCCGATTTATTTCCGTGCTTTTGTTTTTGTTATTTTCTCTCGTCATCCCCGCCTGACACGACGGCACACGATGTAATCTCACCCCGCGCTTGTAGTAAATACCCCTTAAAAGCCACACGGCCTGTGTGTGTGGTGGGGACGGCTGATGATTGGAGGCCTGAGCAGGCTAATCTTAATGGCTGTCAGCCTGGCATTTAAGGGCCGGAGCTGTTTCCCCCGACAGAAAAGAGTGTAATTATTACATTTCCAACAAAAAAAACAACAAAAAAAACCTCATTGACTTGCTGACCTGCAGAGAAATGGTGTCGATACCGGGGGCTAGCTTGTCAGACTGTGGGCGAGTATTAATCATAGTCTGTGCTCCTGAAATTCTCCACAGTAGGCAGCAGCTCTTTTTTTAAATGATTTTTTTCCATTCCCGACTTGAACGGGATGAAATGGAACAGTGTAGATTTTATTGGATGGGATGTTTTGTCATCAGCCCTCCTTGTTGTGGCGGAGCGTCACTGGCATTGGGAGTCTGCCGATTCCATTGTAGCCTCTTTTAAGAGGCTCCGACCACGTCACGTTTAACATAAATTGTCGTTCGCTATCCGAACATCAAAGAGGCGCGATTCGCAGCCGGGCCTGTCGGGGGGGAGGATCGCACAGTAAACAGGGAAAGCGTTAAGCACCTCATCCAGTAAACAAGCCGGATCTCACCCCGCCTCCCTCAGGGAGCCGGTCCACCACACGGCCCGCCTGTTTACCGTGTACAAGCTCCCCCAAGAACTTTCATAAAAACCCCCATTTATGAGAACTTCAAAGGCTTTCGTCCCAGGCTCGCCGAGAGTTGGTTGGGAAGGGGGTGGGGGGTGGGGGGTGGAATCTTCTACCAACCCCTCTCATAATGCCCGTTGCAACAGAGCCTCCCTTTCCTTTCCGATGGATGCCATGCAAATAAGATGCTGGGAGGGAGGAAGGACGACACTAGTCCAAGGGGGGGAGAGTAGACGGGGAGAATACGAGCGGCGCTCCGGGGAGGTATAAGCTGCAGGTAAAGGAGTGCGAACTCTCTCTTCATCAGCTTTTTTTTAAATAGTTCGGCAAACGGAGCTGAAGAAGAAACTGTGCAACCCTCCGGCTAATCGGGACGAACCTCCCCTGCCATTTCCCGTTTCTCCCCCCCGCTTCAAACGCAGGACATGCAGGAACGAAATCGAAGTTTCCCTCCGCTCGTACCTCAGACAGTAGTGTCTTTATTCTGTTCGGTAGCAGAAGATGGAGGGTTGGGGGGGGGTTACCTAGCGGGGTGTGCTTGGTAGCGGCCGCTTGAAGCCACGCCGCTTCACCGTTGGACCGACTGCCACGGAGGTCGCGATGGGGTTACCCCAATTAGGGATGGACACAGGGTCCTTAATGAGGAGAGGGGATGAAAGGGTTGCCAATTACTCGCCTCGGCTTTGTACTGAAAACATCCCGGCGCTGGAAAGACCCCAGCTTGATTAACCTTCAACAGCTCTAACTGTGTTTATTCTCCGCTTGAAAAATGTTAAAGGGGCGCTCGTTAATTAGTGCTCATGGTGTTTGAACTTTTTTTTCTTTTTTTTTTTTAAATTCTCTTTTTTTTTTTTTTACAACTTAAGTGTTAATTTGGGTTTATTGGAGTCAAGGGTCCATTGTCAGTGGGGCTCTGCTTAAAACACAAGCACGTTATACTTGCGGTATATATATTCACGGCAAAGTGTTCAATTGGCCCTCTTAAGGATAGAGAAACTTGGGAACCCTGCAAAAAAAATAAAAATCTTCTAGATGGAGAGCAAATCACATTCTTACAAGCCAAAGTAAAAAAACTGCTCTTTATACGTCTTGCTTTAAAAAATAATGTTTACAGGTTTACTTTGTTCTCTGTTCAGCTGTTAGTCATATGGTCAGCTGATCACCTGATCACCAGTAGTTTCACCACTTGTTTAAAAAAAAACCTCATCCTCTGTCAAACAGGTTTCGGACCGGATGAAGTAGACTGAAAGTATGTATCTCTGCAAAAAGAAAACCCAGGGCCTTCAAACCCTAGCAGGCCTCTTACTTAGTCCAATCCATAACAGTTGTATTTATATGGTACCAAAACACAACTGTCACAACATCTCAAAGATGTCACAGATTGATTTACAGGGACTTATATTCTGGTTAGTGTTTCCAACATCCTCTGGATGGAGTTGGAGGTTTCACACCACATCTGCTTTGCATCCCCCCCCCCCCCACACCAAAAAACCTACCGACTCGGTAACCTGAACGGCCTTTCTTCCTTCTTTAGGAAACTATTTTTGCCTCCTCTGTCCTGCTCCACACGTGCTCGGCCTCTTACCGCTTTGTGGTGTTCTCCCACTGGCGCTGTCCCAGAGCACGAATCCACAGCTGCTTGATAAAGAGCTTTGTTTTGAGTCAGCAGTTTCCCGCACCCATCTTATTCTGCTGCAGGTGTCTTTGGGGGTATCGCTTATGTCTAATCTTTATTTTCCCTATATTACTTTGACTTATTACTTTTCTCTGAAGGCTCATAAAGTTCAACGCTATTGTCATCCACGTTGCAGTAAATAAGAAAAGTATGACATATTTAGGTTCCCAAATTGCCTAAATGACCACAACATTTTTGAAAAGCATAGAATTCTGAATCTTATTCAGTCACACATACATTGCGGACTCTCAGTCTTATTTTCTGTACTCGCATACCTAAACATAAATGCAGCATTCTCTGTCTGATAAAGTAATTAGCTACTCTGCCTTTTTCGCTGCAAAACAGATTTCAAATCCAGTTCAAGCCAATCTCAGAAAAGTTTCACAACGTCACACAGCACGGTCATGCTCCCAAACAATCCAAAGGAATTGGATTTCACGGGCCAGATAAAGAGGAGGGTTCGCTCCAGGGCTTAGCACGTCTTGTGGACGATGCGTCGTGGGGGGGCGGTGGGGTTTAAAGGGGCATCTTGAAGTTAGACTGGCTTTGGAAAGGTCAGAGCAAGTAGTTTTCTTACGCATTCATTTAAGTTTTCTTTTGTAAAGAAGTAAAATCAATTCCATAAACTTGTAATCCAGTCAGCCAGTGGACATCAGCTACTGCTCTGTGAAACACCTATTAAATTACCCTTAAGGGTTTATAACTAGTTTTTTTTTTTCTGATTTAATGCTATTAAAATATACTCTGTGGTTCACGTTCTTAGTTATTCATACGAGTGCTGATGTGCACAGCCTGTTGTCTAGTCCCTGTGTACTGCATTGATTTTTGCATCAGGCGTATAGAGTTTCTGCCCTGTAACGTATTACATCTGCATTGATCAGGACAACTTGTCTTGGAGACAGGCGTACGAGAGTTGTAAGAACAGACCTCACTGCTGGCTTTCACTTTCATTAATTTCAATCATGGGATTTCTTTTTTTATTTATTTTATATTGAAGCATCTCATTTATTAAAAAATGTATATGAATTACAACATTTTTCTGGCAATAGCTTTGATATGTGTTGCTTTTCTGTTTGGTTTATTTCCACATTTTGCTTCTCTCTGTAAGGCATTTTGAATAATATTCTTGTTTGAAAACTGCTGATACTATTAATGACACTACTAATAAAGCTGGATTGGATTTAAGTGGCTCCCCACCACAGCAAACCAATGTAGCTTTGCAGAATTTCTACTAACAAATACCAGAAAGTGCCATGAATTGCATTGGCTTGGTCATGCGTTGAGTCTCAGAGACCCACGCGCAGCTCAGACGTCGCTTCTCCTGTGGGCCGAACATCCACCCGATTCATGATAATCGCAGATTACTGCTCAGTGACTCATTAATGTTAAAGCAAGTCCAGGGAATTTAGTCATTTCTCGCTGTCCCTCTTTTACCGTAATTGTAACCCAAAAAAAGAAAAAAATATGTGTAAACCCTGCACATTCACAGCTATGATAGGGAGGAAATATATTTAAAGGGATTAGGTAAGGTGTTGTCATGGGACCTAGGAAAAAGGCTGTATCATTGGTCTACTTGTTAGAAAACAAACAAGTTTTCAAGATGAAATTTCAAAACAAAACTAAAACGAGTTCATTCAAAATACAATGTTTCCCCTTCTCTGATTTATTTTATTTATTATCATTATTATTTATTTTATTTTATTAGCTTTTTTGGGCTCTTGCCATGCGCTGCAAGACCGAAGACCAAAAAAAACAAACATTTTCCTTGTTAGCCTGAAAAAGGACGCCAATGATGATTATAAATTACGTTTGAATCTCTATTAATATAAAATGGGTAAACAAACTGCCTTTGGACTGTTCTTTATATTTTATTTAGTCCTGATTGGGTAACTGAAGCAAATGTCTGGGGCACACTTTTCTTTCGTTTAATGATAGAATGCCGCCACACTTGATGGACACAAAGTCATGAATGTATTCTATTTAAATGTTGGCAGATTTGCTTACTGAGCCAAGCACAGGACAGGAGGAAAGAAGAAGAAGAAGGTTACTGGCCTAGCAATAACAGATATAAAAGCTTTCATGGTCCCCTTTTTTCTGCGATCCTTGCAGCGATATCCAATGGGATGTTTATTCTTAAAGTATCCCCCTTGTAGTTTTTCTTGGGCTCCGTTTCACCTGTTACTGTGTAACTGTTCAGAATAATTCTCTTGAAACTGTCAGTGCTCACCACACATGTGCCCTGATTTAGCTGGTTGGGTGAACTGAACCATCACACGGTTTGGCACATGTTGAGAGAAACGCTGACAGAAACAGTTGTAGATAAGAGAATGGTGGTGGGGGGAGAGGGGGAAGGGATTCATTTTCTGCCCCCTCCTGTGAAATATTTGTGTCTTGCCATCAAATCATCCAGATTGGGGAAACAGATAAATCCTTGTGACCTTTAAATCCTAAATATGCAAGGAGTCTTTGTGTGTGACACTGCGTTTGGACCAAGTTCAGTTGGGTCCTGGGTGGGGCAGGGTGACAGCATGTGGCTCTGCCCAACCAATTTCTGATTAAGACTGGATAAAATGCACTATATCATTGATTTACTCTGAAACAATCACTCAAATGGAACCAAAGCATTGGGTAAGCGGCTGCTAGGCTTTAGATGTTCTAGAAGTCAACATGGGATTTTCTATTTGATTCCGTTTTTTGTTTTCAACTCATCTGGCTTAGTTAAAACAAAAATTTATAAAAAAAAGGCTTTTGTTCCATCTCCTACAATTCACGGCTCTGAACTCCACATCCCGCGGTAATCCAGTGAGGGTTAGCAGAAAGCCGGGCTCCGTCTCACTCTCTGCCTCCTCCCAGATCAGATGAGATTAGAAAGGGGCTTAGGACGCTCTTGGAGATGAGAGAAGGCAGGGTTCAGAAACACAGAGGCTGAAATCAGGAGGGACATAAGCAAGGCAGGTGGGAAAGAGGAGAAGAAGCTGGAGAGCTGAGGGGAAACTTAACCCGAGGTTGGGACGGATGCTGACTGAGGTGCGTGATGAAGAAGGGGAACGACTCCTTTTAAATATTCTTTTGTTGGGTCCCCATCTGTGTTTTCATGTGTTTTGTTGCAGGTTTAATGGAAATCCAGTGGTCGCAGATTAGATTTGAAAAGGAAAAAACAGTTATCTTGCATTAAACAGTCCTTACGTTGACAAGCTGGTGGGGTATTGTAAATTTTGTTTTTGTTCTGCAGGTTGGTCAGTTCAAACATATTTCCAAAGCTGATGAAAACAGGCCATTTCTGTGACAGCAAGACGAGCGATCTAGACTTTCCCGCAAGGGACAGAAACCTGAAAACTCATCCTAATGAAACATTAGCTCCATCTCCGCGGTCTAATTCGATCAATGTCTGCGTCCCTGACAAGCTGCACGATGCTATTTATCGTTGGTCTGCTAACTCGTGTGCAGAGCCGGGTTTCTGGTAACCCCTGTCGGTTTTATAAATGGCCCGTATTAAACGGTGCGCACAGGCACTGACTGTACCCAAACTGTGTGTCGCTGCTCATTCGGTGTCTCCAGAATAAGATGATAATCAAGCTGACTGTGACTGTGTCTCTCTTTCAGCGCGCCATGCCAAGCTGAAGCCGGCGTAACAGCAGCTGACAGCGGGACTATGTGTTAAGGATTCCCCTCCTCAATCTTTAACGACCTCCAGCCCGCTGATATTCCTCTTTGCCCTGTTATTGGAACTTGCTCTGGCAATGGGGAGGAAGAAGATTCAGATCACGCGGATCGTGGACGAAAGAAACCGACAGGTCTGTGAAGCCTCTCCCCATCTGTCCCCTCGCATCGCGTCTGCTGACTGTGTGTTGGTGTTTCCTGCATTAGAAAAACTTTGGGGTCGTGCCTCCTATGCACATGAGCCGTGTGTGAGTGCTGGTGCTGCCGCTTACGTTTTACAGTGCTGCACATTCTCGTTCGGAGGCTGCCGAGCAGTCCGACTTTCTTCTGATCTCCTCAAGTTTTTGTCCAGCGGCAGTCATCCAGGCTTCCTGAAGGATTTCGCAGGTTTTTGGGGTACTTAGATTGCTTTTCCTGCTCATTTCCATTCCTCCTTTATTACCAGACCGCTTGCTTTTTTGTTGGTCAAGCAACTTAACTCTGACCCAGGGCTAATTCAAGAGCAAGAATAGGAACCAGTGGCAAACGCAAGTGACCTGTCCCCATTTCTTGAACTAGAGGAAAGCTGCGCTTAATGCAATTTGACCGTTGTTACGGCGACAAAATAATTAGATGAAAACTATATTATTACGATATTTCAGCATCATATGTCATATAAAAAAACAGCATAAATGGGATGGGTAGATCTATTTATAGGAGATTGAGCGTTATCAAAAGTAATGTTTAGTAGCAGAGGGAAAAAAAAGAATTATTCCTGAATATTACTTAAAGAAGTGACAAGAAAGCTTGTCTAAGAAGGTTTCTGAATGTGAGAAAAAAGGCATTTGTTCAAATGTCTTTTTGACTTTTACTCATCATGTTCGAATAGATTACTACCTCAAGCCAAAAAAAATAGGGCAGGCTCAAGACCCCTTACACTGTTTGGCAGTGAGAGAACAACAAGCAGCGGAGTAGTTTTGTGAGCGCTCAGTTGTGTAGATTTCATGGCGCTCGTTGCTTCTCAGCCCCAAAAAGCGCTCACTCTTAACAGCGTTTGTTTCCCTTTCTTAATTCCAGAAGGGGCGAGTGAAAGTGAAATGGAGCGTTTCCCATTGGGAGAGAAAAATATTGGGCTGCCAGGCTCATCCCTCAAGCAACCCGATCTTTATTTGATCTAAGGAGGGCTCAGAGGTTCCTCTTTGACGTTCGGCTTTTCGGAGCGGAGCGAACACAGCTGGTGGCGAGGGCGGCAATTTCGGGGTTAGCCAGATTCGGACAGCACCCTGTCATTAGCAGGGCGGGTCAGTGTCGGGGACACACTGTGGCCTTCTCTCCTCGCGTCTCCTCACGCGGCCACACTGCTGCCCACTGGAATCCCTCACTGTCTGTCTCCTCTATATATATCACCCCCCACAGCACAACAAATACCAGCCTGTCTGGAGAGAAGGCAAAGGCTCTGGAAATAGGGATGTGGCTGGAAAATAAATATCTCGGGTTATGTTTATATTTGATGTTTGGTTGTCTTGGCCAAGGGTTTTTTTTTTTTTCTCCTTTGGACACTGCTTTAGTTGTCTGGTGGGCACTATCACTGGAGCCCGTCGTATATATTTAGATCCTCACACTATTTTTAGGAAGTTGGCTCGTGGCCTTGTTTTTTTCTGTCAGGAACATCAGCCGTTTATTTGTGCGGCTTTTCTTCTTCTTTTTCCAAAATTCCATCATAGTATTACACAACAGGTGGAAACAGAGCAGCAGCATTATAATGTAGAGTTGCATTGTCGCTACAGGTTCCAAACTGTTTGGAACTCATGTTCAAAAAGTAATCATTTCAATGTACATGTAAAAAGGCGCGCGAAGAAAAAAGTGCAATCTTACTTTAGAATGGTAGAAGACAGGCGTTTGGTTTGGAAAACGACATTTTCATTTACAACGGCAGCAATGAATTGGACGCACCTGATTTGGCAACATTGCACAGCTTGGTTTGATGTGAACTCTGAGAACACGGGTTCTGAGTAGGGTTTTCTACAGTAACGCTCATCCTGGATCTCTAGTGGCGGGTCCAGGGCACAAAATGCAGGCGTGAACGCACTGGGGACGCAGTCGGGACTTCCTGAGATCTCCTCTCTGATACCACTTTCTGCCAGCCCTGTGGATGCAAATGTGTCTGCAGCCACAGTGAGGGATTGTGTACTCGGTGTACCTGCTTCCAGCCAGGGGAAAAAACAAAAAACCCCATTAGGCTCACTCAGAAACCAGTGGCTGTTTTTTTTTTGTTTCTCTTACACAGATGAAGAAAAAAAGGCTTGAAAAAGCAGGTTGCTGGTCTGAAAATGTATGCTGCGGATACAGGTGCGGCACTGGAGCAATAAAAGCCATTTATGTATTAATTTTGTCACCGCTTGTGACGGAAAAAAGATGCGTGAATGTAATGGGTTATACTTTACATACGTGTTGTTGCATCGCCCATGTTGGGGGATGTTCTTTGAAGTACTTTTACGACTGTGGCCAAGAAACAATGCTGTTACTGTCCGAATGATCTCTTCACTCTATATCATACATGCCCCGTGTTGAGCTCTCTACAGCTTTTTTGGTTCAGGTGAAGCTTAGAGTGGGCAGCAGCCGATAAGTCCCTTCACACAGAGCTCCGATTTGCGCTGCATCTTCATAATGTTAGCTTAAGGTGCGATGCTTAAAAACAACCTCACCCTAAAGGGTTTAAATCTTAAGATGTCAGTCACATTTCAGGAGCATTCCGCCTGACGGGCAGACAAACAAATGCACTCCTTTTTGTTCTTCTGTTGCCTGTAACACTGTGCAATATGAAGTACAGCATACAGAAACTTCTCTTACTGGAGAAAATCCCCCCAAAATAATTTGCAATAACCTATAAAACAACTCAGCTTTTCTATCCATGTGAAGATGGTCAGCAAACTAACTCAGAGGAAGACTGAACTACATGCAGAGTGGCCTTCCTGTGAACTCCTTAAAACCTGCGTGGGATGGACCACTGTATGAGTACACACTTGAAAGTTATTTGACATCATTAAGGTAGTATCAGAGAGGTGGCATGATCTATACGGTTTTAACAGTTACATTATGGGACTTTAGAGACCAGCGTGTGGTTAAATTCTGAAGTGAAACCGCTCAGACAAGACTGGAAGAGCGGCTATGTGGGCGAGCACCGCCCGACGCCCGACAAAAATAAAGGCGTAAGAGAGTCTGAAGAGGATGTGTCAGGATTCCTGGGGTTGTGATGCACAGAAGGCACACCCGGACAAAGGCGGGCGGTTCACTGGTAAGAGTTAGCCGCCCACTGAAAAAAAGGGATGAGGATAGAGCCTGATCCGCGCGTGACCCGTGCGCTCTGAGTGGGCCGCGTGCGAGCGTGAAACGGGCCACTCCAAGCGCCGTGCCTCGGTTTCGCGGCTTAAAAAGGACGTGGAGGTGTTTTTGGAGTGACTGTTGACCCTGCAGAGGCCGCGGTACAGTGTTGGAGTGTGTGCCTGTCTGACGTGCTTTTAAGTTCTGTACTGACGTCTACACAAAAGAAAACAGATTGTAAACCCTGAAAAATGTACATGATGAAACCACCTTGTCAGTCTCCTCTTGTATAGCTGGGCTAACTTCTTCTGTTATTGTTGTTTCTGCTTTGTTTGCTTTCCCCAGGTGACTTTCATGAAGAGAAAGTTCGGTCTGATGAAGAAAGCGTACGAGCTGAGCGTCCTCTGCGACTGCGAGATCGCCCTCATCATCTTCAACGGCTCCAATAAGCTGTTCCAGTACGCCAGCACCGACATGGACAAGGTGCTGCTGAAGTACACGGAGTACAACGAGCCCCACGAGAGCAGGACCAACTCCGACATCGTGGAAGTGAGTGGGAGAAATCCGTGGGTGGCCTCTGACTCAGAGCGGAGCAGAATGCAAATGGGGCATTACACGCCACCCTTTCTGCCTCGCCTCGCCGCTTGCCAAGGTGTCGCACGGTTACGCAGGGCTCTTTGATTTCGCTCCTCTGCGAGAGAGAGTAGTTTTCCCCCTCTTCTCCGGCGCACGGAAGCTTTCAGTTTCCGTGCGGTGGATTGAGGAAGGAAATGACCGCAGTTGTTTTTCAGAGAGGAACTCCTCGAAAGCACAACCTTGGAGGAGCTGTTTCAGAGCACTGACAGTTGATTTTCTGTGAAAATGTGAGGAATCGGAAGCCACATTTCGTGCACTTTGGCATGACAAAAGGGGAAGTTTAACAAACACCCCCCCCCAACAAGGCGCTTACAAATCTGCCTCAAGGAATATTGTAATCATCGTTGGTTGTCATGATATCTGTCAACACAACCCTATGTTCATAAAGGGTACAATCTCTATCTGTATCACTTTAAACTATGCTATAGGATTTGCTTTTCTAATAATCTTTACAAATGATAGAGATTGGTGAAATATTTCAGAGTAATTGCTGCAATAAAGCTTGTATCATGCATTACGCAAATAAGCGATTCATTACAAAAAGACAAAAACATGTACGAACTCTTGAATTTTGGTGCTATTGGTTTTGATTAGATTGTACAGATGGACGTTTATTAAAGAAGTAGTTAATAGTTTAAATAATAGAAAAGTGTCTTTTGGGGAAAATAATATTTTTTCCGGGATTAATCTTCCAGATGTGTGAATAGGTCATGTGGCAGAAGTTCCACCTGTTCAGTGTAAGGTTGTCCCCCCCCCCCCCGAGGGCCTCAGGGGACTTTCCTGAAAATGTTGCCAAACTCAGAACCCAAACGGAGACACAGAAAAAGCCTGTTGTTCCCGAACTCATCTCCGTACATGTAGGAAATGCATAGGTGGGTCGCACAGAGGGGTGGTTGTTTGTGTTCCTCTGCTGCAGACCACAAGTGGACACCTGCGTCAGCCATGAGCGCGGCTTAATTTGCCCACTCTCAGCTTCATTTGTTTATTGCCACTAATGTCATGCCGACGGACGAGCTTACTAAAACAAAGCCAGGAAAGCAAGTGGCTGCTCCTTTACATATTGGTCAGACCATTTGCGACATGTGCGCTAGAAATTTGACTATGTTTATGAGGCAGCCCCCCTGGCTACAACAGAAGCCATGTGGCAGGTGGGACGGGTGGAAAGCTTCTTTGGAACCATTGTCTTTGCTAAAACATTCTTTTATGATGATGGATATACAGATAGTTACAACTTACTTCTTCCTTTGAAACAAAAATGCACAGACTTTGACATAATACAGAGTATAGACGTGTAAATATGTAAATGTAAACAAAATGCAATGATTTGCATTGCATGTTTTGAAGAATATGCGTTTACTTTGAATTTGACGTCAGTTACACGTCCAAAGATAGTTGGTACAAAGGCATGTCATAAGACCACAATACAGTTTTCCGTTCTACATCATTTCATTTGAGATCAGCACCTAGGGAAGTTTTTTTTCCTTGATTTATTTATCTAACGTTTAATTTAACTTATGTTTGTGAGTTCAGTGCCCCCAAAGTGCTTTTTAATGCATTGCCTATTGTCTGATTATAAAAAAAAAAAAAAAAAGATTAATGTCTCAGAAATTTTTCACCGTCTAAAAATATATATTTAAAACGTTTGTGGCACCAAGCTCAAAAATAGCATAATTTGGATTAAATAAAACAAACCAAAAATATTATCTGTTTCAATATTTTATACTACGCCTTTGCACTCTTCTGATTGAAATAAAGGGTTTAGATTTTTTATTGGTATAAAGTTCTCAGTTATTGTGTTTAAATGACACTTAAAACACTTTTGGAATAGAATAATGAATACTGATCTCTTTAAAATATGGGTTAAAATGTTAGTACAACAGGAAATCAAGCCTCTCCACACCCGGATAATCTGGCTGGACATCAAATCCAGCATGTATATACAAAGTTTCTCCTTCTTCCACTGGACTGTATTAATTGGGTTATTTCCCATAGAGCTATTCTCATTCACGCATTAACACTCATTCACCGATCAGATGGACACACATGCCAGAAACTGTGTCTGACAGCAAGCCAATTAGACGAAGATTCAGAACGTTTCAAACATTTTCAGACGTTGGAATATCTTGAACATTTAAATGTACCATCTGTCATGGCATAGGGTTTACGTCATTTTTATAACTTTGTCACCCTTCAGTACATGTTTGCTGGGGCAGTGATCTAGTTAATAGGCCGAATCCGGCTGCCAATGAAGCTGCCAATGTCTATTCTCTCTGTTTTTTAGATTTACTTTTTATATGTCTGGAGCCCTTATTTATGACCTCAACTAGTAGAACATCACTACTGTGGCATCACTGTGGTATCGGTAGTCCATTGTAGTCAGAATCCCACCACGAATTTGAGAAACAAGTCTCACTTTTTGCTGGGATTATAGGTGTAGAGATACGAGCCATTTTTTATGATATAATGATAACACTAAAAGCCCAAAGCCTCCTGTTCAGTCGCTTAGTTTAATTTTTGGGCCTTTCTTTCAATTAGTTTGCCAGGCATTTATTTCAAATGTCAGCTAAACATTTACATTGGTCAGCTTGCGTATATGGACCGTACCGGACGGTTCATGCCTCTTTCAGGCTTCCAGTTTAGGTTTCGAATTTTAAGAGAGTCACTCTAATACCCTCCTTTAATGTTGATTGTGTTATTTCTGGTTAGGTAACACAAACATCAGCTGCATCTGTCATGGTTGTGTGGTTGTTCTAATTAAGGATGTCCAAACTGTCCAGGTTGACATCAGTATTTGAATATGTGAAATTGGTGGAACGTTTGTGCTGCATGCACTACAGCGTGATTCAACCAGAATATCAAAGACGGCACTTGGCAAACTGTAAGTTCAAAATCCTTCAATCCCAACGATCCAGGCTGGATGATTAGCAAAACCAAAAAAAAACACTTCTGAAACCTCCTGAAGGAATTCATCTCCATATGGAGGGGATCAAACTCTAATAGCCTTAAATTAACGTGGAAACCCATCCAAAGTCCTCACCGGTCAGTGAAACCTAATGATGGATTACCTTTGTCATAATAATGAGTCAGGCTGCTGTCCAGTAGAACGGAGCCTCAGAAACAATTGAGCATCCAGCCAAAATATGCAGTTCCCCTCATGTTGGCCCGCAGAGCCCAGAGATGCATGAAAGTCAGAAAGAGAAAAAACTACAGCCGAGGGAAACCTGACGCTGTGGCAAGCAGCACAGCTGTTGATTTGGTTTGGGTCTGAATGCTAGTGTTTCATACAAAAACAACCAGTGGAAAGTCTGTGTGTGCGTGCCTCTTTGTGTGTGTTCAAAGTGATGGAGCGGGGCTTTTTTTTTCTCTGCTTGTGATGTGTCGGATCACATCTCAAGCACTGCCCTATTCTTAGCCCACGGGGCAGTCATCCGACTGGAAAAGACTCACTGCAGGGGCAGAGCGGGCTTTATTTTATCTTTGATGCGGTCCCAAGAGCTACAAGACATCACCCTCGCATGTTAAGATGCTTAATGTTGCGACTCATGCCTCGTGGTGGCAATGATCCAGATGCCTTTGGAGATCCGCTAAAGCTGACTTTGACATTTGAGATGATAAGGAGACACACACACACTTTCGGATCCTGTAACAGACACTTAGAGATAGTCCGCAGAGGCCAGACATGATGTAGTGCTTCAAACCGCCAGCTATCGAGATATATTTAACCCTGTGAGACCTTCCAATCCTGGTTCTCCTCTGTCCCTTTTTGCTCTCATACTGTCAATTACGAGTCCTCTAAACTTAGGGCGTACGGCCTGGACAACCGTATGCTTAAAATATGGACTTAAAGCCACCCTAAGATGCTATAGAATATTTAAAGACGCTATGGTAACAGCTGTTCCCAAACAAAACAATATTACCTCTTGTGAAACTCACCCTTACTCATTGTCTCATGCTGTGTTTCAGGCTCTAATGAGAGCAGGGTCATTTAATGCCCCACTACCAGGGTTAGAATGGAGAATTTTCCTCTGGACCTGACTTAATGCATGCTGTAAAGAGTTAAATTGTGTATTAACAATTGACAGGTAGTCAGTTAAAGGGTAGTGATAAGATTTAGGACAAATGTGCATATTAATTAGATGATTTTGTCTAATTTACAGGCTAATGTGACCACCGATGTCCTATTTTCAACTGTTTTTCTGATAGCAAGACCTTCAGAAATCCACCATATTTGTAACGGATGAAGATAAATGACGTTCTTGACCTTAGTTAAGTCACAGAGTTGAAGTAATGTGAACTTTATCCTGATTTTCTTTCAGTTGTCAACAGGTAGATTGCTGCAATTCCCCTATAACAAATGGAATGTGGGAATATTATGGGAGTGGTGGCTCTTGTTAAAAAAGAAACTGTAATAACTTGTAACCCACCAACTGTCGGTTGTTCTGCTACTTTCGAGATATAATATCACTGAACAAAACATACACTATTCATCGTAGCAAATAAAAAGGGAAAATCTGGAGTTGGATGTTAGAACTAGTCCAAAATGCTGTATGTGTTTTCCCAATTTTCCCAAATGAGATCTATGAAGAAATGTCACCAGCAATGTTAGTGTTGTTGAAAGGCTGTGGTGAAAATATACTTGGACAGAGCGTGTGTTTAAAGCTTGGAGTAACTACTACTGTCTGGGAATGCAGAGGCTATTCTGGAGTCGCAGTCAGCTGGCTGGCGTGTTGTCCTACGCTCATCCTTTTTGTACTACGATATGGGGCGCACTGAGGAGCAGTGATGAGATGATGGATACCAGAGAAATGAGCTCACTGTCCATCCTGAGAAGGATATGCCCATCATTTGATTTTCTTTTTTTTTTCTTTGGTGGTTAGTTCTCAGCCAAAATGTTAATCACCTCTCATCAGCTCATCAGTCTGTATTTCAGGTATTATAAAATAAGATAGAAATGTTTTTCATTTGTCAAACAAAGGAGAAATTTGTACAGGTGCCTTGTATTTTTATTTTTCCACCTGGCCTAATGGAAATATTTGAATGCCCGACTCCAGCATAGAAAAGCACTGAAAAACGCCAAGTGGTCAAGTGGTGAATGTATTAAGAGGAGAATATGTCCATCATTAGCTGGCTCAGCATAGTAAGTGTAAGTGCAGGAGAGGTTTGGCTGCATCATTTCTGATCAAAGGTGAAAATCCATCCATCCATTATCTGTGTCGCTTATTTCTAGTAAGGTCATCGTGGGGGTGGCGCCTACCCCAGCTGACATCGGGCAAAGGGGCAGGGTGCACACTCGACAGGTCACCAGTCCATCGCAGTCCAAAGCTGTAAACTCTTCAGCTACTTTGTATGCTTGTTATTATAGAGTTGATTATACACTATGTTATACAGTTAATCAGCTATTTTGTACGGAACTAAGCTAGTGTAAAGGCATTAAATCAAGCTAAGTGTTCATAAAAACCTGCAGCATTTTCAGTGTTGGTCTTAGGTGACAGGGTTCTTTAAGGCAGTAAAGAGGACTTTGAAACCGTGAGCAGCTGAGTTTACACGCTTGCGTTGACAACCAACGAAAAGAAAGTCCAAATATTACGGAGTTTGTTTGATACCCAGAATGGAGCTAAAAAAAAAACTGGTCTGTAGCTTTCATCTTTCTGGGAATGACTGGGAAAAAAGACCAAAACTTGTGGCTGAAGATGTTTTGTTTAGGCTTTCAGACATTTTTGGGTGGCGTCATTCCATTTGTTTGGACGCTTTTATGGCACTTAAAGTACCACTTTGAGATGTCACAAACACAAGTTTCACGTCTGCTGTCGATACTCTGCTCCTCGATTACGATTTTACAATTAGATGTAAACTTGTCCGCTAAATTTCAAGTTCTCTTCCTATCTGAGCATTTTCTGTAAATTCAAGGAAGCGTGAGACTACGCTGACTCATATTTGTGCAGGGAAGCAATGCTTTCCCTTTGACTTTTATATACCTCTTTGTTGGCTCTTGTTCCCTTCTGACAGCCAAGTCGTCTCAGTCACGCAGCGCAAAAAATCTCCAGTCTGCCGCGAACCGAGAAGAGAAAGTCTGCATCTGTTCAGAGGCAGACTACTGTAATTGTCAGCGCAAAACAAAGCAGCTCTTTGTCTGTTATGTCGCTCTGCAGCTCATGAAGTCAAACACACTGCGCAGAAACGGTCGGTTTCAGTGCCAGATGATGTTTAGGTAAGGGATGAACTCGGCCTATTAAACCAGGAGGCGTTTATCAAAACGGCTAGAAATTTTATTTTTTATTTGTAAGTGAAGCTACCCGTTGGAATTTGTCTGGTATCATCTTTAAAAATCCCTTCTTGAGTCTTTTCCCCCCCTTTAAAAAAAAAAAAAAAACATATGATGGCCATGCGGAAACATTATTGTATTGATTCTGAGATGAAAGGGTAAAAAGCTGGAGTGTGTGGGGAAATCACAAGGCTTTTTGAAGGGATGACGGTCCTGGAGGAAAAGGCCGGAGGTCACCAGTGTCTCCGGCAGCCCTTCCCTTGTTAATCATAAATGTTGGAGACAAATGTCATGGAAGCCATCTGTTGCAGAAATCATTCAACCACAAAAAGCCTCTGCAGACACCAGCATGACGCGAACCCCTGTCAAGTGTAGCTCAAACATTTCATATTCACTGTTCCAAACAAGCCACATAAAAGCTTTACAAGTGCACCCTACTTTTGATGGAAACAACATCTTTTGTGTCTGTTTCATTGGACAAAAAACACAAGGACTGCTTCAGGGAATTATTTAACGCAACATGTCCTTCTTTTCTCAGCATTTTAGTTGAAATATTGCTAGATTTCACGCCCAAACTACCGACTTCCTATTTTTTGACCAATCAATAAAATGTAATTTCTGTATTTCGTATCTCTCTGAGATTCATTGTTATGTTCTTTCTGGATGGCAATTTCCTACTCACGGTAATACATTATCCCCTCAACCTTTCTCCATGCCTTGGCTTGCTTTTTTTGATTCACAGGCCCTGAGCAAGAAGGAGCACAGAGGCTGTGACAGCCCAGACGCTGATTCCTCCTACGTCCTCACCCCCAGTACTGAGGAGAAATACAAGAAGATCAACGAGGAGTTTGACAACATGATGAAGAGCCATAAAATTGTAAGTTCAGCTCTGGCTCTAGATGAGTTGTCATGAGCTCGTGTCATTTCTTTTGTGACAATTTCACAGAAAAGCAGGTATCTCCACACAAAAGGGACGATAGTTGGGGATAATTTGTCCAAAATTCAAATGCCTAAATATCTTCATCCTTTTCGCTGTAGCCCACAGGTCAGCCCCAGCAGCCGTTCATGCACGTGGCGCCAGGCAACACCATCTACTGTCCTGGTGCAGGAGGAGGAGGAGGAGGAGGAGGAGGGGGGGGGGCGTCTCAGGCCTTAGCTGCAGCCACAGCGGTTCTGGCTGAAAGCGGGATCCTCTCCTCAGGTCACACACATCCCCACAGAGGCATGAACTCCTCACAAAGACCTGCTGGCTCTACCGCAGGTGTGTGTGTGTTCCTAATACTTACCATGTTTCTGCTTTAAGTTTTATGGAGAGAGTGATGTCGGTCAATAATGGATGCACGTCATACTGGGACTTTCAATTCATGGAAATTCTATGGAATGTGCTAGTAAAGGTGCATGAGTAAGACCAAACTGAACAAAGTGTCATTCGGTATAAAGACTATGTATTTGGAATGTCTTCTTGACATGTTTTCCATTTTAGTTTGGGGCCGTTTATGTGACACAAGCAGTTTCTGTACACTAGCCTGATGTGTACAAATCATTTACTATGATTAACTTCTATTTACTATGGCAAACACTAGCAAATGTTTATGGAGTGGCACCCAAGTGGACAAATTCTGCATGGAAAGAAAAAGTAACAACCAGTTTGTGTGTGTGTGCTTTTGTGTTCGTGTTTGTATTCTCAGGTGGGCTGCAGGGCAGTTCTGATCTGGCTCTTCAAAACGGATCTGGAGCAGCTGGTGTGTATCTTCTAGACACGCACTGTTCAGATATGCAGGTGTTAGCGTTGTGTGATCCCTTAAAGCAAATCCAGCCATCTTATAACTCAGTTTCCCTGTTTACCTTTGCTTTTGCGTTCGTTAGATTGTATTCAGAGGTATTAAGGTATTGCCAAAGGAAAAAAAACTAAAAAAATAAGTTTAAGATGGTTTGTTTATTGTTTTCCCCTCTGGTTCTATCATTATTGATAATCTCACTACGCCTCCACTTTATGCTGCTGACTGACCTCTAGCTCCAATTTAGAATGTACTAATGAAGAATATGTATGAATTTTATTCACCTCATTTTATAGGCAGTTAACAAACTACAAGGTGTTTTGTGTCTGCTTCCTACAGGATCGGCAGTTATCTGGTGTTACCGGGCAGTAAAACGCCGTGCTTTCTCCCAATTCAGTCATCTGTAATTGCTGTAGTTCCTATTCATTGTATTTGCCCATACTGTTAGGTCTGTAACTCAAGCATCAAAGAATATCACCCCTTGTCACTTTGGGGCTCTCCATTCCAGAAACACTGCCATTATATAATGTCTTGAGGGGAAAAAGATAAATTATTTATCATTTCCTTTTGTATAATATATAGCAGCACTTTCTCGGTTCTGCACTCAGATGTCTGTGGTGAACTGGTTGATTTAATGGATCAAATACATGGGACGTTTTCGAGCACTTGTTTGAAATATTTAACCATTTTGCACATTCCTGCTGGGTGTGAGTTTGGGTTTTTTACACACTGAATCTAGATCGATCCCATTTCTTGACTCTAGCTTATTAAAGTGCCCGCATGTCTTCATAATTCTGTGTGCAGTGAACGGCTTTGTGGGTTCCAGCGGTGGCAGCAGCTTAGCGAAGCTCGCACCACCAAAAACCCCTCCTCTCCCTCCTCATGGGAACAGCCTGGTCCCAGGTAATCGCAAGACCGACCTCCGAGTTGTCATCCCTCAGTCCAAAGGAATGATGCTGGTATGTGTTGTTTTTTTTATGTTTATGAACTTAGAAAAAAATCCTTCTGTCATACATGTTCAAAGTCTCAAAACTGAATCATAAATACAAGGTAAGGCACACGTGTTGGCCACACGCAAGATAAATGGCCTCTGGTACAAAAATCCTGGTATCTTTTCTTTTTTTTTTATTAAAAGGCAGCTAACTTTAGTCACATCTGAATATGTGGTGCAAGTTTTCACCGAATGCTGTGATGATTGGAGGCGGTTTTGTATTTGATTCACTGACCGCTGTTTCTGTTGTGCACACAGTGTGAACGTCAGATGTTTTGGAAGCGAAACAAAAAAAAATTACGTGTTCCCCCGTTCACAAACACAAGTGTAGCTTTTAAGTCTTATTGGAGGCGGTCATTATTATCAGTGAGGGATTATGTGACCACATTTCTGGTGGGAAGTGAGTAAAGAAACTCCACCTATTCATCCCACATGTGGCAATCAGTGCTGCCTCTGTGAATCATCTGGATTTCTCATCATTCTGATCTCTCTGAAGCAACCGCTGAGTGGCTAATCATGTTTTCAGGAGGCCTGTCACTGTGATTCCTTCATTTAAGGAGTGTAAAGAGGCACTCTGAGTTCCTGCAGGTCTTTGCCAAATTGCCTTCTTTTGCTCTTCAGCTTTGCGTGTTATTTCTCTAAGGACCCTGCGTTTGCTTGTTGTCCTTTTTCAGAGGGAAAGTGTTAGAACCGCACTGTTGAATGTAATATTCCCACTTGGATTCCTTGACACTGGTGTGAAGCTTAACTGTTCACTAACCCCACCCTGTTCAGAGGAAAAAGAGGAAGATGAGAGCCGCTGAAAGGATGGTGTGTGTTTGTTTCATTCAAAAGCAGCACGTCTGTTTGATGGTGGTTTACACCAAACAGCCAAGAACAACGTCTTTAACTTAATCAGGGCGGCGAACAGAGACTTATCTCTAGCCTCATTACAATTGTGCAGCAATTTTAATGGCGTACAGCCTTGTTTGTTGTTCGTGTTGACAGATGCACCACAGGCCACTGGGGAGTAACGTAAAGTCGTAGAAAGTCCAGGAAATAACAGTGGCATTCTTTTTTATAACATGTTAAGTAGTGTTTTACTGGGTGTTTTTTTTTAACCCTCTGTTTGAGTGTGTGTGAGTTCAGCAGCGGATGACATCATGCTGGATGATGTCGTTGCTGACATTATCGGGCTGGAACGCCAGTGGCTCAGAGAGCAACAACACCAAACTTTCAGCAGTGTGTGTGATACGTGTCATTTAGACACATAACCAACTTTTTCTAGCCTAACTGGACACCACAGCTTTAATTTATCCTGACATGAAGCCTGTTGCCAGACTCTGTTATGTAGTAAGCTTTGGACTTTTGCTACAGTTCGAAAAAGGTTTAAAGAGTTCTGCGTTCTTCTCAGATGTTTGAGACATAGTGGAAACACAAAAGAAAAAATGATGTGGAGAATGATCTATTTGTCCTCTCTACAAAACATGCCCACTCTGAAATCAGTCTATAGTGACACCATGTGGTTGAAACAGGGCATCTGTTGAACTGTAACCACTACATATGCATAGTTGAACATTGATATATATATATATATGTATTATTTTTTTTTTTTAAATTGACTTTATCTGTTTTGTTTTCAGAGTAACCAGAGGCTAAGCAGCAGTCAGTCCAGTCAGCCCCTGTCCACACCAGTGGTCTCCATCACAACACCCAGTCTTTCTCACCAGAGTCTGGCCTACTCTGGCATCGCCTCTGCCTACAACAATGGTGCCTGCTTGTTTTTGTGAATATGCCAGAAAGTGTTTCTTACTTTGTTTATTGGAAGGGGTAGCATAGTTGCCATATGCTGTTCATTTACAAACCACCGAGCAAATAAAAGAGTTAAAAGTCTTGCATGCTGTATATAGAATGCATGTGTAGTTTTTAGACTTAAAGCTAAATGTGCTGTCATTTTAGATGTCAAAGACACAAAAACTATGCTGCTTATGGTAAGCAGCTCTTACTTAGATCAGCACGGAGAGAGACACAATCAATATAAGGAAACTGACTAAAGAGAGGGATTTTACTGTTTTAAAATGTAGAAAAACAACCTTTTGAAGCAAATCTCTATCAAGATTAGTTGGTGGCTCAGCGGGCCCAGCAGTTGCTCCACGTCGGTAGATGCCGATTTTAAAGTCCCGTATTAATAGGATGCCCGATGAACATTCCAATTTTACAGCAACGCCAGATAGATGCACAACCAGAGAGTTAGCAAGAATGGAAAGAGAGGAAAAAGACTGGCAAATCTGTTCTCTTACAAGAAAACAAAATAATATCTTTGAAGTTTTTTTGACGTAGAAGGGGAAAAAACAGAACCCTTCCAACAAAGAGCAGCTGAGAGTCATTATCTGAGCAGAGCAGCAGAACATCTCCACATATGGCTATTGCTTGCGAGCAGAAGGATCCAATCTATCCTGGAAAAAAAGAAGAAATCCCACTTCTGAATGCAATCAACTGCTGGCACCTGTGTGCTGACTTTTGATTGAGTGCACACTTTTAATTCTTGAATTTTCAATACAGCTGTTTTTTTTTTCTTTTCTTACTGTCAATCAGCCCAAATAACAGTACAGTTTGAATATATGCTGTCATTGTGAAGTGATATTTTTCTCATTTAAAAGCTGGTATTGCTCAGGGAAGGTTTAAATATGTCATATGGGTGTCCTCAGATAGCTGCTCTTCTCTCACTCAGACTAACCCCTGAAATAACTGACAGTTGAATGGTCCTAAATGGGGCTGTTAGCAAATACCACTAGAAGTATTTCAGACTGATAATGAAGTTGTATGGAGGAACTCCTCAACGTGTTGGTCTAATGCTTTCCGAGAGCTGCCATGTAATGTGTCCCCTCTCTTTGCCAGAATACTCCCTGAATAGTGCGGAAATGTCAGGCTTCGGCTCCACCCCAGGCCCCTCTCTGGGCTCCATGGCAGCATGGGAGCAGCACCAGCTGAGCTCCTTAGGGTGAGTTACTTGACAGAGTTAACCTTTCTTTCTTCGTGTATCTGTCTTTAATCTTTACTTTGAAGTGCATAAAGGGTGGGGTAATATGTAGATTAAAAGGAAAAAAAAAGGCCCCGGGGAGCTAATGAATTTTTTATTTCATTACTTGGTAAAGCAGAGAGCCGATCTTGACCTGGGTGAGAAGCTTTATGTGGGCTGCACACATGAGCTGCTTTCACATCATTTTCATGGAAATTAAATGCTGCTAACAGGCTCAAAGTGCCCGATAATCAAAGAGACCAGAGACAGAAGGGCAGAAAGTAAGATAGCAGACTCTGAGGAGATTAGAAAAGGGACAGTCAACCAACCAAAGACTTCAAAAGTAGCCAACAGATTAAGAATTATATTGTGGAATCCATCACAATGGTGTTGACATTTTTAACCATTTTCTGCCAGCCGCTGAGGCAAATCAACAGTCTTAAAAAAATAGTTATAATAAAATTAATTGGAAAGCTATCATTTGAATCCATCCATTCACACCATTTTAAGGTGTTCAGGGTTATGGTGTGAGCAGCTCAATTCATCACAGCATGACATGAAGTCATAGAGTCCTGGTGGTGAACCGGTCCAGATCTGTGGCCCACTGAGGACATTTGGACCACTTTGAAATAAAAACCTAAATCAACTGATGAGCTCATCTTCAATTATAAATGGCTCCTACGAAGTCATATCCAGGAGTTTTTTAGATGGAATATATATATACAGTATATATATTTTTTGCTTTCATTGAATGGAAGATTTAATGGGGGAAATCCACATGGTGTTAACTGTAATCGGTCCATCTGCAGAAGGGATGACATAAACTGATGGCAGTATCTGATGTGTATCCAGTAGAATTTTCTCTTCCATTGCCTGGTACAGCTGCAGGTTCAACATATATCCAGTAGGTGGCAGCCTGCCTCCATTCCAGTCAGTATCCAGGCTAAAAGGGGTTATAAAACTGTCATCATTCATTCAAATGTCTTTCTTTTATGGAAAGATCATAATAAAGGTTGTTTTAAAGATTCTGTGCTCGTTCAATGAAGATATGATGGAGAGTAAAACATTCAGACTTACTGGCTATAAAATGCAGCTGATAAAATTTTCCTGAACTAAAGTTCCAGGACTATTTTCCTTGAGGCAAGACTTGTTTTAGTCTCCGAAAAATCTCCTGAGCGTCCCCAATTGTTGTTTTTGTCAATTTTGTGCAATTTTCCTTGGTCCTTTTTACCTTACAACATTCCTAGATCTGAAGTGTTTGTGGGAAAGTGCTTACTTCCTCCATCTTTCTGTGTTTTATTGGAGCTGCTCTACTAAACAATCCAGCATTGTCTCCTCGCTAAAAGCAGGTGTTCACAGACGACTTCTGTCCCGTAATCCAGAGTTCAACAAACCACTGATGGTTTGTGTTTGATTTTTAGGGACAAAAATCCAATTCTCTTCTATTTGAACCATATTTTGCTATGTTGTCGTTGTCCTAGCTTTTCCTTTTTGCAACTTCCAGTTTGTTCGTACCTGCATATATTCAGCTTACTGGAGGAAACCAACATCTTCTTCCACAGTTTAACTACCTCCTGTAGGGAAAGTTGTCTTAATCCTTTCCAGTGTTTTCACTGACATCGCTCTTAAAATTTCCTACAAATTTGCAACTTCAGTTGCGGTATAGTTACAAGTTACAAACGTTCCCCATATTTTCTGAGTTTGGGCCCTTTCTGTCTACATTCAGGTTGGTCTCTCCACCAGGTGGCGTTTTTGCTCCACGGTGTCACCAGCTGCCTCCTCTTTTCTTTTAATGTGTCTGCAGGTCAGCAGGCTCCAATCTCTCCATGAACGCCAACCACAGCATCAGCATCAAGGCCGAGCCCATCTCCCCGCCCCGGGACCACCTCAGCCAGCCTGGATACATGACTCACGCTCACAACCCCCACCACCATCATTCCTCCGCCTCGTCGTCGGCTCGCGCAGAGATGGGGAGGTCTCCCGCCGACAGCGTCAGCTCCTCCTGCAGCTCCCAGGAGGGCGTGAGCGACCGGGAGGAGCAGCATCAGCAGAGGCCAGACCTCCACTCTCTCTCTGCGGGTCGGTTAGAAGGTGGGGACAGCCCCACGATGAAGCGGATGCGAATGGACAGCTGGGTGACATAAACCCTGCAGTCGCACAGCACGGGGACACACGCGGGAGGGACTCCGTTATGCAACTGCAATCTGGATTTTATTGGCCTATCATGTTTCTTTGAATTATCTTTGCCGTTTTTTTGTATTTTTTTTTATTTTTTTTTGCCCGAAAGAGATGTGCAACATCAGTCTGAAGGCTCTGAATTTTTCAGAAAATCTCAGAGAAGCGCTTTAACGCAGATCAGTAATGTGGGTCCAACCGCAGCACAGTCAGTCATTTTCTCCCACGGCTGGATGTGATCCTGGGCACAAAAGAAGAGGGTGGGGGACGACATCACTGCCAATGTTGTGATTTCATGTTTTGGTTAGCAAAGTAGATGTCAGCCAGTTCATATCTGATCTTCTCAGGGTTTGAAATGAGTCCAACATGAAAGCAATAATCCCTCCTCACCATCTCTGTTCCTTATGTTTCTGAAACGCAGATTGAGATCAGCCAAAGCTGTACTGTTTAGTTTTTTTTCTTTCGTTTTTATAATGTGCACAGGAAAACACGTTTCATTTGAATCTTAAAATGAAAGCCATTGACACTTGTATGTATTGTCGAAAAATGTCTTTATTGTTTTGTATATAGTATCTTTAATATATATCACTTTTGGTGTAACTACATAGTTTTGTCAGTCTGTTTTACCTGCCCACACTACCTTTGACAAAAGTGCATTTGTGTGAATTGTTTTCTTTGGATATCGAGGTTTGTTTAGGATAAACCCTTACAGCGGAACTGTGAATCCTCCCAAGGGAATTTTTAAAAAATTGAATGAAGAAACATAAATCCTTAGATTTTCTTTGTTTATTTAAGTTATACTAAAGGAATGATGTTTTGAAGCAAAACTAAGCTGAAACAAGCGCTTAATGCCGTCCTCAGGGCTAAATCTCATTAAACTAATAACATTAAGAAAGCATAGATTAAGAATTATTTGATGAGGAAATGTATATGACACACACAGTCATGTAATCGCATAAAAACTATTTTGATTTAAAGCTAGGAGCACTAACTTTCACTCCAGTGGATCTTTATGGGATTTCCATAGTTTTAGCCTGATTGTAGCTTGCAGAATGGGATTTTTGCATGAACCCAACAGACTGTTTATTTGGTTGACTTAAATACAGGATGGATCCAACCGCACTGAATCAGTTTGTAGATTTAGCACCACATGTCAAATAAGCAATTCAAGAAACTGACTTTTTACACCCAAAGGTGCCCGTTGGCCCCGGCAGCGTGGTAGCAAATGAGTGAAGCTGAGAAACTGGAACATGTGGGTTATTACCAGGTGGTGAATGTGGTAAAAAAAAAAAGTGCAGAAGTGCTGCAGAGGTGTAACCACAGAAGCTCTGCTGAATGACTCTCTGCTGATGAACAACGATCAGTAAGAAATCAGCCATGACGATGTGAGCTGAGGCAATAACGGTGATTACGTTTCTAGTCAAACGACTGATGGAAAAACTTTTCGGGGTTCATGTGAATGGAAAATGTATTGATAAGATTGAAAATTACAACCCTGAAAAAAGTGAATTTGCCATAACCATGAAAAAGTCCAAAGGATATAGAACAAATATCAGTTGGCCTGCAGATAGGGCAATATAGTATTGCTGCTGATAGTGTCACTGATAATTGAGTGGTGTGATTAGCTATAATAACACACTTTTACTTAAACTGAACCGTCTGACCAAGCATGAGCCAGCTTTTTAGCAAGTAGCAGATTTGATTATAAGAGGAAATAGTCAATCAGGGACTCAGTTTTGTTAGATAAATGTACAACTTAAAGAGTCAAATAGAATCTGAAGTGTGTAATGTGAGCAAAACAATTTTACCTATTCAATAGAAGTGGTGAAATAGTTCGAATGAAGTAGTACAGTATACGATTCTGATTAGCTATTAAATAATAAGCATCAGAGCAAAATATTAGAGTCAGACATGAGGAAACTCACTAGGGCCGAGTCCGAGTTTCAATACTGCTAAGGCCACTAACACCTGTCATACAAATTAAACTAGTGGGAATTATCAGTGGAGCTAAGGTGATGTGGTCCCAATAGGGTCATAGCTGTGTTGCTTGGTTTTACTTTTTTTCAGAGGTGGGCCACAATTTCCACCTTATAATTAGATACAAAAGCCATTGTAACCACGCAACTATTTACATGCAACCACACACATGCCTTAATAAGCCATTTTCTGCATCGATTTAGAGCCCACTCGTTTTAAATTTGGAGAACTTAAAAAAATAGCACGTCGATTTGCTTCCTGAGGTGTAACGTCATTTTCGTATTTCGAAGTAAGGCAGGGACGGGTTTTATTTTCAAAACATGACAGAGGAAAGGGGAGGGTCTATCAAACTGCCTTATTTCAAATATGTTCGTATAAAATACTATTTTAATAAAAGACACGACTTTTTAAGGAGGGAGGATAAGAACAAGCCCCACTTAATGACTCACACTGTCGATTAGGACCCCCGGCGCGCGCTTCCCGGAAAAGCTTTTAATTTCTGCAAAATCTCGCGAGCGGCTTCGTCGCGTCGCAATTTACTTCTGATGCTGGAGGGGCGAGGAGGAAGTCTCATCGGACGGAGGAGCCAAAAATCTATTTTCTTACCAATTCCTGTGAATGTTGCCTAAAGGCGATGCCTTAAGGACCTGAGGGGAAGTCTCGGGCGTTTAAGGCAGCACAACGGGGCCAATAGCAGTTTGTTTGGGAGCTTTTGAAGCCTGAGGCGGAAAGTTACCTGTGAGGGGAATCGAGGTGGGACCGGTCAGGTGAGCATTCTTCTTCCTGCGCCGTAACGTTTCAGCTGGCAGGTATGTGAAAAATGTCACGGGCAACAGGGGAACCCCTCTATAGTCGACAACCTGAGCCTTTTTTTTCTTAATGAAGGTTTCTCACGCCTTCTATTACGGTCTTTTTTCTTTCAGTAGTTGACTTTGGCGATGTCACGAGCAAAACTCGCGTTATTTTAGAGCGAAGGTGGCAAACTCTCGGAGTGAGTTTACTGGAAAACAGAAAAAAACGAAATGAAATAAACAGTTCATAAGTTATCAAAGTATTCGCTCGTGTAACATCTCTAAACTTAACAGCAGTAGAAGATGCCCTAACGTCCACAGGTTGAAACATGTGTCCTCAGTGCGCAGAAGCCGTCTGTGGTTTTATTTATTTATTAATTTTCTCACCGTGGAGTTTTTAAAATGACTAGTAATAATAGTCTGTGTATAAATTGCTCTGAGTATTTGGTGTGGGTTTTTTGCGTTGCGGGGGGGGGGGGCAACTAATGTTAGTCTGACACCCCCCACCCCACCAAAAAAAAAAGAAAAGAAAAGAAAAAAAAGAAAGTGTGGGAACAGCAGACTGCGCTGTAGTTACAGGAAACTGCTTCTGGTCGTGTTCTGACACGGCAGGGCAGGGGGGTGATGCACATACTCAACAGAAAGAGGGGAAAAATAAGCCCTGCAGGGCTGTGACTGCTGAATTATTGAGGCAAGTATTTTATGTAAGTTTCTTTTTTTTAAGTGCAGAAAAACAAATACTTTGGCTGGGAGTTTGATAACTATGTTACCTGTTTGTGGTTCAGCTGGGGCAATATGATCTCTGTATTTTTAGAGGATGCAACCAGCACCAGCGCTTTGATGTTTTAACAACAGATTAACCCAGCATCGTTCCATAAAGCTATCATCCGTTATCTGTGGGCTTTGGGGCTTTTTGCAGAATCACTGCTTGTTGTATTTTCCCGTGCAATGACCTAATTTTGGAGTGATGTGCGTGGCTTTCTTGCGGTCATGCATACATCTGGCTGCTCCTGCGCTTGTAGCAAGAGTCGCAGAGCACGGCTGTGCATGGATTGCTATCTGCCACACTGCTTTAGAAGGTAGAACAACAGCCATGACCTCCTCACTGCCTTAAGATTGCTCATATTGTAAAATCTCCTCACATGCCGGTTTCTGTATGGAAGTACTTCCATGTGAGTACATGGAAACATCCACCAACATCTGTTTTAGAATACATATGTGGGTGCAAATTCATCTGCCAGTGCTGATTGTTTAAGGAGACGAGCGCTGACCTGTTGTAATCGAGGAACTTCTGGGTTTTCCCGACTTTGCATTTCATAATGCTCAGAATGTTTTCAGTTAGTGAAAGTTCTTGGACTCTTCTTCTGTTAGAATAGATGCAGTGATTGGTAAAGATATGATCAGTATGGAGGCAATAATGTTGTTGTTAAATCTGTCTTGAACAAGTTGTTAAAAATGAGTTCAGTGCCATGCTTTTGGGCAAGGATGTCATCAGAATAGATGGACAGAAGCTCCTTGAACTGAGCTGGTATTTTCCTCCAACCTTCACATGTACTCTGACCTGGCTTTCATAACAGAACCTACCACACGGGCTTATATTTTAAATCAAGTGTAGATTTCCCCTGAGAGAAAGTGGATCTGAGTCTGCTCTGACTGTTGTCTCATCATCCGTTATTTCCACAGCTGCTATCTACAATATCTACACCCGCTGGCCTGCGAGGCCACCGGCTTGTTTATCTCTGGTTCATGGTTACAGCAGAACCTTGTCTATGGTCAGGGGACTGTTACTGAATGTTTTCCATGCCTCATTTAAACCACACATCATTTACAGCGGGTCATTTTGCATTCAAATCTCTGGCTCGTTTTTTCTGCCGTGTAAAACTTCAGCGGTTGCTGTGGTCGTTTCACGCTTCCATGAAGCGCCCGGGCCTCATAAAACTGTTCAAAGATGGGCTGTTGGGATTATTGGAACTGTTAAGGGTTAATTATTGATGTGAAAGGTAGAAAACAGAGGGAAATGTGCTTGGATAATGGTAGTAGGATGTTGTGTACCACTGATACAGAGATCGCACTCTAAAATCACTGTTAAACACAGTTTTTTTTTATTAATCTGTGCACTATTTTGGCTTTGAATTCTATCAGAATTTTTAGTCTGGCTTTTGGCAAGGTCTTTGCAGGAAACAATGCAAAATAAGTTAAGAGAGTGACACACTTTTAAAATGTTTGAAGTGTTCTGACTCTGTTGCTCTGTAAAGTCAAACTTGGTGGAGTAATTCAGCCAAAGTGAAGCAACTTTTGTGCACGGGTTGCACCAGCTCCTGAGGAAGTGATGTCACTCCCCGGCATTGAAATTGCCTGTAATGTGTGCGCTGAAGCTCCTTCACAGCCGCACACTTCCTAAAATCGTTTTCAGAAATTAATAATTGCAGGAGGTTCGAATTAGACCTAATGTTTGTGTGGAGAGCTGCACAGGTTTGTCTGGAGTCTGAAGGTGCATGGGGGCCCGTTTGTAAAGCGGCTCCGTGGGTGAAGGAAGGTCTGACAGCTCCCTGTACCAGCAGGTACAAGGGTAGAAAAAATCCCCAGAAATTCCATAATACCCAGACATAATAAGCTCATTGTCTACAGCGATGAAGCCAGTTGCTTGAATGAGGTCCAGTTGTGTAGACGCCACCATATTTGTCTGGCTTCAGGAAGCACCAAAGAGATAACAGTGGATGGACTCAACATGTCCCCCTCTGACCACCCACGGCGCTACTGGGCAGAGGGTGAGCCCCCTCTCCCTTAACCTGTTCTCACAAGAACTCTGCCTCAGCTGTTTGTGCATGGAGACCTATTACATCCAGACATTTGATTTAGTGTTACATTACTAGATTGTAGTTAGTATTTGGCAGTTGTAATCCCCACAAGGGAGGGCTGCTGTTGTGATGTGATGTGTTGGTCATTGCTCTACTCTCTGCTTACATTTCACAAGCTGCCCTATTCTCACTCTGTTCCTCCTCCATTACTAATATTGTAAGATTAAGACGTCAGGTAACATTTCATTCAAGAAAACCCAGATGGATGGGTGCAAAGATGTGTGCTGTGCTGTGGGTTTAACCAGATGTTACGGTCATCTAAGTGGGATATTTCAAACAAAAATCCACCACTGCTGGTTTTTCCAGTTTGATTAAGTTTCTTTGACTGCTTCCATTTTGCCAAGTCATTTACATTAACATCCCTGATGGAGCGTCTCTTATCTCTGAGATGAAGGTGGACTGTCTGGTCCAGCCCAGACGGGTGTGGCCTCCCTCTGGTGAACCATGTGAGAGTTTAAGAAAACACTCGCTCAAACCTGACCTTTAATAAATGCCAAATTCACATCTGAAAGGGATTTGAGTTTAATATAAGATACTCCAGTAATGTATAGGATAGAAACATTGCCCTGCCTTACTGTCCAACAGCATAAAATTCTGCTGCTAACAAGATGTGATGTGAGGAAGGGAATTGGGTTTCATCACTATCTATTACATAAATGTTCAGTTTTTAAAGGCATTGAAAACGTGGAGCCGGCACAGGAGAACAAATCTGATTTAATAGGCAAGACCACATTGACAGCATTACTTAAAATCCATGTCATTCAACTTTTCAAATTAGCTCACATTATTCAGAGCCTGGTGCAATTTTGGTGCTACCTGAAAATCGCTCCACATCGTCTATTTTTGAAGATTTAAGATCACGCCATCCCTCTTAATCTGGACCATTTTTGACATCCCTCCAGACACTAACCTCTCCGTTTTTATTAGTTGGGTTTTAGCTTTCATGACCTCCAAAATGTGTAACTCTTGTACATTTGTATGTTAATAGCAGAGAAACTGGAATCTACTTTAACTTCCCAAAAAGCATCAATCACTTTCAATTCAATCTTAGACTTTAAAACAAAGCTTTTTAATAGGATGCTGAGAGAATACATTTGAACATACTGCGCATCTGCTAAACATGCCCTTTTAACCCATCAATCTCTCTTCAAACTCCCCTCAGGCTTAAATCAGGCTCTACACAAGTGGTTTCCACTTGTTTGAGGATTTGCATCATGTGACACCGACCCAGAGGACAGGATTAAGCATGTGTACCAAAACTGTGTGACAGACAGCTGACAAACCTAACGTGAACCGCGATCTGGTTGCTGTGTTCCTCCCCCGTCTTGTTGCATGAGGAAGAGGAGGATAAGAACGATGTCTCATGCTTACTCGCCCGCACGGTTTAATGTTTACCAGGACTAGCAATGACCTCGGCATAATGACACGTTTTTGGCACATAATTTCCCCCGCAAGGTTAAGTCTCGGAAAGCCTACTTTTGCTGCCAGCACGGCATTTCACTGTCGGCTTATTTATCTCGGACCTGGACATTTTGTAACGATTTCAACATGACTTTTCTGCCGAACCACTCGATCATGACCAAGCTCCGCTGTCAACCTCACTAACATCAGCAGGTCACGGCCTGAGCAACGCAGGGCAGTGAAGTCAGTTTACCATCAGGGCGTCATCCCTTCCACCGCCTAATCCTCATATTCAGGCCAGGCCAGAGAGATCCAGATGTTTTTAAGCAATCAGTTTTCTGAAGAATATTCATTCATAATGTGCACTCGACTCCACCTCGGCTTTCTGGCTGCATTTTTCCAGTTTTGAGGCTGGTCTCTGGTGCAGAGCAGGTGCCTGCTAGTGTGTAAGCTTTGTTGGGCGGCTTTAGAGCTTTAATGGCGCATCGCAATATGGTTTGCCTGCTTTGTTCCTTGACTCTTTGTTAATTCTTTTTCAAGGGAGGAACTCTGTAGTGGGTGACATACAAACGACAGATGACTCAGTCCAATAAGCATTTAGTGTGAGTGTGCATGTGCGTTTAGCATGCCCAAAAGCCCAAAAATGAGATTAGAAATTCAGTGACATCTTTTTTTTTTTTTTTTCAAATATGATAATTCAACTATCCCAAGGGATATTAAAATAATCCAAATCGTAAAATACTCTCCTTGTCTCCTAAATGAGATTTGATTCATGTCATCATCAGGGCATAGTTCTTGGATTAAACTTTAAACTAAAAGTGCTCTCATTCAATTCATTTGGATGTCCACATTTACATAATTTGAAATATATGAGGTGAGATTAACAACAAGCTCATCTTATAACTTTCTGTGCCCCCAGAGTTTAAAGATATTTGTTTTGAAGGCAGAAGTCTATGTCACTGAGAGAAAGAAGATTAACTGGTGTCAAAATGAGCAACCAAGAAATACAAAACAATGTGAGTTCTATTGAATTTATAGGTCTATTTCATTCACCGTACGGGATGCCGGAAAATGATTAATATAGTAAACTGATCGAAAACGTTCATATTCTATTAAGGCTATCTCTCTTTTAAAAACAGAAAGACCCGATTACATTGTGACAGGAAGAGCTTGCCATGGTTGGGATGAGGTTATTACTTTATTACTTGAGGGCATTTCCTTTCCTTCATTTCCACTGCATTCTTCTGTTACTCCCTTGTGTGTTTTTATTATTCCAAGAGCAGTCAATGATTTAGAACTCGCAGTCAATATAATTATTAACTTCAAATCACCATATTAAAGGTGTTCCGCAAAGTTTATTAAGGAACTGTTAATGTTTTTTTCGAACATCCCTGTTAGGTTTTTAGTTCCTGTTTAATAACAAAACTCCCTTTACGGTATGCACAATGTAAATTGTAGTGTTGAAGTGAACATCATGTCTGTTTGTACAATGTGATATTCCCTGTAAAACTACCCTCTTCATTGCCATTACAGTGAAGCTTAACGGACACGGATAAGAGGTCATAGCAGTGTCATATTGCAGTATTTATAGCATATGCCGCTTTTTATCTGTAGAACATTTGCAATAAGGTATTTGTGCCAGGCCCGTGCAGTTTGATCATTTACTGCTGTAGCTTCAGGTATTAACACCTCCCCCCTCCCGTCTGTGTTTTAAATAGCTTTCAGTGATGTCCAGACCGTAGACAGCGACTGATACTTCTCGTCATGGAATCCAAAAAGTCAGGCATGCTGCACCATCTCCGCCAGAAGATGATTCCGCACCTCCGGCGGGGCAAGAGCAGCTCAAAGAAGCCAGACGTCCAGTTCGATCACACCCTAGACCACCGGATGAGCTCTTCTGTCCCGGACATGAGGGTCATGAAGCAGGAGTACTCTCGCAGCCCCTCCAGGGCACAGCTCCAGCAGCGCAGCCCTCTCAGCCACAGCAGCCCCTCCACGCCCCTTGTCAGGCCTGCTCGACACCCAGTAGGCCGTGGGAGTGGCCCTAGTGTAGGTGGAGGATCTGTGCAGAGTGAAAACACACTGAGCGTGCCCGCAGACTGCAGAGACTGGGCTTCCTCTCAGGAGTCTTTCAGCAGTTTCTGCGCAGAGGAGAGTGGCTCCCCACAGACACAGCCCAGACCCGTTCAAGGCATGGAGCCTGAGGAGCTGGCCCTGCCGGAGATGATGACGGTCTACAGCCCTGACGTCGGCCAGGAGGAGGTTTCCCAGGATAGCTCACAGGTACAGAGTCCTTCAACAATAAACAAATGTTTGATTATCATGTTATATCTCCAACATCGGTCTAATAGACTCCTTCATTTTCAGATATTGTCTTCTAACTATGTCTATCCTTCCAACTCATGGTTTAACACCCTCTTACAATCAATATAAGCAACAGAAGGATAAGACTTGTGTTTTGTTTCCCGTAGCTGTTAGGTAAAATGATATGCCACGCTGAACGAGTTGGACTTTTTCATGTCCCTGGTGTGGCTGAGGTGTCAGGTGTATTTGCACAGGACTTGCAAAGTTTAACTTGGAGGAGCTGGATACAGTCGCGCCTGAATATCCATCCAAAATCAATAGTTTACTGCAACGCTGTGCAAACTGTACCTGTGTGCTTTTTAAGACCGCCAAACTATCAACTTTAAGGGCTGGGGCCTTTACAGCTTTGCTAAACATTCAACTTACTGAAAACAGTGCGAATTTGAGCCTTTAGGATCAAATGGTGGTGTCACATGAGCACTTTGTCGTGGAGAATTCATTTTCATAATTTCAGTACGTAAGAAAATGTGACTTGGACATTATTGGTTGGTTAAGGATGGACATCTTATTTTGTGGTCTTGTGCTGAATCGACATTTACCAAGTTTTTATATTTGAATAAGTCCTGTGATCGACCCCAACTCTCTGGGATAGGGTACAGCCCCCCTGTGACCCTGCTAGGAATAAGCGGACAATGGATGAATGAACATGCATTATAAGAGGATCGCCTTCCACTGCAGGTTTTGTGTATGAAGAATGGGGTTGGACTGTACTGCACTGGAGACACCATCAATTTGGTGTATATTTATCCTAAAAACTACCATAAGTGATATCAGAAAGTATGCTCTGAGTCAATAACAAAAAATGTAGAATCAAAGAATGTTGATGATATTCATGCAAACCTTAAAATAACCGGACAATTTGAAGATTAAAGCAAGGCCCTTTTACATTTAAAAATCTACTTAATGATGGAAACAACATTGGTGGTGAGTGGTTAGGCTCAGTTTTTGTGACAGCAGTCAAACTGAGGCCGTTCCGTCACACAGACCATGCTAGCTCGTTTGTACAGGAGAGATTCACCTTCCATCCCTCAGCGTTCACCTCATCAGACTTCTGTCCAGTAAATATATGTATGGCCGTTGTTATCCGTAGCCATACCACAGCTTTCTGGCAAAACATTTTTTATTCAGCAAAACATTGCTTGTTTCATTCCCGTGCTTTGCTTCTGAAGTGTAACTGTGATGCAGATCGACTTATTAAAATTCAGATTTTGAGAGAGGAACGGGAACAATATTTAATAGACATACCCGGGACATGAGATTTAATTTTTCTCAAAGTGCTGAATTTCAGATAAATACCAGTTTTTTTTACATCAAACTGTGTGGGTTCATTTGAGATAAAACAGGTGATGTAAATGAAAGCTTTCTACAGATTCCATTCAAAACCAATGAAACTCGGCAAATGAACGTCACTGCTTAAACTGGTAAAACCTGACTTGCAGTGTCTCACCATACAATGAAAGGAGACAAAAGAAAACAGAATTCTTCTGCTTAATCTCTGCCTTCTTTACATTCCAGACAACCATTGTGTTTTATAGCCAACTGCCATTTGCTTTTATTTTCTCAGGTCAGCGTTTCTTGCCAACATTTTACATTCGCCTTGTAATATATTTACGTTTTGTTAAATTATCTTCCCCGCGACCCCATTGGGAGTAAGTGGTATAGAAAATGGATAGATAGATGAATGGAAAAAATATCTTCACAGTTATTTGATTTATTGCACTTCTTTCCTCTGGCATTTGTCGGAACCACTGAGGATCTTTTGTTTTTGGCGATCTGAGCTTTTCGTGGGACGCCATTATCGGGCCTCATTATTTTTCCATCAGTGCTTAAATTTAAACACCTGATGATCTATGTGTTCTCACGCGTTTCCCTCTGACTTAATAAGGCGTTATCATTATAGATACGATAGATATGAAACACAGGACGCTATCAGCAGGACACAGGCGTGGCCCACACCGCTTCTGGCTGCTGATGTTGTTTTAGTTTACCAGTAGAATAGACCGGACTTCATCTTATTCACATGTTTACATCACTCACTGTAATGTTGATGGTGTGGAATACTATATGTTGATTTATAGGGGCCGTAAAGGTTACTTTCAGGATCACTTTGTCTTTTTCCTTATTTGTTGCACATTAATGGGTTGTAGAAATGTGTAATTTGTCTAAATAAGATATAATATGCGTCCACCAAAAAATAATTTTTCGGAAAATTCTAGAATTTATATGCAATGCATATAAACAAAACAAGAAACCTGCCGAAATGTACATTCTCCTTTTTTCCCCAGTAAAAAGCTCTGGGGCTAAGTCTTTTGGGTCCCCAGGACATGGGAATGTTTAATAAAGGGTGAGAGGATTTTTGCTTGTGTTAGAAATGCCAAACTGGGCTCAGTTACTGCCCCACAGCAGACAGAACCTTTCATTTTCCGGTGCTTTATGTGCCTTTTCAAACCTCTTTATGTGGTATCACATCACCAGCTTTTGAGGAGTGTTTGTCTTTATGCTTGAACTATAATGATAATGATTTCAGCCGTCTCAGTGTAATGACCAGAACAACCAGCACGTAAGTGATCCTCCGCTGTTCTTGTTGTTTGACTGACAGGCATTTTAAACAATGTGAAAACTGTGTCTCAGAAAGATTTAGCAGGAAACAGGATTCCTCTTTCTTTGTGTCCAAAGTCCCATTTCTGAGGCTGGAAAAGGTTGCTTTTCTAGCTGCTGTGATATTGTGATGCATTGTGCTTCAGCAGAAATACACTCGTGTCAAAGTTTAATTCCGGATTATTGGGTGAGGTTCAGGGCAAGATGAGACACCAGGCTGCATTTCTCACATCAGTATCGTAACCAATCAGAGCTCTGTCAGAGCACACAGCTCATTCACTAAGCGATGTGCACTTAGAGAAGTATCAGGCACTCTGCTGAGCACCTTTAGTAGTCAGAGGAGCTGGAATCCTAACAGACTGAAGCTAGGAGATTCCAGACAAGTGAAAAGCTGATGCCGATGCCAACATTATGAGGAAACATGATTTCGATACTTACATTTTCTGACAGCTTGTTCTGTGTTTACAGATAGGAAGAATGCGTTCTGATAATGGGAAACATGTGTGTCTCCAAGTCCCATAGGTTCCCCTTTACCGCTTTGAAGTCAGGATGTACAATTCAAATGGATATTAACCCTTAATGTAAACTTAAAAAGAATTGGTTTGTGTTTCCTAGTATGAGATGGGCAACGAGACTGTGAGCGTGTCAGAGAACATCCAAGACTCCCCCAGGTCCTTCCTACTCACCATCAACCTGAAGGAAGGACGCAACCTGGTCATCCGGGACCGGTGTGGTAAGAGAATCATTCTGGCTCCGCTAAAGCTTCAGCACGCCGCGGCGGGCTGCACTTCCTCTGTATTTGCTCTACTCGCTTAGCTGTCTGTGATATAGCGATGTTTCCTACATGACAGCAGAAAAAAGGGAAGAACACATTAGTGTCACAAATTATAAAAACCTACACGGCAGTTCCATATTTGTGCGCTACTGAGAAGCAAAGAAGTGTTGGAAACCTATCCTTACAGGCATAATTCAGCATTATCATTAGAGTTTGTCACATCCACATACATCGTCATGCCAGACGTCTGAGTTTTTGCAACTCTTGTTTTTGATTCCATGAGTCTGCTTCTCATGTTTGAACATGCATGGATGCAGGTTTCCTAAGTCTGACAAACGTGCCCAGAGAAGATAAGCCAAATGTACAAACCCAGTAAAATAAATACATTTTAAAAAAGCAGTTTTCTCAGTCATCGCATGTGATCGACCAGCACCGGCCTCGGTTTGTTTATTCAGCCTCACAGATGAAGGCCAGGAATGTCTGTTTGAACAGACATTATGGTGCTGCGCCAGGAGCAAATAGAGCTGAGCGTCAGGCGAGCCGTGCAGCTCCTGTAACACCCAGAGCAGGATTCCACACAGCGTATTAGAACCTGTCCGAGACACACCCCAGCATTCAGCACAGCGCAACCTTTCACTCCCAGCGTGTATTTAGATCACATTTGTCTGTCTTTTGTGGGTCTGTGTTTACACATGCAGACTGCAGGCATAGATCATACAGAAAATGAAGATTAGGAAGAAAGGAAGATTAGTGTAAAGAAGGATTTGATGTCACCGCGTCATTGTTAAGGGCATGCGGTTGTCTAAAGGCAACACACAAACAGCTTTTTATTTATTTCTATCTCTCAGATTGATCATATTGTCATCCCAGCTCACACAGCTTGGAGTGACAGGTGTTGCTGCTGGTTGAGAACATGACTTGTGACATGATGCAGGAGAAGGCTTGGTCATATGCACATTTGCCTGATTTTCCTTCATATATACTAGTTTGATTTTAAATATCACAGAAGGGTGTGGTGAGAGAACACACCGTGTACCACAAAGTTGAGTAAATAAAGATTTCTAAACTAGTTTTGACAGGCCACAAGTTAACTTTTCAAGTGAAGTCCTCTCTGGACCTCACTGGAGAGAACCCGCCACAGACTTTCATGAAGGCTTAATCCAGAACAAAAACATATTCTCAAATTAATTCTGTCTTCTATTACAAGAAATCCAAGAGTCTGACATTATTAACCTTAGCGGGAACATAAAATCACCCGTTAGAATGAGAAGTTCAATTGCAAATTCAATTGGTAGACTGCAGCACTCACTTGGTTGGTTGAAAGAATATTTGAGGATACACATGCTTTACTTCAAAGAGAGAATGATTTATCAGCTCGGCAACGAAAGCCTGATCAAGAAGTGTTAAAAAAAAAGCCAAGTTCAACTCTTGTTTTGTCTTTGACTACACATGAAACCTTTCAAAAGAAATTCAAAACTGACGCACAAGGAGACAGGAGAAGATAGAATTGGTTTTCACTCTGAAATCAGGAAGTTGCACTCAGCTGGCGTCACATCCTACACACAGACACACACACGATGGACACAACACAGGAAAGTAGTTTGTTTCCCTCAATGTTCAGAAAGAAAGGTAGAAATGGGGTTAAAGAAATGGACTGGAGGGTCCGCTTCAGTTGTTTCAGCACAGTGATCTACAAAGATGGGGTTGGGCCTGCATAAAGAAAAAATAAGTATTTCTTTTTTTAGTGACTTGGTTATGTTTTTCTCTGTCCTGTTTCTGCTCAGGTACCAGTGACCCTTATGTGAAAGTCAAGCTGGATGGGAAAACTATTTACAAAAGTAAAGTGGTTTACAAAAACCTCAGCCCCACATGGAACGAGTCATTCTCTTTGCCCGTGAAGGACCTGAATCAGAAAATTTATATCAAGGTAAAAAATATGAGTCGAAGGTTTTTGAGATGGAGTTTCAAAATGTTTCTGCAGAGCGTGGGGGTGGGGGTTTTCCCCAAATGTGGTGCAGCCCTGCAGAGATTCTGGTTAAGCTAGTTTTGTTGCAAAACTTTTTTTAATTTGTATCATTAATCAAAACAATGTATTGGTGCGAGTAGAATTGGAACAGAATCCCAGTGATAGTGGTGGACATGATCCCACAGTTACTGTAATCTAGTAGTGTTTCTGGCTTTAGCTGCCCCAGTAGAGTTCAGTGTGGTGACGGTCTACTGTCGTCTGACCAACACAGGTATATGACCGTGACCTCACGACTGACGACTTCATGGGCTCTGCCTGTGTCCTGCTGAGTAATCTGGTGACTTCCAAGTAAGTCTGGTGGTAAACTGGGAATGTACGATGTGTTTGAGGCACATGACGTGGGGCCTGTTGGTGTGAATCTCATATCAGAACTCAGATTAGAATTTTAAAATATAACAATGAATGTAAACATACTCAAAGTAATTCCTTTATTTGTTTAGTTTTTTTAACTTTTCGACTGTGGCAAAATAAAAGTAAAAATGTGCCCTCTAGTGGACATTCATTGGAGATGCTGGATAATATAATATTAGAATCTATTATGATAATAATAATTACAAAAATGATAATTGTTATATCATATATATGTAGTGATTTTTTTCTTTATAACCGACACAAACCTCATAAGCCACATCCTCTGTTGCAGAGGAGGTAGAGAAACCACATGTTGTGCCTGCACTCGTTTGCTGAATCTTTAGTCACACGACTGCCTGTCCCTGGTATGGATGTGCTTAACTCAAGTAAGGCTGGAATTCACCTTGTCTCAGGGTCAACGAGCTATCACTGGCACTGGATGACCCGAACAGCCTGGAGGAGGACATGGGCGTCGTGCTGGTTGACATGAGTCTCTCACTCAGAAATGGAGACAGCAAGAAAGGCAATGTATGACAAGCCCCCAGGTGTATTAGCTGCTTGTGTCTGTTCTGCACTGCATCCACAACTGTTTATGTTTGTAGCGCTTCTGTCGATGGCATACTAACCACAGTGTCATTTTGTTTTGGACCTAAAAATGCATGCTCCTGGCAGCAGAAGTGGCCGCAATTACGAAAACGAAGTATTAGGGTAAGGCATGGACGGTGGAGGGAACACGGTGGAGGGACTTTGAGTAGCCTTATACAGATATCTGCCAAATAGAAAAGGCATCTATGGTTATGAAAATAAAAATGTCATTTAGCCTTCCATTGATGACATATTCTCCCATCATGAGCAGATTTTGCCTCAAAAAAGAGCTGAGTGAGTTCCTGTTTTGATTTTCTCTCATTTGGCAGCTACCTGTACTTACTAGCTCTTGTCTTTTGTCACAAGAGGGCAGCAAATCACCACATTTTAGACTACAGACTTGTCCTTTTGAAGATGAGCTAAAACAAAATGTTTAAGTGTCATCGGATCATCAACTCTGAAACCCAGACTAATCGGTTTGATCTCTACCAGACAGTTACAGCTGTCACTACAACCCTCTTTTGCCATTTTCATGACACCATCATACCATTAGCTCCTGGTGTTTCAGCCGATATGGCTCAGTTGTTTGAGGAAATCGTCAGTTTTTCTCCCAAACGTCAGTAATTTCTTCGCCATGTTTTCTGTCGTGTGTTATGTGTCTTTTTTTTCTCTTGGTTTCCCTGTTGTCATGTCTCCTGACATCAATTACCATAATAGCTGCTGGTTTAGCTCTTTCCTTCATTCTTTTTTTATGTCTTGTTTCTGTCACGTTTTTCACAAACTCTTCAGTGTGAATCTGTGCATAGTTAGCTTCACACCAGTCACTGAAACCATAAAGCAGCAAAAAGAGTCATTTTATTTAAGCAAAGGTTTTTGTTTTAAATGTTTTACAGCAATGCCTGTTAAACATAAAACCAACCTGTGAAAAGTGGAAATCAGAGTATGGAACAATAGATAATGACAGACACGCTAATGGTTAAATCTGAGATGGCATTAGTCTGACTGCGTGCCTGCCTAGCATGCTGTATTTTTGAGCATGAATCTATCCAAACAATGCAGCACAATAAGGATCACATCTTTGCTCGTTAGTCAGGAAAAACTGTGGACTGTTTCTGCGTGCCTGTTGACTGAGCAATGGCCTTGCTGAATGTCTGAAGCCTGACTGATGTCTGCAAGCTGAATATGGATTAAATGAATCGCAGTGTAGCACATTGTTCATGTAAGATAATGTTATTATATTAGATCGCTTTTTTTATTAAAAATGAAATGGGAACTTTTTTGATCACAGAAGTACTTGCCTAATATGAGGCAGAAATGAGGGATTAGAGTCATTATCTTTTCATTAGAACAAGAGGTGTCTTTCCGTGGTTCTTATGTTAGTCTTCGGAGCCACGCTGCTGATCTATTAGCTTGAGTGCAGCTATTAGTTCATTTAACTTTTTATGTTTCTACTTTTTTTTTCTTGCTTCTCTGACTAATCCTGATCTGTGTCTGGTTCCTAAGAAGAGACATGCTGTTTAGTTTGATTCAATAGCATCCCTTCCATCCTTCATTTTTTGCACTCTCCCTCTCTCATATCATTGGTTTGCATTTTGTTGGCTCGCAGTCAGGAGGCACACCTCAGAGTGCTCGTTTGTCAGACACACTAAAGAAGAGTCAGCTGTGGACGTCCGTTCTGTCAGTGACGCTGGTCGAAGGTCAGGGGCTGCCGGTGGACACGCAGACGGGCCAGCTCTTCGTTCGCTTCAGACTCGGGGAGCAGCAATATAAAAGCAAGGTATGCAGTGGAGGACTGATGGCCTTCATCTCCCCTGCTCCTCATTATATTTATATATTTCTTTTTATCATAACGCCTATGTTTTAAGATGATGAGGCATCAACTAGACCATTTAAAAAAAAAACTGTTGTTTTGTCACAGCAGGGTTTTGTTACGAGGCAGTAACCCTTTAGTGTTTTTGTATGTTCCTAGTTGCTTTGGATAAATTAAACGTACAAAAGTATAGAAAATTAATGGAAGAATGTTTTTTAAATGATACGAAAGGAAAAAATTTGTACGTTGATTATAAAGACGTTGCATGACTGGAATAAGACCCAGGTGTATATAAAGTGCTGTCAACTGTGACCAAATGGTGGAAATGTTGAAATACAATGTGAATGTGGCTTACATAGTGGATCATTCGGCATGTGTTATGCTGCAAATGTTCTTTTTGCACTTTTTCCCACAAAAATCAGCCGTTATGAGATCATGGATGAGATCACTAACTGTGAGGATACAATCATGGGAAGTTAACAGCTGCTTTTATCTACAGAACACAGATGAATAAATTATAAAGTTACATCTCCAGCTAGAGTGAGCTCAGTAAAAGGGCACCAAATAATCATCCTACACCCTCAGCAGTTTCTCAGGTGGAAGTCTCAGGAATAAACGGGTATTTCCTGGTTACAGGCAAAACATTAGCACTTTGCTGAGGACCGGAAAAAACGCTTTAGGAAGTGGAACTAATCAGAACTCAGATATATCTCTGACAGATCAGTAAAGCACAATGTTTGCTGTTTGGGGTTCAATTAGGTTGAATTTAATGCTATCCTAAATGCTGACGTCTTTATCTTTTATGCTGTAACATCAGGATGCAAACATTCTGCCCCAAATACAAATTCAATCTGTGTCTCCATGCACCCCAAGCCAGAAAGAGCTGCCCTACAGTTGATGATGATGATGCTCAGTTTGGCCTGCAGTCAATAAGTCAATAAGAGTTCAGTAATCTCCTCTACTGTGCCAATGTTATGGAATGAATGCCTTTATAATCTCTGATAGAGATTTTATAAAATCATAATTTATGTAAGATTATATAAAGGGGCATTCCTAGAAAAACAGACTTGACATCAAGAGAAGAGCCAGTATTGATTTGACATCATTTAACCTCTGGATGCCCGTCATTGATCCTTGTGTAACATCACCTTTAATGGCATATTGGATCTGTCAAAGGTTCTGTCCCAGTTCATCAACTTACGGTTTTATTGTGCCACCACAGAAGCCTGCAGGAACTGGCTGGAACTTAGACTTTATTTAAAAAAAGATCAACTGTGCTAAATTTACACAGAGATTTTCTATCTTTTGTCTGTTTCACGTTCTGTCTGGTTTAGAGTCACTGTAAAGTGCACAACCCTCAGTGGAGAGAGCGTTTCACCCTCAAGCAGTTTCTGGACAGTCCTCAAAACCTGGAGGTGGAACTCTGGTCCAAAGAAGGGCGAAGGACCGAGGAATGCTGGGCGGCGTGAGTCTCCCGGTTCTCTGAGCCTGTTTTATTGTTTGTCTTACTCTTACAGAGATTAAATGTGTTAAACCCCTTTAAGATTTAAGATATGAATTCAGTTTTATGTAAAAAAAAAAAAAAATAAGAATATTTCTTTTATAGATATCTGTGATTTAGTAATGAAACTAGTGGACGCTAGTTCTGGTTTAAAATGAAGGATATGTCAGATTACATGTCAAAGATCAGGTTTCCAGATGGCAGCATGTGTGGAAGAAGAAGAGTGGCCTTTGACATGTTTTGTGATTTTGGACAGAATGGCGGGATCATTTGCTGCTGTCTGATTTGAAACTTTCACATGATTTATTGAAGTGTGCCTAAAATCTGATTCTTCATTTTAATTCTAACCCAAGTTTTTTCTGAGCAGTTGATGCATGTGATGATGTGGATTGGCTTCAGAGCGTGTCTGTGTTTTACGTTTTTGATTTTTGTTAGCGGGCACATTTGATTTTAATGTTTGGTTTCTTTCTGTTTAGTCTAGATGAACGAACCAGCTAAGGTTAGAAAAATGGATGGAAATAAAGCATTCATTTTAGTGATTCTTTCTGTTTTAGATCATATTCAGATACCGAATCTGTCATGATTGTGTCCATGTTGGATATTCGTTAAATATGCTTATGTGTGTGTGCAGGTGGGAAATTGACCTGCTCAAGGTTCCTCTTGACCAGAAGCAGGTGTGCACACACAAACTGTCGCAGGGCACAGGACACATTGTCTTCCTGCTGAAACTGAGCCCGTGCAGCGGGGTTACCATCTCCGACCTCTGCGCCGCGCCTCTCGATGAGCCTGAGGGGCGACAGAACCAGCTGAACAACTATGTCAGTATCCTGACTTTTGTGTGTACCACAGCACTTCACCACCTTCTAATGTCAATACTGTCAGAACTATCTTATAAAGTATTTGGTGTCATGGATTGTGCCAGTAGAAAGAATGCACATGGTCAGCAGCGACACTCAAACAGGCTGTGGCATCCAAATCGCGATTGGTTAGTAATAAAGGTGAAAAAAGTGTGCCAGAAAAACACTGCCCACACCATTTCTCGATCGTCAGCAGCAGCCTGGACTGCCGATGCGAGGCAGGTTGGCTCCACGGATTCATGCCTCTGATGCCAGACACCGAGCCTGCCATCTGCAGCCTCAACGGAAGCCGAGGTTTAGCAGAGCAGACCACACATTTCCAGTCTTCCACAAAACTCTAGAGACTGCTGTACATGAAAATCCCAGGAGATCAGCATTTCAGAACTACTTTAAACCATCCCGGCTGCCTCCAACAATCATGCCACACTCGCAGTGAGACGCAGCTCGATGAGAACATTAGCTGAACTTCCTGACCTTAATCTGCTGGCTTTTAGCCGCTGCTCTGCGACCACATACAAGGATCTGCTACCAAGGCTGATTGGATAAAGTCAGATGGAAGCAGTCCAGGTGTTCCTTATAGTCGCTGCCTATTTTTTTAACGGCAAAAGAGGACCTGGACTCTGAAGTATCCCACTTTCTTCTCTAGCTTCTAACAGTTTTGTATCGTGTAGTTGTCCTCGGTTCTGTGTTGAGGGGCCAAGAGATGGCAGCATCTGCACAAGAGTCTGAGTGTCCTTTCTGCTTCATCTGTTATGAGATGAAAACAGGGTTTCATGAATTGGGTGTCATCCTCAGTTTCCCTTTGAGGATAAACACACAGAAGAGAAGCCAGGGCTCACGTGCACCCAGTGCATAAGCCCCACTTGATGAGCAGAACGAAGCACGAGAAAATGCTGCTTTTGGACAAACCACCCCATTACAACCCACCTTAAATGTTGTTATGAAAAGCTTTCGGCTTAAGCACCATGGCAGTTTGTACATGCTAAATTTGGGAGGATGTGCCCAGAGGGGTCTGATTTTCACATGCAGTGACATGCAATCTTGCTGGTGATGTTTAATGTGTCACAGTGAGTATTTATATGGATTTATCGACAGCTGTGTGTTGTGCAGTTACAATTATAGTCTGTTCTTTATTTGAGGTTGTGTGGAAAATAGACTTGTAGGGACCTATTATTATCTTTATGTTATTACATGTGATAAAACATCCAGATACTAGTTTTTTTTTTGTCGTCTTGTTTTGTTTTGTAAAATTTTGATGTGCTTCCGGACCTTATATCATCTGCTTATTTTCTCCTCAGAGTTTGCAACGGTCCCTGAAGAACCTAAGTGATATCGGTTTCCTCCAAGTCAAAGTGCTCAAGGCTGTGGATCTGCTGGCTGCAGATTTAAATGGTACTTTAAACACTGGAATGTATTTGGAAACGGAAATGACGACTGGCGCTCACTGCTCACTGCGTTGTGTGTTTGGCAGGGAAGAGTGACCCTTTCTGCGTGTTACAGCTGGGGAATGACAGACTGCAGACTCACACCGTCTACAAAAGCCTCAACCCAGAGTGGAATCAAGTCTTCACATTGTTAGTTTGAGCAACCACGTAATTTAGCTTTTATCACACCAAACTATAATAAGTAGCATGTATTGTCCTGTGCCGGCTCATCTGTCTCTGACCTCCACGTCTGCCTCTGCAGCCCCATCAGAGACATTCACGATGCTCTGGTTGTGACTCTTTTTGATGACGATGGAGACAAGGCGCCAGACTTTCTAGGAAAACTCGCCATTCCCCTTCTCTCGGTAGGCTCTTGCAGACAATAGACTAATCTATTTACACTAAATTAAAGTGAAGAGGGCAATAACACTTCAGTGGGTTGAAGACTTGCTAAGATGTAATCTAGCGTGACTGATAGTCAGGTTCACGGCCGAGTTCAGCACCTGATGCCCTTTCTGTCCTGCAGATCCGCAGGGGACAACAGATCGCCTTCCCTCTGAAGAAGGAAGACTTAGGTGGGCTGTCGAAGGGGAGCATCACTCTGGAACTGGATCTTATTTTTAACCCTGTAAGTAAAAGAAAAGTTAAGCAAGCAGTGAAGACACAGGGACCTTTTTTCTGAATCTCCTACATAATATTATATTTTTTAAAATGTATTTGTGCCAGGTCAGAGCAAGCATAAGAACCTTCCAGCCGGTCGAGAGGGGCTTTGTGGAGGATAATCCCAAATTCTCCAAAAAGGTATGACAAAATAAAGTTCTTAATAAAGCTGAAAAAACAAATATTTTGGGCTTTTCATTTGAGGGGATTCTATAACCAAGGAAAATCTAATGAAAGCTTCTTTCTCAACTAAAATGATCAATTCATTATTCAAAAACAGTCATTTGGAGTAGGAAGTGTTTACCCTAGATAGCTAATTGTTTTAAGGCAAAAGCAGAAATGTCATGTTCTAAAAAAAAAGCACATGAATTTGAATTTTACCTTATCGTGTTTATATATTATGTGCATAAGATTTTTGTTCATCGTGATATATTATTTGAATTGTTGAATCCAGAAAATGATTTGCAGAGTAGTCAACCCTGAAAAGGATCTGTTTGAATGATTCAAGCTTCACACCGTTTGATACAAACAGGTTTTTTTCAAATAAGCTCGTAACACTGCAGACACTTGCCTGATTTAGCTGAACTGAGCTTTAATTGAGCCCAACTGTGAGTGAATTCTTGCTCACCGTTCTGCCACATTAGTTTGATATACAGTGTGCAAGACAGGGTGCGAGACAGGGTGCCTGACTGTCTGTGCTCCTCACAAAGACTCATTGTTGTCAGACAATACATTGCTCGCGAACGCCAAATTTGGCTCGCTCACGGAGGACTCTGCTTGTAACGTGCATGTTTTCGGTCCGTTTTAATGCTGCAGGTCTTATTCGACAAAATCAGGTCAGACGACTGACATTTCCTTGCCCTCCTGACCACAAAGACGCATGCCAAAACACACGCTCGCTGTTTCTCCCCACCGACTAAATGCTCCTTGCTCAGTGTGAGTGGGGACGTCTTACAAAGTCCACGCTCTTTGAAAACACGATGGGCTGTAACCACGCTTTGAATGCATCCTGCCCCCCGTATTTATCTGCTCTCTTTGTTTATTATCTCCTACTTTCAGGCTCTGGCCCGGAACGTGCTGCGTGTTCAGACGCTTTACAGGGCTATCAGGTCGACTCTGCAGTACATCAAAAGCTGCTTCCAGTGGGAGAGCGTTCAGAGGAGCCTGCTAGCCTTCCTGGTGAAGTGTTTTTACTGCTTATCAACACACTATCTGCATCTCCCTCTTGTTTTTTTTCCTTCAAGGCTGCGGAACACAACTGCAGTCTGGCCAACCCCTACTTGAACTCTCCCAGAGAGAATCTTAATCATTCCAGTGTTGGACTCAGCAGAAACGCAGGCATTCGCCCCGGCTCTTTGTTGGAGTGGACGCTTTTCAGTGTTGCTTGTCTCTTGGATGTGGAGTTAAGCCTCAGCTGGAGAGAGCAGAGTCCCAGTGGAGACCAGTTAGTCTATTTTTGTTCCACTTCCCTGACAACTCATTAACCCTCCATCCAGTCTGTTCTGGTTTGATTTGGACCCCATTATGTAGACAGAGGTTCAATTAACTGACGTCACTGATAAGGCCGAATCTCCTGCCTGCCATTGTTGACTACGGGCAGCCTCTTAACCTTCCCTAAACAGCAAAGCGAAGTGCGCGCCGATCTTCTCGTCCTCACCTCTCTCACAGATCGGCCTCGATAAAAACGGCACACAGCAAGTCGCTCATTAACTATTCAAGCAATCAAGGTCACTGAAAGTTCTTTTTGTTTTTACGGCTCCAGCCCTGTAGGTGGCAGTGAACATTAAGTTCTCCGGTGGAGGATTTTCCTGGAAAAGCTGATAGGATGCTGAATGCCAGCCAGGAGCACAGTTTGTTCAGCTTGCTGCGAAAAATGGGAATATCAGTCGAGCTGTTTTGAAGAGAAGCCACATCCTCCGAGTGTGCTTTGAGTGACACATTTGGGTTCACAAGGATCCGTTAACAGATATTAACTACATCCAGCTGGATAGAATAAAAAAATAATTATTTTTTATCTCTAGTTAAATGTGATCATTTTTAAAAAACCCAGTAAAAGCATAAGAGTATTTCTCAATCCTCCACATGTACTGTACATGTGCTGCTGATTACTGGATGTAATACTTTTTTTTTTTTTTTTTTACTTGACAGCTCAGTACGCTCTCTGAAATAGAATTCATACAGGCTGAGAACACACACACACGCGCATCCTCCCACCGCATGCCGGTGTTTGAAAGACAGTACCATCTGTACTCATGTTTTCACACTAATTCCCGATGCCTTTTCAAGCCTCAGTGAGAGGAAATAAATGGCTTCTTAATACCACCACATAAGCATAATGAATCAAAGCTTCACTCTGCTTGACAGGATACAGTGACGAGCCGCCTGCACCATCTGCCGGCTGTCAGACAGACAGAGCTGATACAGCGTACCTCCGTTGGCGCCGGTTATATCTGCGAGAAGCCTCAGGCCTGCCAGCGTCAGCTTGTCGTCACCACAGAGCCCAGATCAGTCACATGCCAGTGCCCCGAATTTTTGACGTGGAAACAAATCATTTTATATGTCATTTCTTCCGGTAATCTGCTGTAAATCGGAGCGAAAATAGACCCCCGAGTTCCCCACCTTTCCTCTCTCTCATCCCGCGCCCCGCCCGAACACGCAAGCAGGAGGTGGGGTCACTCAGACCTTCCATGTAAAATCAGTGTTCTCAGCGTGAGAACACATATGATCTGTTTTTGCGTTTCCACCTTTCCAAACTCAGCAACCGATGCTTGACGGGGATGATCCTGATCCTGGGACAATTTAGCACGTGTACCTCAGCGCCTCAGTCTGCTACTTCAATTCAGAAATTATTAAAAAATAACTACACAAAAAAAAAAAGCCTGTGCCCAATACAAAGTGCCTACATGCAGCAGTCTGTCCTCATCGCCCCGTCATTTCCCCTCAGGACATGTAATCTGTCCAACAGCAGAGGCTGCTGGTGGTCATGTGTTGAATTAATGTATAATAGTTTTCATTTTTCCCAGCACATTCAATTTTGATCTAAAAAAAAAACAACTCACATTTCACGCTTAAAAACTAACCCTCCCCCACACACATACACACAGAAAAAACAAGTGGAAATCTTCCTTCTTCTGGTCTAATCGTTGTTCCCCCCAGTTCAGTAGCTCCTCCAGCATTTTTTCCCCCTCTTGCTAAGTTTTCTGTGATCTGGATTGTATTCCCAGAGCCCCTTTTTGCGGTCGAAGGCTGTGTAATGCCTCTCAAGCTGCAATTATCACAATCTTTATGGGCTGAGTATACATTTCCACCAAAGCGTGACTTTCTCCCCCCCCCCCTTGCTTTTTCTCAGTCATTACGGTCCTCACTAATAAAACATAACCCTTCCAGCGAGGAACTGGTTTCATCCCCTCTCCCAGGCTCCGGTTTGGCTTGTGATAACACAGACAAGAGTGTGCTTGGCCTTTGCACATTAAAGCTGATGGTGGTGGCTGCAGAGGGGAGAGCTCCGATCTAATATCTTTTATGTCCCTCTGTGCCTCAGAAGAGTGATGTCTTAACCAGATGTTAACTCTTTTTTCTCTTTTTTTAGCCTATGTAAAAAAATTAAGTATATCGGCCCTCTTCCGCTTTGGCCTGCGCTGTCTGTCTGACAGGAGAATCTTTGTGTGTGTCCATCTGTACCTACCCACCTGTTATTTGTTCAGAAGTTCAGTTAAAAGAATTTTTGTTTTCACCTGAGCCAAAATCCAATGGCGTTTGCAGCATGTCGATGATATCCGCAGACCTCCCCAATAGGCACACTGAATTTACTGGATGTAATGAGTTGCCATTCGATTTACGCAGCTCGTGTCAACAGAGATGCTTAGGGTGAAGTGGAGATGTGTTTAGTCCGGCTGAGCAGACTGACTGTACACCTCTGCGCATGCTGATCAAAGCTTTGATAACGGCACATTCATCGTCATCTTTTATCTCCATGTCACTTTAATCAGCAAGATGCCAGCAATTTGACTCTTAGCTGACCTCTCTGCCGTCTGCCTGCAGATCTTTGTCGTGACCGTGTGGTACTGGGAGTTTTACATGCTGCCCTTCATCCTGGTCCTGCTCATTTCTCGGAACTACATCCAGATGCGAAATGGACGCGTCAGTCAGGACCTGGTGAGTCCAGAGCACCCTACATCAGCCACAACCCACAGGCTCCTGTTCACAGTCCTTTCTTTTTTCTTCTTCATCATTATTTTGTAGGAAAGCAGTAAATAAAAACCCACATTATTAGCTGGTATGTTCCCATAGCAACAAGTTGAGCATATCCTGATGATAATGAAATAATACACTAGTACAGAAGGCTCACTGAATAGACTAATGTAACAGAGCATTGTAGTCTGAACCAATTTACAGCGTTTGTCCTTTACCGACTCAGCTTTCCTTCTCTTTTCCATCCCCTTTTTTAGTTTTTATCCAGGCCCTGCTTCACGGTAATTGGTCTGTTGTTCGCTTCCTGTTTTGACGGCCCAAATTACCACCAAAAAAAAAAAAAAAGGCTTTAGCACTCCGTTCTGAAAAGGTCACGATGCACGGTGCTTTTTCTCCCCACTGTGACCATTCTTTCACAGAGCAAAAATATATTCTCCACCTCCATTTCAGTGCTCGTTTAGCACAAACTAAAAGAAATTACACTAACCAAAGGATTGTTCAGAAGACAATGTAACGTCTCTGAAACTGGTTTGAAAATCAGTCTGAAACAGTTGTTTTCTTTAACCAGTTGAGATGTTGATAATTTTTCAATAAATTCATTGTTTATGAAATCTGGGAAATATCTTCAGAAACGTGTAGCCTTAGATGCTGTCTTCCTTTTCCAAATAGATTACCCCAAATGTCATAAACTGTCACTGAGACCGAGGCTGTATTTACAGCAAAGGTAACATTTTTTAACAGGGTTTTAAGCATGTGTACACCCAGTTCAACGGAGATAGAAATACATAGAAACTAACGTAAAGAGAACATAACTAAAATCAATCTAATAAAAGAAAACAAAGAAATGCAACTAGAGGTGGTTGATTATCAACCAATGATTTATATTGCAAGTGATCTAGTGTATATTGTACAAGCCATTTGAAAATTGGCCTTTTAAAAAAGTTATTGTTTTAATTTTTATAATGCAAGCTATGAAAAAACGTGTATTGTAAAAGTAAGAAGTGCTTTAAAACATTTATTTAAAAAAAGGTTTTGACTTTAAGACCAAAACAAAGGGCTTTGTCCCTGCTGATTTTATCGGTGGGATTATCGCTGCTTTAAGATATTCTTGCACGCAGGTGTTTTAAAAAAAATAATAAGCCACAGCAGCCAGCTGTCCAGCACCTCTGACTGTTTCCAGATTCTCACCACAGTCTCCACAACTGCTTTCCTTTCAGGACAGCATGGATTTGGCAGATGAGGACGAGGATGATGAGAAGGTGTGTGCCTTTCTTTTTTTTTTTTTTTTCTTAGATGCTCTCAGCTGACTTTTGTCAGCTGCCGAAAAGAGGTGATCTATCTTTTTTTTTCCCATGTTGACAGGAGCGTTTCTCCATGATCTTTGGCCGCGTGTTGCTTAGCTCCTTTTTATTCAGCTCTAAATCTTCTGATTCATTTTTATTCCTGCTAACAACCCCCCCCCACCCCCGTCCACACGCACAAACACATCCACCTTAACTTGAGCCCACTAAAAAGGCGTTGAAGCTTAATCAAGACCTCACCAACCTGTTTCCGCATGTCACAACACATTCGTATGTAAATGCAGGGGTGGAGAAAAGGGTTCTGCTGCGTTTGGGGAAAGTCCCTGAGCTTAACACAATGTAGCACCATCAATATGGAGCTAATGACAGCTCTTAGACATGCTTCTTCAGAGCTCCTTTTTAAGTTTGCCACGACTGCGTTGAAATGCTTTTAAGCGTTTGAAATGCTTCTTCCAAATGACAGCAGTTTACTGTAGGCGTTTTGGATGGCTTGCACAGGTCTGAGCTGGAGTGCTCTCTCCTCCTGGTTCCAGTGGGAACTTGACCCTCAAATGGCTGAGAAGCTTTAGTGCGGTGATTAATAATGCTGTTAGGAGAAGCCAGGCTTGCCTTACATGTGGTTTATGAGTCACTGCGTGTCTGGAATATCCGTCCCGCCTCGCCTTCGTCCTCGCAGAGCCCAGCTCCTCTGCTCAGGCCCATAACCCTCCGTCAGGCTGCTTATCCCCCCGGGGATCTTCCAAGTCTCTCTCTGTTCTGTTTACTTTAAAGTTCGTCCTCTCTCAGGGGGCCCCGGCTGGCCTCTGAACAATGGCCCGTCTCTTTCATAATGTGATGTCCAGCCCCATTCTGAAGAGCCCTCACCTTTAAACTCTCCCCAGCAGATCAAATCTGGTGGTCCTGGGAACGTCGCAGGCATCAGTCTAACACACAGAGCTGATGCGACTCGGCTGGTTTTTAAGCAGTTACTCTAATTTTTCTACATTTAGCTAAATGTGCTGATGTCACTCAATATAATTAATGAATCAAGGAAAATTTGATTTGGTTTTAAGCCTTTTATTATGATGAAACATTCTTTCTGTTAGAGGAAAGAAACAAAGAGTTGAGAGGCTTGGAATTCAGGAGCTGCATACGTGTTCACCAGAACAGATATATCAAGATTTCAAAGTCTTAGAGCTTTTTTCCCTTTTTTCTTTTTTCCTTTTTTTCTCTTCTTTTTTATTACACTTGGGTTAACATAAAAATCTGCCTTAGTTTATTCTCTCACTATTCATCCGTATATCAATGTACTCTTTTTCGAGTCTGTGCTGAAAAAACAGCTCTCAAATTGGTACAGAAATGTACGAAAATATCAAATATGAAAGAGTCGTGACACCTCTTTGTGGCCTTTTCGCGACTGCTGCTTTTTTCCCTTTGGCATTTTCCCGAGCAGCCTGTTTGTATCGTTTTCTGCCACAGGAGTCAGAAAGAAGAGGTCTTATAGAGAAAATCCACATGGTCCAAGACACAATCATCACACTTCAAAACCTGCTGGATGAGATCGCCTCATTCGGGGAGAGGATTAAAAAGTAAGAAGTTCACAAATCCATCCCCAATAACAAGACACTCCGGTTGGATAATCAGTTTTAAGTGGAGGAAATTTAAATTCGGAATCACGCCATGAAATAGTTTTTTAATCATCATGATGTCTTTTTGTCCTAAACATAATGATAAAGTCTAAAAGAAGTAAAGTTAATTTATTTTTGATCATTTCTCCACTGTGTGCGTTTTAGATTTCTTCATTTCTTCATATAAACAGCCAGGATGAATAAAAACAGGTGGAACAACTATGTCGCTGACTCTCTCTGGTTTTCAATCGTCAGCACGTTCAACTGGTCGGTGCCGTTCCTGTCGGGCCTGGCTCTGCTGCTCTTTGTCCTGGCCGCCGTCCTCACCTACTTCATCCCCGTCCGCTACATAGTCCTGCTGTGGGGTGAGTTTCACGCGTGTGTCCTTGCACGCGCCTCTTTTACACTCACCCCTACAAAACCCCCAACAGAGTTTTCTCTCTGCTCCTTTTTTTTTTTTTTTTTTAACACGCCCGGTTTACAAGAGCTAAAAGCGGGGAGATTAAAAACACCTGGCTGAACCAGTACGACAGCAGAACCGCTGCGCGTCCTCCAGCCGAAATAGAGAACACAAAAAATAGAAAGTAATGGGCTAAAAGGAGCATTCCTCGGACAGCATGAGACTCCCCCTGCAAGCATTTGTTTGTGTGGAAACAACAAGCACAGCCGCAAGAGCCTAGCCTTAATGATACGTTGGTGTGAATTTTTGTTTTAGGTATCAATAAATTCACCAAGAAATTACGGAACCCGTACAGCATCGACAACAATGAGGTGCTTGATTTCCTCTCGAGGGTTCCTTCAGATGTGCAAAAGGTAAGCTCCGCTGGATCAGCCGGTCAGGAAGCCCCGAAATCCCAGAGCCCGCCAGCTTTACATCTCACCACAACAACTCCCAGGCATTCTCTACGCCTTGTCTGTATAATTAGCTCTGTCTGTATAATTATGCAGCCCTGTGTAATTTCTGCTGTGTTTTGGTCATGGCTACATCCCCGGTTGGAGGTCTGCTGCTGGGCGGCTGTTCCCAGGCTGGGGCGGCAGGCGCCTGTCGGGGGCACGCTCGGGATGTAGCCACAGGAGCACAAAGTGGGACGAAGGAGTGGTCAGCGTTCCGAACACTGTCGCTCATCCTTCGCCTCTCTTATTTTTATTTTTATCCCTGTCGGTCTCCCGTCCTCCCTTCATTCCCCTCAGAGCTGTTTGACCCCGTTTGTCTCCACCCGTCCGTGCCCAGGAGCCACGGGGTTGATAGAAAGACACACTCTGTGTGTGTGTGGGTGTGTGTGTGTGTGTGCGTGGGTGTGTGTGTGACGACAGGCATCTAGCTCAGTGGTGTCATTTGTCCTCATTTGTCTTGCAATAAGAGATGAATGTTTTTTTTCTTGTTTTGTTTTTTTTGTAATGTTTACGTGCATTTAAGGCGAAAGACCTTAAAAGTTTTAGCCTACTCACAAAGCAACAAGATGATCAGTTTTATTTGTAAAACTCGTAAAACGTATCTTCAAGGTTTTGGAGGGCTGCCTTTCACTGACAGCTGAACTCCTTCCAGAGCATTTGTTCAGCTTTGAGTGTGTTTAATGAAGTCTGTGGCGTCTTTGTCTCGCCCGTCTGACACTGGCTGTACGTCCCGATCCCCCCCAGGTCCAGTACAGCGAGCCCAAAGGCGGCAGGAAGAAGAAAATCCTGTAGAAGGGGCGACGCTCTTCACACACCGTCACCTGAACGCGTCGCCGAGGAGGATGGCAAAGGCTCTGTGTTGATCTCAGAGCAACAAGGATGCCCCCCCCCCCCCCCCTTCGCTCATGGTGGCAACCAGCAAGACCAAAGACATCCTTTCTGAGGACTGGGCAGGGATTCTTTTTTTTTATCACATTATCTATTGTGTTTATTATATGGATTTCTAGAAATGTTTGTGAACCTATTTAAAAAGAATGTCCAGTTTGATATACTGTGTAGAGTTTATTCCTTAAAATTCTCTGAGGAAAAAAAAAAAGATCAGAAGCTGCTGTATTTTCTATTTTTGGCACACTGCAGAGTAAGACTTTCATTCCGAATGCTGAATTAGCAGCTCAGAATATTGCTTTTCCTAGTTTTAATGTGCAATGTCTGTAGATTTTTGGATGTCGATGGGAATTTCAGAGAGAAAGTATATCATTTCAGCCTTTATATGTGTTTATTGCAATGAGAAAACAACGTCGCGTTCCTTTTATTTCTGACATTTAAAGCCGAATTGACTGGTTAGATCTCACGGCGTCATTATGAACCTAAATCTCTATGCTGAAAGAAGTGCCTGCGGTAGGTTTTTGCTTTCAGAAGAATTCTCTCTTTGTCCGTGCGTCGGTTCGGGGTCAGATCTGTAAACACTTTATTTATTATGGGCAATTGCTGCAGAACGGCTGTGTGTTGTGTTATCTAAAAGCAATAAACGCAGCCCGCCACGTCTCCCATGCCTCTGTGCGAGTGCTCCCGCTGGAAGACCGTGGGCGTCTTAACAGCATCGTTTCAGAGACCCCCCCCCCCCCCCCCCCCCCCCCCCCTCCTCCAGCTCTTCATTAGGCTTTCATCGAGGCTGCGCGAGACCTCGCCGGCACCCCGGCTCCCCCGCTGCGCGCGCGGCCCCCGGGCGTCGCCGGGAGCAGGAGGACCTCGCCGACCTCCTCTCAGCTGCAGCGGGTAGGACGCCCGCAGCACGCATCCCATCAAACACCCCAGCCAGACGCAGCCCCGCTAACGGGCCGCCCAGCGCTCACAGCAGCCCGGGACCTGAGAGAGCCAGCCACCAGGAAAAAAAAAAAAAAAAAACCCGCACTAATTTATGGATCGAAGATCCGGAGTGCTGGAGATGTTGCTGCTCTGAGTAATGCCCTGGGATTCCTGGGCTTTCAAGTCTTGAGTGCGTGGGTTTCTCAGTCAACATGAGAAACGAATCAAATCGGAGGCAAACAGCTCTCATTAAACACAATGAGAACCTCCCCTGTTTTTGTACCAAACTATAGGAAAAACGTCTTCAGTGGCTGGCTGTGATCGTAAAGAAATTATGCTGTAAAATTCCCACAAACACCGGAGGGTGTCATTTAAAAATATTAATCTAAAAAAAACAGCCTTCTAGACTCTGAAGCACAGACAAAAAAAAAAGCAATGATGTGTCCAATTGTCTGGAGAAGTGCGGGGTGTGAAGAGTGTGGCAGGCAGATGACCCGCATGTCTCCTCATCTAGTTATGGTGTTGACTTAGGTATTCAATATTAATAACCTGCTGTCACGGACACTGGAAGGACAACTCAATCTGCCACTTATAGGCTCAGCATGAATATGGATGGGAAGCGAGAGGCTCCGGAATTACCGAGTGAAACCGCGGTTCACACGTGGGGACTAATGCAATGTGGCACATGCATCACGATGAGCCGCGAACGCAGCAGCTGATTGGTCTCAAAAGACTTGTTATAACTCCAGATCGGACAGGAGAACAGCCTGCTGTGTGTGTGTATGTGTGTGTGTCTGTGTTTGAGGAGAACGGCGCCACAAAATGAGCCCCATAGAGCCTGTGTATGTCCATTACTGTCCATTAACAGTCTTTATTAACTCATTAATAACTACATGCAGAGAGGCCGGGGCTGCCAACATGGAGACTTTGCCACGGATTAGAGTGTGGAGCAGCAGGAAGCTGTGTCCACTTCACCTTCACACTACGGCTGCACGTGTAAATGATGGGGATACAGATATGATTAGTGCTTGTATTTATTGATTTGTTTTCCCACCCCTGCACGGGGCATCGTCCGGGTTGAAAGGTTTCAATCCAAACACGGTTCAGGTTGTGAATAGCGTGGTCACAGCTGCCCATTTGTGCCGTGCCTTTCTGAATATGTTTCTGAATATTGGTGCTCAGGACAAGAGATGCGTAATTATGTTGAAATAGTCCGGATAATAAGAATCATTACCGTAATCATCATCATCATCAGAGCTGTTGACCCCTGGGCGGCGACCTGGGCCCTGCCCCTGTGTTCTGCTAAACAGGGGCTTTTTAGATTCGGTCATTTAACATAACCCTGAGCGGTTAAGAGCCCCGAAATTCCAGATTTCCTTCTTTTTTTAAAAACAAAACACAGATATTTTAGATTTTGTCACATGTTTTAAAGGTTTCACTCCTTTTTAAACATTTTAGGGGAGCTGAAGAGTTAGTCTATTGTAGATAAGTCTGATTTATTAGTGCATTTCTATTAATAAAACCACCATAATTTCCCAAGACAGGCATTTGTTTTCAGATTCTTTTAATCCAAAGCCTTTTAAAGTTAGTCATGAGCCCGGCACACACGTTACAGCGCTAACATTTTTCAGTCTCCAGACGGATGAGATGTTGATATGACGCCACATGCGGCAAGTTCACATGAGACTCTGGGTAAAAGGGAGCAGCTTTTTTTACTTTAATCAAAAGTTTAGACGGTATCAGGCTTATGCCTATATGCCTGATGATGAGTATGACCACCAACATCTTCTCCCTAGGCTGTCCGTCCTCTCTGTGTAGAGGAAGAATGGAGGGTATTAAGAAAAAGGAAGAATTTCTGTCCAAAAGTACAAAGGTCAAACAAGTCTGGGGCCACTAATTGTGTTTCACTTTTGGTGAGATTCTAAAGAGTTTAATGGCTAAGATGGAAGTAGACTGTTTAGATTTCTTTCAGAATGGAAAACTTAACATTCCATTCACATCAGTTTGACAGGCCTGACTTGAATTCACTTGTTTCTTTAATCCGTTTGAAGTCTTCCCTCTATACGTGAATCTGAGAAGACGAGGGCAACAACTGTTCCTGCTTCTGTTTCTTCAGGAATCTTTCATTTCTCTCAGGTCCTGCTCCGCCGCTGCACTTGCATTTGATAATGAGCTTGATACTTGATCATGCGGACACACCAGATATCCTGTACCTCCCACGTTTGTTGTGATAAAAATCCCACAGGGAATCTGGATCCGAGCAAAATCAGAGCTGCCCCGGGCCAGCGGAGGGACGGCTGTCACGGAGCATCCCGAAATCAAAGTCCTTTATCCAGGAGAGCCCGAGGCCGCGAGCAGTCCACGGCTGTGAGTGACAGAGAAGATGCAGAATCATTTCAAGAAACCAATATCATGTCCCGGCCACGTCTGTTATCGTCTCTGCTTTGCATAAGGCATCCCATAAATGTAACGGGTCCTTTCATGGTTTTTTTTCCCCACCTGATTTGTGTGTTTGACAAAAAAGTTTAACAGAAAACATTTTGAGTAACACTTTGAACTTCTGCACAAGTTCTCTAAGAAACAGCTGATCCAAGTTAAGGAAATGATGTCTGCAGTTTATGCCGTCAACATGCACTGATCTTCAGGATGTGTGCGACACAAAGTAGTCCAATCACATCAGCATGTCAACATCTCTCTATTGTTGTCAGAATTTTTTTTTATTTCTGGCAACCCTGAAAGCTAAGCAGACATTGTAATACAGTTTTATCTTTTAGCAAAGAGGTTGTCAACAACCCTCCAAAAAAGCCATCTCCTCGTCCTCGTGGACTTCCTTACTTCAGCCCTAAATGTGTTGGTTCAGACACAAAAAGGGGACTGAGAATATAGTAGAATATATAGTAGATTACTTTCTGTAATCAGACTGGTGTCTGTCATTGGGCTGTTGTCACTGAGCTTTTTTAAGCTGGAGTCAGCTAAAAAAAGGGTGCTAAAGAGCTTGTTAACACTTAGTGTTAGTTTATACGTCATTTTAATAGTAAATCATGTTTAAAAAATTGTTTTAGATCCCCAGACGTCTAACCTCCTTTCAAGGCACTGGTTGTGTTTAGAATATGTGTAAACCAAAGGAAACACGACCAGCAGCAGAAGGTGAATTCATGCTCATGTTGTGGACATGAATGGGAGTAAAAATGTTCTAGTCCAGCTGAATTTTGAAGTAAGAATTTTTCTGTGTTGGCACAGTCAGCTCTTTAGTTTACCTCTCACCCCTTCACCGGCCCGATTCCCATCATGTAAGCCGAACGAACCCCACCAGTGGTTTCCAATTCAAGTCCAACCTCACGGCTGCTGTGTGTACGAAAAGTATCACAGTATTTTATTTCTGTCATTTTGGCACTAACACACTTAGTACTATCCATTTTGCCCATATCAACATTTCTGAGGTCTCTGAGCATAGAATAGACTACAATGTGTTACTATCCGTATATATAACAACAGCTAACCCTCACATTTGACTTGTATTAGACACCATTCTCAACACCCGGCATTTAACTTTGCCGCCAAAGAGCAACAAATCCGCATAAAATCCCGATCAACGTGGCTCTTGATCCCGATGATTAAAACTGTGGAGCAAGAGCTAATAACTTTGTTTGTTAACTTTGTATTGCACACGTTCTGTGAAAATACTGAAATACGAAATTGACTGAGCAAAACGTGGACATCTGAATACCTGATATTAGCATATATTAGAGTCATAATGAAACCGGCATTCACCAAGCAAAACTAATAAACTTTGGAACTGTGTGAAAAAATATGCTGCCCCCCTTATTCATTGTGAGAACCCAAGCATTGTGCCAACCGCCACCTGCTGCTGGAGTTCACCTTTTGGTCTGTCTCATGTGCTTTGAGTGGCATAGACCGCCTGCCACTCAAATTAGTCATACCCAAACAAAGTCTTCATCTATTATCTGCCTAGTTGTGAAATGATTGTTTAAAGTGACCCCCGACACGTCGATGGAAACAACATTCCTCCTCGCTGTCGCTGGAGATGCTCATGCTTTTTGGGTATTTTGGAGCCAGAAGTTTGTCCAGTATCATGTTTGCATCTTCTTTCCTTTGAGGGCATGCTTGTTTTCAGCTTCTTTTTTAGGGGACAGCACTCAAAGTTGTGTAAATGTTGCATTTATTGGGAGCTGTTTTTTGTTTGTTTTTTTAACGGTCCCTGAAATTTCTAATTTTGCTATCACCGACGCCAAATCTGTGAGCCTGCAGTTATCTTATAGTGCAACTGATCTGACTTTGCTTTCATCGCAATAAAAGCAGAAAACATTAGGAGAAAAAACTGCTTGCTGAATTTTTAAATTATAACTGCTATTTGAAATGTCATCTTAGAGATTCACGTCACTGTGGGTTCTCTCCGGGTTCTCTGGCTTCCTCCAACCATCCAAAAACCGTCATGTTAGGTTGACTGGACATTCCGAATTGCCCTTAGGAGTGAGTGTGTGTGGTTGTTTGTCTTCGTGTGTCTCTGTGTGGCCCTGTGATGGACTGGTGAAGCGTCCAGGGTGTACCCCGCCTCTCGCCAATTGACCACTGGAATAGGCTCCAGCCCCCCCCCCACAACCCCATTAAGGAATAATTGGTTACGAAAATGGATGGATGGAGATCCACATCATTTGTTTTTGGTTCAGCAGATTATTTTAATAGTCAGAGAAATCACATAAACTGGACACGTGAGAGTTGGTGTGGTCAGCATTTGTAGAGGAGGTTGATCCTGGTGATGTCCCAGCGGGAGAGACCGTTCCTCTGGCCGATGGCGACGTTGCGGTTGGGGATGGGGGTGATGGTCTCCCTCCCGTAGCCGACGGAGAAGGCGGTTCGGCCGTAGTGCATGATGGAGGAGTAGTCGTAGGGCGTGTTCAGGTTGTTGGTGTTCTGCTTCTGGAAGTTGTAGGCGCTGCTCTGGATGATGTTGTTCCAGTTGATCTGGACGTAGCTGTCCCGGTCGCTCCTGGTCTGCTCGTGCTGGAAGCCCAGGGCGTGGTTGAGCTCGTGCTGGATGACGCCGCCGTACATGCAGCCCCCCCGGTTGAGGGACAGCTCCTGCCGGCCCCCCTGCCGGCCCAGAGCCGACCAGCAGCCCTGCTGGCTCCCGATGCTGATGTAGTCGTTCTCGTTCCTGCGGGGGACGAAGCGGACGCAGGTGCGCCCGGCGAAGGCCCTCATGGCGCCCTCGATCATCTGCCTCTCGTAGCTGGGGAACTGGCTGCTCACCACGTAGGGCACCACCACCTGGCCGTTGGAGGCCTTTCTCCACAGGCAGCTGTTGTACCAGCAGGTCATGGCGTTCCGGCTGGTGGGGAACAGCAGGTCTCCCTCCATCAGGAGCTTCTCCGTGCCGTTGTTGGCGGTCAGAATCCTGGTGGTCATGTCAACGCCGTCCTTGTCTTCGTCCTGCATTTCTTCGTCCAGGATTTCTTCGTCCAGGATTTCTTCGTCCAGGATTTCTTCGTTCTGGATTTCTTGGTCCTGGATTTCTTCTTCCTGTCTCGCCTCCTCCAGAGGGTGAGCCCTGGAGAGGCCGAGCAGGAGCAGCAGGAGCAGGCCGGCGGAGGGAGTCATCCTCAGGGTCAGAGCGAAGGCTGCGGAGCTTCTTTGGAGAGAATCCTGGAGGGTGGATGTCTTTTTCTCAGGGAATCCAGGCTCTTTATACTCTCCTGCACAGGTGTGTCTGCAGCAGGATTATGGGTTGGGGTCCACTCTGCAAGGCCTAAAATAAACCTCTGATGGGAGTACTCCACAGACAAACCCACTTTTTAAACACACCATCTAATCCACCAAAGGATCATTTTGTCCGTTCCGTCCTACTTTTGGACTCCATTACTCCTTGACTGCTCTTACTTTAGCTAGTTCCATCTTTCTTTGATATACAACTCGCTCCCTCAAAACCTTCATCAAATAAAATTTGTGTGACCCAAATAGTGTTTTTTCCTCTCCGATGACCTGTGTAATTGAAATCCCCTGCGAGCCTTTTATGACAAGCTGTTGAGGTTGTAGCAAAAGCTGCGTGTCCCTCTGTGAGGATGATCGACGGCCTATTGAAACTCTTGCATATGTAGAAGATGGTAATAGGTTCCTGTGGGACGTGTGGCGGTGGCTGTGCCCCTAAAAAAGAGGAATACTAAATTGTTTAAAGAAGTCCGAGTCATTGTACAGATCCGTCCTATAGTCCCCTCCATCAGGGACTCGGGTTACGTTTGGCTAGCGATGTGCGCGTACCGATTCCACACGCGCCCGGGAAGATTGAGCCCTTTATCAGTAAACTTTATTGGCTTCGAGAAGTTAAGAATGCCGCATGAACGGTTTCATTTTAGCCCAAGTCTTCGGCCTTGAACATTTCTCAAAGCACAATGAGGTATAGTTCCCGGCTGGCAGTTAGCATTGTACGCTAGGACATAATGCGTCCTGTTGGGTCATGAAATTATGGATTCTAATGTTCCAATTAATTAGCACGTATAAATCTACCATTATGCCCTTGAATCGTGGGCTCATATAAAGTGTAAAGAAGAATAAGAATGTGTTTTTTTTACTGATCTCCTTCCCCCCCCCCCCCCCCCCCCCCTTTCTCAATCTCATCAGCCACCGTGATTAAGGTTTGGCATTGGGGATTGTTCTGTCTTTTTGGAGAGATATTTCAGCTGCATTTCTGACACTCTGAAAGGAGAGGAAGATAAAGAAGGCGTCGGGGAAAAAACTCCTTCCCGTTGTGTGAGTCCTAGAGAGGGCCTTGAACCCTGCCATTCATGCCTTTCTCTCCATCAGCTGAGTCTAATTGCCAGAGAGGACAGGAGACCCCAGGCCTGATCGTTCCTTATCCTCTTTAGCGCTTTCAGGCGAGTGAAAGGCGAGCTTCTGCTTTTGATCTTTTCTCTGATTTGCTTTTTCTTCTCTGTCATCCCTACTATCCTCTCCTCGGGAGTGACACCGACTCCTTTCACTGGCTGCCCCCGTCTCCATCTGCCCAAAATAATGACCAAGGCCCAGGCATTATTAAACAGAGGTGGAGAAGGGAGGTCAGCACCGCGAGAGGGAGAGGGAGCTCAGGAAGGGGAGTCCGAGCTCGTCAGAAAAGGGGGGGCCCCCATTCCAAATCTACTCGGTAGCCTCTCTGTGTTCCTCCGAACTCAGGCCTTACAGTTTTCACGGCCTTGGCCCATTCTTTGGCAGAGCACGTCGGTGAAGGCTGGTCCTTTCCCAGAGGCTCCGCAACAATAAGACTCCAGGCCGCTTGAAACAATGGCGCCTGTGTGATCTCTCAGGGATGAGACGATGCCTCGCTCGCCAGTCCCATGGGAGGGTAGACCCAGTGGTCATTGTGGACAGCTAATGGACAGCATCTTTCCACCGGTGTCATTCGAAGTTGCTTAATTACAAAACTCAGTCTTGAGCGATGGGGGAATTCTATCAAGAAGAGCAGTTTGTTTGCAGATGCGAATCATTTCCCTCACAAATCTCAAAAGCTAACACGGGGGGGGGGGGGGGGGGGGGGGGGGGGTGATCGGCTGAATGCAGACGGCGAGCAAAGACCGCATTCAATGGAGAAATTCAATATGAAGTCTGAAAAGAGACCATAATTAAAACCACCTTATTCAGAAGGAAGAACAAAATGACACCTATTAATGTTGCAATTTGAAATAAATAAAAAAAACAAGTTTTATTTTTTAAACGACAAAGCATCATGAGATACAGCGACACATTTAATTGTCTGAACCCCTATCTTGTGCTGAACAGCAGTCTGATGGCAGCTGTCCTTTCTGGAAATAACATAATTACATGTAAACCCAACAAGACAAATGCTCGCTAAATGAAGTACACACACTTTTTACATTTTCTGATGGGTTTTTATTCCAAAGCCGGAACACTGTCAACGTGCTCTCTAATGCTCTTAAATCAACTGGGAGGAACGCAAACAGAGGTGTGGACACTGCTGTTGTCCCTGAGTTGTTTGATAGACTGCTCATCATAAGCTCTCAGGCCCTTTGTTCCAAAAGGACTCAAAACAAAGTAAATGGTAAATGGTTGTTATTCACTGTTATGTTGATTGTTGGTTAAAATGTATTGTTCATTTCATGTAATTGATCATCTGACAGTGATATTAGCACAAACCATGACATCAGTTTAAAAATGTGATAGATAGATAGATAGATAGATAGATAGATAGATAGATAGATAGATAGATAGATAGATAGATAGATAG